>JAMXDE010000060.1:0-353995 GCA_026770025.1 Craspedostauros australis | reverse complement strand
TATTTGTATGCACAATGATGTGTTCTTCATGTCGTGTCTAGTACGGTTGCAACAAACAGGGTATGTAGTAATCGAGCACAGGGTCGATCGTGCAAACTTGTCACATGCACAAAGTCGGTAAGAACAGGACAGGTTCAACCGAAACGAACGAAAAAGACCAGCACACACAGAAACGGACAAAGATCAGAAAGATCATGTTGGATGGTGCGCGAGTGATGTTGTACGTAGGATGATGCGTTCTTCATGTCGTGTCTAGTACGGTTGCAACAAACAGGGTGTGGACTCATGGCACACAGAGGGTCGATCGTGCAAACTTGTCACATGTGCAACGTCGGCAAGAACAGACCGGTTCAATCGAGACGAACAAAAATTACCGGCACACACAGAAACAGACCAAGAGCAGGAGGATCATGTCGGATGGTGCGCGAGTGATGTTGTACGTGGGATGATGTGTTCTTCATGTCGTGTCTAGTACGGTTGCAACAAACAGGGTATGGCGTCATGGCGCGCAGGGTTGATCGTGCGAACTTGTCACATGCACAATGTCAGTAAGAACAGACAGGTTAAATCCAAACGAAGGAACAAGACCGGTGCACGCATACACACAGATGAAGACCGGAAGCGCTTTGTCACATTTATTCGTCCTGTGCGAAATTCGTCTGTTACTGTTTCCCTCGGACATTCGCACCGTTTTTTCCATCTCGCCGTTGAATCGTGGAACATGTTCTCATTTGTGCCATTTTTTCTGCGTTGGCCGGACCGAAACAGTGTTTCGACTGCGTCGCCTTTGGCGCATTCGCCCAACATGTTGGTCTGTTTGTACATACACTGCAGTTTTGAACGGATTGCTCCCTGCGTCCGGATGTGCCAGGAATGATGTTTTGGTTGTGGCAGTTCTGAACAGGCAGTTTCAGAATGAACGGTTCGAGCAACACCATTGGGGCATTTCTTAGCCCCTTTCTGCGCCAATTGACGTAATTTTGAGACTATTTTATGCCTTGGTGTCGATTTCGACCAAGAACAGCATTACTTAGACCCATTCTTGTCAATTATTGTGCAGCGAGTGACACTATTGGGGCTATCAAAGTCTTTCAAAGTGCCATTTGGGACCAACATGTCGCGTTTTGGGTTCGCTGCGACGCTATTTAGTGTGGTTGTACACTGCGACGTGGTTCCGAGCCCATTCCTACTAGGTCGTATTCAACCGAACCAACGGACTGTCCGATCCTGCTCGGTCTTTTTGCGACTTTCCAAGTCACACGCGAATACTTCCGCGGAATGCGAAACTTCAATGTATTCGGTTTCGTCTCACCATGTGGTATTCGACCGCGCCAACGGACTGTCCGGCCCTGCTCGGTCTTTTCGCAGCATTCGAAATCATCCACGACCACTGATGCGGAATGCGTCCGCTGCGATGGAACTGCGCCGGTTCTGCACGTACGCATGGCCACGAAGGAAGGAATTTGCATCGCAATGGAGCGCACGACCGTGCTGGTTTGTTTCAGCGCACTGGAAGAACAGAGGCAACTAAACACCCACAGAGCAGCGTCACCAAACAAGGCTTGCAGTGGTATTGCCTCTCAACATGTCAAAACAACCCACTCGAACAAATCATTGATGCCATAAAAAACACAACACTCACCCACACAATCCAACATCAACACATTCGAACATCAGCACATCCTTGCACTCGCACATCAAGACACTCTCACATTTGGACATCAGCACATCCTTGCACTTGCACACCAAGACACTCTCACATCAGCACATCAGCACATCAGCACATCCTCGAACTCGCACAAAAACAGACTCTCACATTTGGACATCAGCACGTCCTCACACTGGCACATCAAGACACTCTCACATTCGGACATCACCATATCAGGACATCCTTGCACCCAAAGGCGCACCCGCACTCGCACCCGCACATCAAGACGCTCTCACATTTGGACATCAGCACATTTGCACATCAACGGACTCTCACATTTGGACATCAGCACTTCCTCGCACTCACACATCAAGACACTCCCATATCAGCACATTTGCACATCAGCACATCAGCACATCCTTGCACTCGTGCAAAAACAGACTCTCACATTCGAACATCAGCACATCCTTGCACTCGCACATCAAGACACTCTCACATTCGAATATCAGCACATCAGCACATCCTTGCACTCGCACAAAAACAGACTCTCACATTTGGACATCAGCACATCCTCGCACTCGCACATCAAGACACTCTCACATTTGGACATCACCACATCAGCACATCCTTGCACATTTGCACATTCCCACATCAACGGACTCTCACACTCAGGCATCACCACATCACCACATCCTTGCACTTGCACATCAAGACACTCTCACATTTGTACATCAGCACATTTGTACATCAACGGACTCTCACATTTGGACATCAGCACATCCTTGCACTCGCACATCAAGACACTTGCACATCAGCACATTTGCACACACCCAACAATGGTTGGCTCAGAAGTCCGTTTCTACAAAAATGGCCCCAATGCTAAGGAGCTGATCAAGGCGTTCTTGGCCGAGCCAACAAAATGGCACTGGGAGTCAACGCCTCTGCGTCTTCATCACCCTTTCTTGGTCAAGTACGATGCAAAGAAGTTTGTTCGGACGCTACGCGAATTCAAACGCGCACTGGTGAAGAAGTCTTTGTTTCATCGTGAGTATCACATGCCCAGTGACATTGCCAACTTTTCATCCTGAGCATCTCTGCTTTCAACCAGGTTACTTCTCATCCATGTTCTTATCTCTTTCCTATGACACCAACCTTTGGCCTTCATCTCTTCGTCGTTTCATCCAGAGGATGGCACACCACACAAGGTTTCAATCCAGAAGCTAGGTGCCAACCTCCGTCCTCTTGATGAACCTGCAGCTGATGACTCTGTGCTGGAAACCTCCAACCATAACTCCAACACCGCCAACCAGAACAACGCCAACACCATCAACAACAGCAGGTCAGCTGTGAGCAGACGAATCACACGGAGAAGCACACATGACAGATCCGACAAACATGGCACCACTACCCCCAGTCAAACCAATGACACAGATGGGAGCAACAACAGTGCATGGGCTGAAGACGACGATGCATCTGATGATGTTGAAGCAACCGATTCTGAGGATGACATCGACTACCTTGGGATGGGCAACACAGCAGTCCAAAACCAAGCTTCAAGCCGCCCTCTGGACCCCATCACTGCAAGATTTGGCACCTTTTTTGAGCTATCAGAGCCCCAACGAGTTGCCAAGTTTCGGAAGCTGAGCCGCACCATCGAGGTCTTTCACACAACTCAAGTGTGGAGACCTCGTGGTGAACGATATCGCATGGTTGGGGTGGATTTCCACCTGCCTGCATGTACTACAAGGAATGACGCAACAGTGACCATTGAAAGTCGGAAGGTGGGCGGAGTACCTCGGATGTTCCTGGTGCTGCTGTACAAGCCACCATCAGCTTTCGGTCAAGATGGAAGCATCGTGGACATTCTAATCGACAAGTTGGGCCATCCATTCTCTGATGCAGGACAGAAACGTGCTGCCCATGTGCAGCAGTTTCGGAATGAAGACTTTGCAGAGTCATTCCGATCAGAAATGCTTGTGCCCATGCCATTTCCTATTGACACCATCTTCTGTGACACACCATGCCGAAGATTGGGAGGAGTGGTCTGGCTACATCATGCTGTGAAGGACAATGATGGCGCCACTCACAACATCCTCACAATAACGGTACGTTTGAAGGAAGCAACCAACGTGGGTGTGACCCGGCACTTTTCTGTATGCCATGGTCTCGGCTTTGCAGATGGTGATGGAAGCCATCCGGGTGTCCGTGATGAAGTCACTAACACACAAAGCTGCACCACTGACATTACCACCCACAATATCAACAACACAATGACGAGCACGGTGAGCAAGACAGTGGACACCACAGGAAATGCTGCTGGCTACAGCACAACACCTGCAATACCCACACCCACCACCAAGCCAGGAGGCCACAGCCACATCCCAGCAGCACAAAGCCTTGCAAGCAACAACACCGGACAGCTACCATCAGCAACACAGCCAAGGCTGCATGGCCAACAAGCCACGCCCACGGTTTCTGCAATCAGTCATCAGACAGCAACCCGGACTGCCACTGACGACACCATGTCGGTATTTACGGACAGTACCGACATAATACGAGACCGCATTGAAATCAAGCGGGTAGCACTTGAGATGATGGAAGCTGAGCTGGCTCTCAAGGTGGAGGAAAAGCGCATAATCCGGGCACGGGAAGACGTCTTGCAACAGAGACCCAGAATGTTGGCAGAGAACAATGAAGTGAGTGGACCAAGAAAGAAGCCCCGCCTTGCCATCGAAATGGCCCCAGCAGGTGGCCCCAACATCAATGTGAACGTCTCCCAAAATGCCAACAGATGGTGGGAGCATGAGGATATCTCCCTCGATGCGGCATTGGTTGATGCTGCTGGCCACTTGGCAAGCAGATCAGGTGGTAAAGATCCAGCAGCAGCAGATGTGAGAGTCAGCGCAGACCAGTACACATACCGTCGCTCTGCTATGGACGAAAGAAGCCAGAGCAGTCGCATTCACCCATCGCTCGAACGGATCCTACCAGCCCAGGCAGGCGGTGCACAGCAAACAACACGAACAGATGCCCGAACGGAGACACAGACAATGCCACCACCACAATCACCAGCAGCCAGACGTTCGGAAGTCTTGGACAGTGGAGGAGGACGGGCATGGCCAGACGAGATGGCAACAGCAGGATCACCCCAACGGATCCTACCAGCCCAGGCAGGCAATGCCCACCACAGAACACGAACGGAGGTGCAGACAATGCCACCACCACGATCACCAGCAGCCAGAAATTTGGAAGTCTTGGACAGTGGAGGAGGACGGGCACCAGAAGAGGTGATTGCTGTAGTGGGATCACCTCAACGGATCCTACCAGCCCAGGCAGGCGGTGAGCAGCAAACAACAGGAACAGATTCCCGAACGGAGATGCAGACAATGCCACCACCACGATCACCAGCAGCCAGAATTTCGGAAGTCTTGGACAGTGGAGGAGGACGGGCACCAGAAGAGGTGATTGCTGTAGTGGGATCACCTCAACGGATCCTACCAGCCCAGGCAGGCGGTAAGCAGCATACAACACGAACAGATGCCCAAACAGAGGTGGTGATCTTGCCATCACCGCCATCACTGGTGTCAACAAGAGGAGCCGAAACAGGTGGAGTCCAGATGCCATCGCCAAGTGCAACTTTGGCATCAACTGAATCGGTCCGAAAAGATGATGCAAGAGGAGAGACAGCAGAAGGAAGTAGCCAACAGCCACCGCAGGTTGCAACAGCACCAACGACAACAGCGGAAGCAGCCACGAATAATCCCACAATGGCAGAACAAGCAATAGGAGACCAACAATCACAGCACCAGCATAATGACAAAGAAAAAGCACGAAGAAAGCCGACTACTACTGGGATGAGGACCCGTGGAAGGGCTGCACGACAGAGCCGTGGTGATGCAAGTTAACCGCCTCAGCAAGGCAAACGAGAATACCATAAATAGTGGAGTCAGAATGTACAACGTTTGCTTGTCGTACCTAGATGAATCCTGCTGTTGGAATGCAACAAGTCAACTGGCAAGAGAGTCGCAACAACATCCGCACCCCCCATTCGAAGAGAGGGGAACATGCTGGCTCTGTAGCTGTCGAATGTGTACAATGGCATGAAGAGGCGAAGGATCCGTGGACCAGAATGAAAAAAGCCAAAAAACAACAAGATGCAGCTCGTACACAACATGATAATAGTTGAGATTCAATGAGGGACAGACTAGTACCGAACACGGTATCAACCCGATGGGAGAAATTCCTGTTTTGGCGCGAAATCTTCCGACTTGATTGACCACCAAACCTTTTTCTCCTCCTTTCTCTCCTCCATTCACGAATCCATCATGACTCAAACCTGACCGACCTGACTCACACCCCACCTGGGAACTATATGCTCTTCAGATCCTCCTTACTAAAACTTATCTCGATTCCTTCATTGCTGATGACCACCACACTACCACCGTGGTCTCAGCATGCGTATCCAACTTGCTTCAACTCAAGCAATGGAATCCGAGTGTCAGCTTCAGCCACAGCCACTGCTTCATGACCGTCACCACTGATTGTCATGACCTACACTGCAGTGTAACTACATGTGCGGAGAGCAAGGTACTGTATTGACTGTCTACTCTGTTGCACTGAATCAAGTGCATCAGTGCAGGGTCTCGCCAAGTTGTGTGGCATCGTTTCTTCACCCTACTAACACCAATAAGCTAACTCATAATAACGGACAAGGATTAGCTACAAAGCACTCTACTTCTCATCGTTACAAGTTATAACTATTCAAACAGCACACCTCTCTTGAACTGCATCACACGGCTATCCCGAAGCCGGCAGATTCACGAGGCATTCTCCACCGATTCGCGACGCCTACGCACGAATCCTAACTGGTAGCTGCGAGTGGTTGCCAAATACTCTCTTATCAACTCCACCGAGCATCTTCCTCTGCCAACCGATCGCAAGAGTCTCTCTGAGACGAAGCCAAAAGGCACAGCTCGAAGACCGAGCTTCCAACAAGGACCACGTCCTCACCGCATGCATCTGATCTGAAATCAGATCCCCACCGCTCGAAAACCGAGCCACTCAAGAGGACAAAAGTCCCAGCTGAAGGTAAGCGACCCAAGGTCGAACTTCAGTAGCCTCTGCCAAAGCAAGCAATAACCGCACTCGCCGACCGAGTGCGAGCCCCTCCAAGCCTGCATCGAACTTCAGTGCACACCTTCCCAACGAAGTGAAGTCGAGCAAGAGCAAGAGAAGGCAAACAGATCGATCCCCTCGAAGTCCGAAGACTATTCGAGAAGTCCCCGTCATCCATCATGGCGGAAGAGACAACTCCTGCCACGCTGGAAGAGCTGCAAGCGCAGCTCGAAGCGATCACGGTCGAGAACGCTCGCCTCACACAGGCGACGTTGGCGGCCGAAGCCGCTGCAGAAGCAGCAAACGCGGCCATAGCCACTGCCCAAGCAGCGGCGACAGCCACCACGACCCCAAGCCGTCCCGGTCTCGAGCGCAGCCGCTCCGCTGGCGACACAAGACCTCGAACGGAACAGTCCTTCCTCGGCGACAGCATCTTCGACATGGAAACCCCCATGCCCAAGAAGAGCAGAAAGTCAGAAGAGGACAGCGAAGACGACGACCACGACCTCTCTGGGAAACCAACCGTTCCCATCATGGGAGGTATCCTCAAGCAAGGACGCAACTGGGTGCCCTGGACCGCAGGCGCGCCGAACGGGCATTGGACGGGCCTCCAAGACGAGTCACACACCAGGTGGACCAACTCTCAACAACAGAGAATCCTCCATAACGGTGCTGACTCAACCAACCAGTCCAAGCGAGAGCAAGGACTCACCGACAAGTTCAAGAAAGGAGGGAACATCCAGCAGTTCATTCGCCTGGTGCGAAACCACATGGCAAGAACCGGACTCCTCACCATGGCGTACATCGCTGACGCCAACGCAGAGTCAGGAATGACTTGCGTCTTGGACTCACCAGCCGCCTTCACTCTTGAAGATGCCACCAAGCACTTCGACGAGTTCCATCTGAAGTGGGATCACTACGACGTCCAGAACAACGAGACAGCCTCAGCGTTCTTCCGTGACAGTCTTGATCCAGCCCTCGAAGACCAACTCATGAACCGAATCGAGCCGAAGTTCCACGATAACTTCATCACTCTCTTCGTTGAGTTCATGAACAGCAACTCGGCCAACTCCTTGGATGAACAAGACGCCCTCGCAGCCAAGATCCGCGAAGTCAACTGCAGACGTTTTCCAAACGAGAACGTTGGTCTCATGGCAGTCCACCTCCGTGCTCTTTGCAAGCGCCTCGACGACGCCGGTCGCTTCGACCTTCGTCTCCTCCGAACGATCCTCGACGCCTTCCTGCAGGCTGGAGGACAGATCCGGTCTGGTGAACAGTACCGACGTCCTCTCTATGTGATGAAGGATAACCTTGAGGAAATCCTCATGCGTCTCCCCGTCTTCACGTACGAGTACGCTCGCCCCCAGCTTGCCGCAAAAGATCTCACATGGATGGCAATCTGCAACAAGGCCGAGGCGTCGTACGAAAACGAAGTGCGCGGAAATCGCTGGCATGCCATCAGGCGTACCAGAGACAGCAACGTGCCCAGGTACTCGTACGCCAACAACGCCGTCCAGAATCCAAGCGCCAACGTTCTCGAGCAACACAAGGGTTTCTCCAAGAACGACGGAAGGAGAAACAACTTCAAGAAGCCCAAGGAACGCGACGCCAAACGCAACGCCAGCCAGGGCTGGTCGTCCAAAGCTCCCAAGCCCGGTGAACCACAGCGCAAGCTTGTCAACGACAAGACTTTCATGTGGTGCGCCAAGTGCCGCCGCTGGCGTCTCTCGCACAACACTGAGAGTCATCAGGACAACTTCAAGTTCAAGGCGAAGGCAAAGGGCAAGCAAGCTCCCAAACAGGACAACCTCTCCATTGACATGGCTGCGTGGACATGCTTCACAGCCGCCTCCAGTCAAGACGAAGACACCTGGTGGTCTCTCGTCTGGAACCTCTTCACCTCCTTCAACTACTTCGGTAGCATCGTTGGAATGGTTCTCCTCTTCGCCTCACTCCAAGTCATCACTATCGGAGTAGAGTATGGGTGGTACATCGCGGCAGCAAATGCCTGGATGCTAATTGCCGTAACTCTACTACTCCTCCACACGAACGTACCACGAAGACCTGACTCAATCAACTCTGCTGATCTAGTCTACAACAAGGCACGAGTCAAAGAACGGTACAAGCAAGTGCATAAACGTCCAACACACTTCAATGGAGCCGTGAAACGCAGTCTCTACGATCTCGTAATGGAAAGTCTCGACCCAGATGGACCCAAACCCGTGAACGTGTCGAAAGGAAACTCCCCACGAACAAAACGTGTGTGGCGTCCCCAGGCTCGGACCAAAACTCGCAATCACAGATCAAAACGTCGTCACTGGAACCAATCGAAAAATTCCACTTATGGTAAAAACCAAACACCCACGACAGCAAAATTGCCCCGCCAAGAAGGTCGCACCTCATCCATCTCACGAAATCTCTGGAGCCTGTACCCAACTCGCGGAATTGACTTGATGTATGATCGAAGTCAAAAGCAACAATGTGACAATGACATGCCCGCACTACTCACTCTGCAAGGTCTAGCCTCCTTCTTCTCCAATCGCAATGCTTTCGCATCTCCAGCTAAAGCTGAGAGTTATCTCTCACCCGATGCTCCATTCGAACTCGTTTGGGACAGCGGAGCATCAATTTCTGTGACAAATGACCTCAACGATTTCTGTTCTACTCCAAGTCCTCCACCAAGACCGACCTTTCTCAACGGATTCCTCAAGAAAATCCAAGTGAATGCGTTGGGAACCGTCGAATGGTATGTCCTTGATGTAACTGGAAGCCCTCGCAAATTGCGACTGCCTGCTTTCCATGTTCCCGAATCAAAGGTCAAGCTAATCAGCACTTCCAGTCTCCTTGAAGAGTATCAGGGCGAAACGATCGTTTTCAACAAATCCTCCTGCAAACTCAGCGGAATCCTGGGAAACGACGATCGCAACGCAATCGTAGCGAATTACAAGAAGTCCACAAGGCTACCAACATCAGTCGGCTACAGTGCCGACAACATCCATGACGTGCCAGCTGCACTAACTTCCATCGTCTCCACCGTGTCGGACCACAACGTGAACCTCACCCAACCGCAAAAGGAACTTCTTCGGTGGCACTATCGTCTCGGACATTTATCCTTCAGTCGAGTGAAGTTCCTGCTGCGTTCGGGTACTCTCACCGGGTCAGAATCGTCTAGAAAGATGCACACAGCTGCGGCAAGGGTCACAAGCCTCCCGCTTTGCGCTGCATGCCAATTCGGAAAGCTGCACCGTCGCCCTTCCCCAGGAATAACTCAACATGTCGTCCGTGACAAACAAGGAGTTTTGCGCACCGATCACTTGTTCCCTGGACAACAAGTATCAGTGGACCACTTCGTCGGTCGAACGCCAGGACGCCTCTTCTCAGGACGAGGCAAAGGCGATCCAAACGAAATGTACAAAGGCGGAGCCATCTTTGTCGATCACGCATCAGGATACATTCACGTGGAACCTGTGGCAGCGCTAACCACGCACGCCACCCTCGAAGCCAAGGAACGGTTCGAACTGATGTGTCGTGATGTTGGAGTCCCCGTACGATCGTATCTATCAGACAACGCCACCACCTTCACCTCACCCGAATACTCCAAACACCTTGAAATCTTCCATCAAGTCCATCGATTCGCAGGTGTCGGCGCACATCACCACAACGGAATAGCCGAGCGAAGCATTCGAACAATTGTCTCAATGGCCCGAACCATGATGATGCATCAAAGCATCCACTGGCCAACGATGTTTGATGCTCAACTATGGCCAATGGCCGTCGTACACGCCGCGTACATCTACAATCGCGTGCCTAATCCCGCCACCGGTCTCACACCCTACGATGTTCTATCACGCATCCGTCTTCCCCTCAAGCAACTTCATAACCTGCACGTATGGGGCAGTCCAGTCTATGTCCTTAACAAAGCGCTGGCCGATGGACGCAAGATACCCCGATGGGAACCAAGAGGAGAGAGATACGTGAACATGGGTCTCTCTACGAAGCATGCTTCAACCGTACCTCTAGTCCTATCACCACGGACAGGTTCAATCACCCCTCAGTTCCACGTCGTGTTCGATGACTGGTTCGCAACGATTGCTACCGACTTGAAGCAACTTCCAAGCTATCAATCGGAAGAATGGACTCGCATGTTTGGTGACACCACCTTCCAATATCCATTCGATGACGACGATGTGGAATCAATGGAGCAGGACGACATCTTCGCATCAGACACGCGAGACCACAACCGGTTACAACGCAACGACGATAACACTCCACCACCGAGTTTTGATACGCGAAACCAACAAACCATCCGTGAAAGAACGCCACAGGTATTGGCGAAAGGGTCGCAACCAATGACACAACAGATCCCCGATCTCATGAGTGAAGCTCTCGCCCCTCCGATGCCAGTTTCAGAGGGAGCCAACAGGCAAATGTCCTCGACAGAGGGAGCTCCCGATGAGTCCCCGGTACCTGACTCTACTATAGAGTCACCGGATCAGCGAACACTTCAACCGCAATTGAGCTCACCTCTCCGAGAATCACCAACATTGGAATTAGCAACTCCATTACCACTTCCAGCTCCGACGCCAATTCAGACGAGCTCCACGCCACCCATGATACCTAAGTCTGAGCCAACGCCAGAAAGACCTCAAAGCACGAGAATTCGCAAACAACCAAAGCGATTCACGTACGCACGTATGGGAGGCAAAGCAGCCTGGCTGGACGACGAAGACACCGATGATTACTACTTCTGCCCTGCAGTAGCTACCTTGGAAGAGATCGAACAGGCCGCAACACCCAGGGAACTGCACCCCGACTCATCATCGATCATCACATTCTCACAAGCTATCGTCGATTGCTTACATACAATCGAACCTCTCCAACGCAAAGGTAGCGACTCTCTCTCCATCGATCTACACCAATTCAAGGTGGACGCTCACTACTTGTTGCGCAGACTCCGAGGTCGATTCAACACCTTGAATCCACAGCCAACCAACGTCGTCCTCCCAACGTTCGCTCCAAAGGCGGCTGAAGTAGAAGAAGCAAGCATCAACATGGCTGACTGGTGGCAACCGGACCCCGACAACATGACCGAGGAAGGAGCGACTCCATTTCAGGAGACGTACAACAACTTTCACTCGGACATGGAGGACCATTTCGAGAAAGACCTCAACAGCGTCTTTCTCAACGAAGACCTCCTCCGACTGGCCACTGACCACGCCGTCGAGCAATTCGTGGAGAAGCTGAGCACCTTCATCAGTACTGGCACGATGGAACCCCACTTCGACGCTCTCGACTTCATGTCCAAGGCCAAATCAGGGCCATGGTACTACCAAGACCCCGAACATTTGATGAACCAAGGGTACCTTCCACCCAAATCTGCGTACAACGCAGAAGCGTTCGTCCAAAGGACTCGCTCCGTGTGGAATGCGATGATCGAAAATCATCATTACCGTCTCGCATTCGAGCTACTCCGTCGCCAAGTGACGACGATCCGACCAGGACCGTGGCCACTTCCAAGCGAATACGAGATTGAGCAATTCGTCCAAGGCATGATTGAGTCGAACACGGCGCCACTCACTTCGGCCCCAGCGACTCGCTCCGCCAACAAAGGATCCATGCTCGACATCGACTCGTCATCCACGCTCGACATCAACCCGTCGTTCATCCTCGACACAGCGAAGTGCATTCCACCAACTACATGGGCGAACATCGAACAGCATGCCTACTCTGTCGCAATCATCGAGCCACAGAAGGATGCAACAAACTACCCCACCTACGTCGATAATCGCATGATCAGCTACTTTGCCGCAGGTGGCGACTTGGAGATCGCCGAACGCACCTCGGTGTACAAGGCATCCAACACCGACCCGGATACTCTCTCCTTCGACGAAGCCATTCGCGACGACAACAAAGACGAGTGGATGCAAGCCGCCGAAAAGGAGATTCGAGATCTCACGGAAAAGGGCACGTGGGAGGAAGTGAAGAAGATCGACATCAAGAACGATCGCATCTTTCCAGGAACCTGGGTCTTTCGCCGCAAGCGCCTCCCCGACGGAACCATCAAGAAATACAAGGGACGCTGGTGTTGCCGTGGAGACCTCATGCAAGAGGACTCCTCCACCTACGCACCAGTCGTCGCATGGTCATCCGTCCGCATCTTCCTCAGCACTTCCATCGTCATGGGTTGGACAACAACGTCCATCGACTTCACGAACGCTTTCGTGCAAGCATCCATCCACAAGCCAGTCTACCTTCATCTCCCTCGTGGATTCAAATCAACGAAGGGTCCCGACACCTGCCTCAAGCTCCGCAAGAGCCTGTACGGCTTGACGATTGCTCCTCGCCTCTGGTATGAACACCTCATCCGAGCCCTCACTACGATCGGCTTCAAGGCCTGCGACCAAGAGCAGTGCTTGTTCATCAAGAAGGACATCATGATCGTCCTCTACGTTGACGATGCGGGCATCGCCTCCAAGACCAAGCAAGCCGCCGACGACTTCATCAAATCAATGCGCGACCTCGGCTTTGAGCTCACCCAAGAAGGAAGCTTCACCGAGTTCCTGGGAATCGAGCTCAGCCGTGATCCAAAAGCAGACACGGTCCATCTCCGCCAACCAGGACTAATCAAGAAGATCCTCGCCACTACGAAGATGACGAACTGCAGTCCGTGCCCCGTACCAACTACGCAGCTCGCACTGGGACAATGCAAGCATGAGCCTCCCATGAACGAACCATGGAACTACCGCTCCGTCGTCGGCATGCTGTTGTATCTCACGACCAACACTCGCCCCGACCTGGCATTCGCAGTCTCCCAAGTCGCTCGCTTCGGAAGTGACCCTCGCCGCTCACACGCCAAGGCCGTCAAGCGCATCATGCGCTATCTCAAGCACACTGAGGACAAGGGTACCATCGTGCGTCCCACCGGGCAGCTTGATCTCAAGTGCTACGTGGATGCAGACTTCGCAGGACTCTACGGACGAGAAGACAGCAAGGACCCCGTCTCAGTCAAGTCGCGCACTGGCTACCTCATTACGCTGGGAGGGTGCCCCCTCATTTGGAAGTCCAAACTCCAAACTGAGATTGCTCTATCTACGATGGAGTCCGAGTACGCCGCTCTCTCTCTCGCAATGCGCACGCTGATTCCCATTCAACAGCTCATCCGCCAAGTCATCAACAATGCCGGCACCACCATGCCACTGCACACCAACCTCCAGTGCACGGTGTTTGAGGACAACCAAGCCTGCATTTCCCTTGCTACCAATCATCAACCAACCGCGCGCACCAAGCACTTCCTGACTAAGTGGCACTTCTTTTGGTACTGGGTCAAGGCAGGGTTCATCTACATCCAGCACATCGCAACACCGGAGCAACTGGCCGACATCTTCACCAAAGGACTGTCCATCGCAGTCTTCGAATACCTGCGATTCAAGATCATGGGTTGGTAATAACCAACAACAACAAACAACAACGAAGGATGAAGTTTTCATCGATACCACAACTCCAATCACGACCCAACACTGAGAGGGAGAGTTGAGATTCAATGAGGGACAGACTAGTACCGAACACGGTATCAACCCGATGGGAGAAATTCCTGTTTTGGCGCGAAATCTTCCGACTTGATTGACCACCAAACCTTTTTCTCCTCCTTTCTCTCCTCCATTCACGAATCCATCATGACTCAAACCTGACCGACCTGACTCACACCCCACCTGGGAACTATATGCTCTTCAGATCCTCCTTACTAAAACTTATCTCGATTCCTTCATTGCTGATGACCACCACACTACCACCGTGGTCTCAGCATGCGTATCCAACTTGCTTCAACTCAAGCAATGGAATCCGAGTGTCAGCTTCAGCCACAGCCACTGCTTCATGACCGTCACCACTGATTGTCATGACCTACACTGCAGTGTAACTACATGTGCGGAGAGCAAGGTACTGTATTGACTGTCTACTCTGTTGCACTGAATCAAGTGCATCAGTGCAGGGTCTCGCCAAGTTGTGTGGCATCGTTTCTTCACCCTACTAACACCAATAAGCTAACTCATAATAACGGACAAGGATTAGCTACAAAGCACTCTACTTCTCATCGTTACAAGTTATAACTATTCAAACAGCACACCTCTCTTGAACTGCATCACACGGCTATCCCGAAGCCGGCAGATTCACGAGGCATTCTCCACCGATTCGCGACGCCTACGCACGAATCCTAACTATAATGAGCAAAAAAGCCACAAGTTGTTTTTGAAAATACGCAAGAATGTTTCGCCATTTGGTGGCCCGCATCCCTTTTCGACTTTCGTTTTCCTTCGTTGCAATTCGCAAAAAACGCCGTTTTCCCTTCCCCCCCTCAGATTATTTATGAAACCGGCATGCTTCTTTCCGTCCATCACCATTCTTCGCGTTCGCGAAGTGTGACACGAACGGAGCTCTCCTTGTGCTTCGACTCTCCAAATGTTGAATCCAACGGTTCCTGGAAAACCGCACAGAAAACCTCGCTGGCCAATCTCCGTCACGAACAGCGCATCCGCAAGGGCTGTTTCTCCCTTCACTCGCTCGCAGTCCCTTGTGACGATGTCGCACTCCGCATACGGACAACTTGTGCTTGTACGGCAGCGACGGTTCCAAAGGAGAAGCCATTCAAAATGGCACTGTTGTTGTTTGGCTGGGCGATGGGAGCGAAAAGACAAGAATCGCAAATCGTCTCGCTGGCACAGGAATGCTGGCGCACAAAACGACAAGGGGAGTATCCAGCGTTCGCCACGAGATCTCGGCAAGATCTTTCCGAAACCACAGGCAAACTCTTCGTCGTCGACCACGTGAACACCTTCTCGGTTGGGCGATACTCTGTGGATGCGAGATTGCACTCCTCGACAACCTCGCGCAATCTCTCTCTGTCTTTCTCTCTTCCTCTTCTTCTTGCTCTTTGTTTTTCACAAAACGACGATACACGAGCACACGAGCACGCAAGCACACGAGGCATCATCGACATTGACGACGTAACTCGGTATTGTTCATCCTTCCTGCTTGTCAAATATAGTACAATACTATGCGCACCATGCATGGCATACGTGCGATACATACGATACACTATGTCACGGATAACACCCACAAGCAGCAGTGCGACAGAGGCAGCTGTCCGTGAAAGCATGGTCGGCAGAACCGATGTCACCACGTTTCTCCTTCGAGAGGGATGATGTGTGGCGCAACTGTTGTCGTTGGCATCAACTGTGTCCTCAACTGTGTCCTCAACAGCAACAGACAATCACACACTTCCATTGCAGCAGCACCGAGGTCCATCTTTCGTCGATGATCGAGGCTCGATGATGAACCAGATGCTTTGCTCACAAAACAGTTCTTCGAAGTGTACTCGTGCTCACTTCCAATCTTGCTCCTCAGCGAAATGCAGCCAACTTCTCAACCGTGGCAGAAATGGGCCATCGCGCAGATCGGACAGGTGCAACAGATCGACCATGATCACCATCAAGATGATCGCCCAAGTAAGTCCTACGTTGCTGGCGCAGCGCTTGACCCGCTGCCGCTGATTGACGTCGATTACCTCCAGTGTCACCATCCCGCGTTCGATGGCGGGAGCGATGCTCAGGTGACGGTCGATCATGAATGCTTGTACTCGAACGATCATGCTTGTGAACCATACAGCTCGAGCGACATCTTCAATGAACCCATTCCTCAGATGGGCTCAGGCGCTCGAACGGGATCAGATGTTGACATGGTAGGGTCGCAGCGACAGACGCTGCATTCGTGCCGCAGCAGGCATCGGGAGGTTCCGCGCCAGGACAACTACGAATGTCAGGGCAAAGTTCATCTTGGGTTCGCTTGCCTGTCTCCTATCAACACTCAGAAGCACAGTGCGATGCTCAATGAGGCCCCATCGACTCCGGACAATCACTACCATCAGCACCGTCAACATCCAGCGATGGATAGACCAGGTGATCCGAGCCTCCAGTGGATCTGTCGGCATGATGCTTTCAGATCAACTCGGACGGACTTCGATGATGATGATCATACTGATGGATTGCCGTCAGGATCTCCGTCCCAGCAAGGCAACATGACATCCGCTCGACCGTTCATGTGGAACGAATCGGCGAGGATGGTGTCCCCCGACACGGTCAGGGTGCTGCCGAAGGGAGGCGCAAGCCGTGGGCTCGTGAGGCCGACGGCCAGGGGCAAGAGCACATTCACGGCGTCTCAGCAAAAGAAGTGGCACCTGCGCTACCGTCAGCTGACAGAGTTCCGCCGTATCAACGGCCACTGCCGCGTGCCGGTGCTGTTCCCACCAAACCCGGCTCTGCCCCAGTGGATCAAGCGACAGCGCAGCCAGTACAAGCTGAAGCACTCGGGTGGCAAATCGAGCCTCACCGACGAGCGCGAACGATCGCTCAACGACCTCGACTTCGTCTGGGATGCCCATCTCGATCTGTGGAAGCTCCGAATCGCAGATTGCCATCGTTTCTTGGAGGAACATGGCCACTGCTCCATTCCGATCCGCCTCGACTCCAACCCCGCCCTCGCCCTGTGGGCCAAGAGCCAACGAGGTCAATACCGTCGTCTCAACGAAGGATTGGCGTCTTCCCTGACGCGCGACCGCGTCGACGATCTCAATCGCGTCCAGTTCGTTTGGGAACCGCGTTCGGCCAAGTGAGCTCAGACATGCGGACGGGCAGGCAGGCGAGCGGTCGCCAACCGAAGTGCTCAGATGAAGCTGTGTTGGCTCTTCACGGCTCTTCGCGGCACTTCGCGACATCACGATCGACACGTCTCCACCCATTCACAACCTCGTTACCATGCCTTGTAGGCATCTGTGATGATGGTCCCACAAGTGAGGACTCATCCGGCACCCGCGTCGGCATCCCCGTCCTCAACAGCCTTGTCCATGACGGCAACGAGTACCGCGACGGTGACACTAGCAGCAGCGGAAGCGGCGACGGTGACGGTGATGTTGCGCATGAAGAACAGCGATTCCGACCGTTCCTCTCTCACTGCCTCTTCAAACTCTCGCGGCCCAGCCCCACCCATTCATGTCAAATGTTGCATCCAGCAACATCCCAGTAGTGCAACTGAGACGGAATACGTGTTCCAGTCTCAACCCCTGTTTTTTTTGATGTTGTTGCAACAATTACTCTCCCCAGCTATGCTTTGCGTATACGTCGATGCCGCTGGCACTCTCGTACAGACTCGAGCTCATCGAAGTCAAATCAATTAAACATCCTAACTTTTTCATTATTACTGTAGCACGGTACGCACTCTGCAATACTCTGCGAACGATTACATACATGTGCCAGTATGGAAGAAAACAGTCTGCCATCTCTCATCGTCTTGTGTCACAACACAGTATACCATACTATTCTAGCATAGTACATAATTCGTACAAGGCCTGCCGGAGCTCTCCGACAAATCTTATTCTTGTTATGGTAAGTATGGCTCAATAGAAGTTCATGCTGCGTCGTGAACTGGGACTACTCTGCTGATCCGCACTGCCATAGTATCCATAGCATGGCTCGTACTAGTATGTATTATATGATACAATATGTGGTGCCATGACGTCTTGCACGCGACGATCTGGGCATACATGTGAACTCGTGCGCGTGTGAGATGTACGAGGATGGAGTCTACACGACAGCGCGTAAACGATGGGATCTTCCACATGTTGCCTGATTTTCAAGCGGTTCGTTTTCACTTCTGGCGCGGTCAATTCGACGAATTGAGAATACTCGTACCCGCCCTCTTACTACTACTCGTGGCTTATCTTCTCTGTGATTGCTTCACGTCTTCGCATTGTGCACATCCCAAATCAAATGTTCTGTGGCACGCGAATGGTTTTGGGTAAGTTACGAACCACAATCTTACCATACGCCCCTGTTACATTGGCATTGTGGTCTGTCGTGATATGCCCCTGCATCCCTGTTGCTGTACGTGCAATGCAATGCAATGCGATGAGATTTGATGTGACTTGACTTGATGTGGCAAGGCTATCCTCCTGCTGTGTTACATACCATACTAGCTTGTGTTGCATGCGAATGGAACTGTCGCATAGCAAGCATCGCTGTGCCTGCGAGTACACCAAGGGACTATGGTACCCGTAGAGCATGAACACTCAGATGCCGCCACCACACCATGTTGCAGAAGGCGCTCAAATGGATGGGAACAGGACCTCCTCGAGCAGGTCATCCGTGTAAGGGGCACCGTACAGAGCCTTGAGCATAGGTTTGGCAGGATCATTCGCCTTGCGGTACTGGACGTACTCCTTCTGATGATTCGTCGTTGCTGAGGATGCGTCATAGTCCGAGACCTGCTGGAGGTAGAGGTCGAGATGAGCCATGACGGCATCTTCCAGTGTGGTCGCAACAATGTCGGGAACATCGACGGCAGTATCGGCCGTGTGTCGCGCCCACAATGCATAACGGCTGACGTAGGGCTGGACTTGCGGGGGGAGGTCGCCACCCCAGGGAAACGCGTCGGTCGTCGATGGCGATTCCTGGCCATCTGCCTGCACGAACTGCTCGTACCATGCCGCGTAGGCACCTTCATAGGCTTGAGTTCTGCTGCTAGCATCGTCCGTGCTGCCGTCTTCGGTCGTTGCTTCTGCGCTTTGCGGTGGAATCATGGGTTGGGCGTCGAGCAACCAGAGATGCTTGTTGCCTGGCAGGCTGACCAAATCTGCGCCCCAGACTGGCAGGTCGGTATCTGCGGATGGGAAGATGACGAAGTTGAGCACTTGGATGCCTTGCGTGGACGTTGGCAGACTATTGTTGTCGACATCGTTTCCGCTGCCACTGCCACTGCCATCGTTGCTTTCCGTCATGATGGTTTCCAAAAGCGCCGACCGAATGTATCGGATTGGACGAACGGGGCTCTCGCTCTCGCTGCCATCTTGTGTCACGCTCGACGTCTTGGCTTGCACGGACAGTTGCACGACGGTGCCCTCTGGAAATCCGCGCGCTGGCGATTGCCGGGTCTGGAGCAAATCATCGCCATCACCACCGGATGCCTGCACAGCACTGAGCTGAAGGAGCGGCGCAGATTCGATGCGCTGCCATATCCGATCGTGCACGGATTTGTAGGCTCCATCCTGCGTGGGTGGTTGCACGGCGGCGGCGGCGTTCTCCGATTTTGGATCATCCTCAGAAGCACCTGCGGCTGACTGCAGGATCATCCGGCGCTGTCTTGCGAGTCGCGCGCCAGCAATGGCCCCAGCTGCATGTTGCTGGCTGGGATGATGGATAGGACCAAATAAGGACATGGGCTGTGCGACGTGCAAGGACTTCGCACGCCAGGTGTCGCTCCATGTCCATGGCGTCACCCCCATCGTCATTATCATCATCCATGCTGCTGCCACGGCTGGTTGCATCATGACTGTTCTCATTCTTGGATGTTTGGCCAAATCTGATCTTCCAGTACGTCTTTGCGATCGTTTGTGACGAGTGTGCAGTTCCAAATCAAGCGGCAATGCACCTTGCGGCTTCGGGAGCGCGTGCACTAGTATTATGTATTGGTATGAGCAAGGTATCGTTGATGTGCTTTATCCAGAGAAAACTATTGTACTCTACTGCGCTCGCATACCCCCGCGCTCCAATGATCTTGTGCGTATCCAAGGCAACCAAAGGAGAGTTGAGCAGGCAACTGGTTGGTTGGTTGATGGTTGCCGCCGATCTTGGGAAGTGGTTGATGCCGACCCTCGGTACCAGATCCAACACCACCGATTGGATCGTGGCTTGTGGCGGACGTATTGAATCACGGTTCCATCCAAGACTCCAGCGGCATCACAAACAACTCCACCAACGCCATGCGTACGATCTGTTACCTGTAAGTGCGTACGCATAATACAATAATTCGAGTATCTGTAGCAACAACTTCCCATTCCCTATAATAGTTCAGTTGTTTGCGGTGTTGTGTCATGTGTTATGATCTGTGTGTTTGGCATATTTTTATTGCTGCTGTTGCGATCGCCGAACAAGCCGACTATCCCGTGCGGCGGCTCGTTGAGCGTATCGTAGCATGCCCGTGCTTTGTGCCATCTGCTGTACGAGGACGGGGACGAGTAGTTCATGTGAACTTCCAGAGTTCACCGTCGATCGCCAGATTCGACCACTTCTTGCTGACGAGGCTAGCATTGTAGACGTCCGCGTTGGACAGGTAGGAGAAGATGGCCAAGGCAGTCGTCTTGGTTTGCTTCGGAAGGTGTCTGCCAAAGAAGCTGGATGCGACCTCGTCACCTCCGTCCGTCAGCTTCCTCTTCTTTCGTGCTGATTGAGGATCGAACTGGAGGCGCACAGCGGACGGTTGTCGCAATGCCATCCTCTTCGCCGATGTAGCGGTGGAATGGGGAGTGATCTTTGCGGCAACACTCGCCGTTGCGTGCTGCAGCTGTCGATGATGATCCAACCCATGGACTGGCGCCATCATCGTGTGCTCGGACTTGGCCGACCTTGGTCGTTTGGAACCACTTGAAGGAGCGTGGTACATGTGGTGCGATGGATAAGCACGATTTGGTGTTGCCATGGAATGCATTCCCATCGGAGAGTACGGCATCTGGCCTGTCATGTGTGGCGGTCGAACCATCATGTGCGGCGGCGGCGGGCCATGCATGTATGGGTGGTGCTGCATTGGGCTGCGATGGATCATGGGATGCGTCATCGGGCGACCCTGAGAAGCGGGAGGTGCAACCGACATGCCATATTTCGAATGGCTCATCGCAGACGATGGCACAGTCGCCGGAAGCTTGCCGTGAGCCATTGCAGACTGGCTCTTCCAGGCCTCGTCGGCCATCCGCATAGCGAAATCGGCACCGCGCTGATCCTTGATCTTCCTGCGCTTGTCGATCAATGCCTGAGATCCCTGGTAGTTGAGGCAGTCCACGCACTTGCACTTCTTCCCGCACAGAACGCCGGCTTGAAAGCACTGTGGCCCGGATGAATGATGCAGAATGAGAGTGATTGTTAGAGAGCAATGAATGAAGTGCAGTTCAGTGTGTGAGCTGAAATGTCTTGCGAGATCGTTCAACTTGCGGCCATGGAATATGACAACAATGAAAGGCACCCAGCACGCTGTTGCATTGGACAGGACAGGACAGCATGGCACAGCACATCGAATGGTGCTCTGGTGATCTTCCGTTTTCATTCTTACCTCGCAGTACTTCTTCAAGCATTCGGAACGCTTGCATCTGCAGCCCATGTTGTGGCCGTCCTGGAGAGAGCCTGGGTTACGACCAGATGCCTTTCCGAAGCGTGGCTTGAAGGCATTGGGGTTCTTTGCCCTCGTTTCTTGGATGGCCTTTTCGCGCGTGATGGAGTGGGGTGTGTTGCCGCAGTCCACGCAGTTGCAATCGCGGCAGAATCTCTCGGAGGCAAAGCACTCGCAGTAGAGCTTGAGGCACTTGGACTTCTTGCAGTTACATGCCGACGCCTTCTTGAGAGCTGCCTTGCTTGGTGGCTTGCGGTTGTTCTCCTTTCCTGCAACGCCGGGAGACGGCTTTTTCTTTTGCGCGGAGGCTGGAGCATATGGAAGGCGATGACGCTGAGCTGGGGTTGCCATGGGTTGTCCCTGCCCATGCGGTGTCTGCATGGGGGGCCGAGCAAGGCTGTACACGCCCTTGCGAATCGAGAAGTGCGGTGGTGGTGGGTACGAACTGTGATGAGAGTGTTGAAGGTGGTGGTGCTGGTGCTGGTGGTGGAGGGGGGAGAGCCTTTGTTGTCCGGCGGAATGTGGAGGCATAGCAGCATGACGGTAGGCACTGTTTGGCGCCATGCGCGTGGTTGATCGCGATGCTGAAACAGGATTGGCTTTGGGTTTCGACTGTGCCTGCGACGACACGCTTGCATCGGATGGAGGTGGCACCTTCAGACGGTTCGAGGCACCGCCCATCATTGTGGGAGTTTCGGCACGAGACATTTCAGTCGCTGTTGTGGCTGCTGCTGCAGCGGCGGCGGCACTCGCTGAAGATGGCGGTCTGCTCGACTGTCGGACCATCCCCATCCCTGGTAGTGCTGCGTGGCTGGGATCGTGTCTTGCACCGCCGACACTCACGCTGTCACCGCTGCTTCCCCGAGGGGCAACGCTGGCATGTCTTCCTGCGCCCCTGCGCGAGGAGGACATCGACGATGCGGAGGAGGCAGAAGGAGGTAGGCGGAGTGACATGTTTGGCGGTGGCTGTTCGCCAGCTGGCAATGACGCCGTCGTTCTCATCATCCGGTTGATTCCCTGCAAGGTCTTTCTGCTGCTGAGTGTCAGCCCGCGTCCAAATTCCAGCTTGATGGTCGC
The DNA here is from genome assembly GCA_026770025.1 of Craspedostauros australis. Classification (NCBI taxonomy): domain Eukaryota; phylum Bacillariophyta; class Bacillariophyceae; order Mastogloiales; family Achnanthaceae; genus Craspedostauros; species Craspedostauros australis. The sequence continues at coordinate 330,954 of JAMXDE010000060.1, read as the reverse complement.
CGAAGGCGGTGGTGGCGGCGGGGTGTACGGAGATCCCCACAGCTTGCGTGGCGCAGCGACTGCTGGCGACTGCCATGGGCGCTGTTGATACTGCATGTGGTCTGGACCGTAATGGTGCGTGCGGATGGGAGATCGGTGCATGGTGTCAGGTGCGGGTGCCGATGCCTCTTTCCTGCTCGGGCTGGTGACGGGTGAGAAGCGAAAGCCTCCCAACGGAGATGGCAGTGCAGATTCCTTTGGACGCTCCTGAGGCTCTTCGGCATTGGTTTGGGAGAAGTCGAGCTTCGTCTTGGGACCACCCCAGTAGGATGGAACCCGATCGTCCTCCGTCAGTTGTTGGTTCCGGCTTCTGGGCTCTGTTGTGTAGATGAAGGCTTCGGCGGCAGATCTGCCAGACGCCGACGCCGATGCCGATGCTGGGTTGAGCGTGAACGAAGGACCCATCGGCGAGAACTCTTCTCTGAGCACTCCGCTTGGTGTGTCCATCCCGAAGCTTCCCATGTGCGGAGATGCGAGGGGGTGGCCAATGAAGGGGGATCGCAGGAGCTTGTTCTATCGAATGGGTGAAGTATGTGTACGTACGATCATGAGTTGTTCATGGGTTGGTCATGTGTTTGTGCGGTGCATTCGCAGGAGAGGGGCGGAAGATTGGAAAGAAGGAATGAGGTTAGCGGGGCATGGTCAGACAGATGCTGGCAGAGATGCAGAGCCAGCCACGATCGGAAGAACAGCCAGAACGACGTACCTTGGCTCCCGAAATCGGCGTGGTGAGGAAGGGAGTTCGTCTCGACTTTGGATCTGGCGTTCCCTTGATGAGGTCGCCAGGTGGTGGAGGGATAAGATCGTCGTCGTCGATGAGGAAGGACGGGTTTGGTTGCACGGAGGCGATGTTCTCCCACGAGTTGGTGTACTGAGGCTGGTATGCGTAGTACGGGTTAAGAGCCGCTCTGGTGCCCATGGGAGATCTTCGGAATGCCGCGGAGGCCGTGGTTGGATTCCATCTGGAAGCCCGCGACGCTGAACTGAGGGTCGTTGGATGTCCTGCCCTCGACCGCTGTGGCGTCTGGGCTGCTGTCAAGTCACCTTCATCGAAGCTGGTGAAGATGAAGGGAGAATCGTCCTGATCTTGTGAGGAGGCTCCTGGGATGGCCGAGGCGGCGACCTGATCCATCAGATCGTGATGGGTGGCAACGCCGTCCAGATCGATGTTGTCGTACTCGTCCATTGCTTTTGGTGCTGGTGTTGACTTCTTCGTCTTCCCTCTCGTCTTGGCAAGTCCAGGTCTTGAGTCCGTTACTGCTGCCGCTGTTGCGCCGTCGGTTGTCTTTCGAATAGGAAGTTGTGAGTGTGAGTGTGAATGTGAATGTGAATGTGGATGTGTGTGTATTGATGCGTTTGTATGTTGATGTTGATGTTTGCGTATGTGTCGATGTTTGTATTTGTGAGGTTGTGTTTGAATGTAAATGCGGAGTACAATATGAATTGCGAGGGAAGGCGGTTCAATGGGAATGGCGTTGCATGTAGTTGTGCCATTCGGATGCAAAGCATGGAGCCGTGGAGGTATGATGCAATGGCATGCATGCACGCATGGAGGTGCGTAGTCATGATGTGCGAGTCGTCGGGCATGAGGCCATTGGGTCGTTCGAAAGCAATGGAAGGGGTTGTTTTGTTTCGTGCATCATGGTCAACGGAAGCGGGACGCGGTGTGGCGATGAAGACACGGCAGTTTTGTCATGGTCGAGTGTCCGGCGGAGGGTGGTGTCGGTGCGGATGTCATGGGATGTTATGGGAGGAAAGGAGGGTTGTCCATGTTGTTGATGTGATTGATGTCGCGGGGGAGTTTTGAGGGTTTGAAAGCGAAACAATGAGGATGGCCGGACGAATCGTTTAAAAGTCGCGGAAAAGAGACGACATCGCGGCGTCATGGTGGTGTTAACAAAAAAGTAGCCGTTTGGATTTTGTTCATTCGTGAATGCGTTGAGTGACGAGTACAAGGAAAAGACGAACTCTGGGTTAGTGTGGGCAATGACGAATAAAATAGTGGACGCAGATGGGTAGCATCGCAAACCAAGACCAGTCTCTCCTCATCAACGACTTGCAATGGACCGTCGAGCATGGTCGAGCATGGTCGAACATAGTAGAGTACAGCATTGTCCTCCACATCGATCGTCCTTGTCGACTTCACGGCTCTCCAATAGAATCGAGTAGAGTTGATTGGAGCATTCCGATTGAATAGAGCATAGTGACATCCTACTCTATTCGTGCATATAGCAGAGTAGAGCCATGCTGGACGCGATGAAATGATGCCATAGCATGCCCGCTTGAAATCAGCATGCGATCGTTGGTCGGATTCTCGGTCTGCGTGCTCGCTGTTGACGAGGAATCCCTCGTGTACAACGTCGCTTCATTTTGCGACTGTCTGAGACTGCCTGAGAGTACTCATGTTGTGCTTACCTTGGCACCATCCGCGCTGGTGTCGGGAGTTCGTAGGTGTGCTTTCCGTGTAGAAGTTGACAACTCCATTGGAAGTGTGGGGTTGCTGCCATCGTTTGGGGTTGAGGCGGCCGACGTGGATTCATGCACCGGAACTGGACTCCGCTGTCTTTGGAAGGGGCTGTGGGCAGGCTGCTTCGTCAATGGATACTGCTGCTGCGAGCTGTCGGCACCGCCATGGTCCGCATGGCTGCTGTCGCTGCTTTCGGTCGCATTGGATTCCATCTTGACGTTTGCCGCGCTCGCTTGGTTGCTCTTTCGTGGTGATCCTCTCGTTGCTCTCTGTCGATGGGGAGACGCCGCTTGTCGTAAGCTGTGGTGCCGTCTGGACATTGCGCAACAAGGAATGTATCGTTTCGAGATGCAGTACAGCGTACTTGTGGTACAATGTATTGCCGTATCGCGTCTGGACGGAAGTGACGAATCAGAGCGTTGGCCGTTCCGAAATGTCGAGATGAGAGATGCAATCGCTGATACCGTACTCGAGTCAATTTGGCGCTGGTTCTGCTTCTACCGCTGTTGCTGTTGTTGCAATGGATGGAGCGATGGATGCAACTGCAGCTTTGGTGCTACGCAAGCGATGCCAAAGGTGATGCTCTCGTGAAACCGAAGTTGTGGTTGTTGGAGTAGAGGTTCGGAGAGCCACGCGATATGTGATGCAAATGGTTTCCTGCTGGCGTTGGTTGTGTCTTTGTGATCGAGTGTTTGCCTTCTCAACCCCTCTTCTGCTTGTGTCTTGTGACTGCAACTGACTGCAACTGACTGCAACTGACTGTGAAGTGATGTGAAGTGATGTGAAAAATGTGCACCTCTTGTTGGTTCCAGAGATGGGATGGAGTATAGATGTTACTGCTGGCGTGGCTGTTGGCGTGGCTGTTGGTGTGGCTGTTGGTGTGGGTATTGGTACGATGCGTTTGATGCGTTTGATGCCTTGACCCTTCAATGCAAGTATGTCAACACCCTCCAACAGCAATGAGAGCAGTGCCGAGAGCTGTGGTAGAAGAGGCAATGAACGATGGATGATCAATGGACAACCAGAGCAACTATGCTCTGCTCTGCTCTCCTGTCCTCTGTTGCCGAGAGCCTCCTGAATCACAGCAACAAGAGTAACAACAGCAACTGCAATCAGAGCAGCAAGAGCGGCAACAACAACAATGAGACGGATCAGCCTCTCATCCGAACGAACGGAACGGACAGAGGAGGAGGGACGACTTCTCCATCTGCCGCCACTCTTCCCACCACCCACGCGGATGCGGCCGCTCACACATTCGCATCATCGCAAGCACACACATTTACACATTTCGCAATTCCACAACACGCGCGCACCAACCACGACAAGAGCACTTTGCCGCCATGGTCGTCAAAGCCAAACCGTGGTGGGTCGGTAGCAAAAAAGCGCGGCGGCTTTGCGATGACATTATATTCACCTTCATCTACTTAGGTGTTCATTCATTTTAAATTCTGAAACGACGCGGCGGTTTGGGTTTGGCTCCAAAACCCTTCATACTGTTCCAAACGGCCTGCACGCGCCGACAAAAGAGCGCGAAACAATACAACGAGGCCGCGGTAACAGGTCTTGTCGCCGGAACGTCGCACATGGCAAACGATTCGCATACAAAATATTAAAGACTGAATAACGACATAACGGTGTGACACCCCAAGTCACAACATTCAAATTCTGGTGGGAAATTTTGCCTCCACCCACACAAATCAAGGAAAGGGCCGTGGGAAACGCAAACGGGAAGGTGTTGAAGCCTCTCTCGTTGCAGCCACACGATTGATGTCTGGAAGGCAACATGCATGGTGATGCTATGTGACGCAACCCAAAGCAGAGCATTGAAAAGCCAAGCAAAGCCAAGCAATGAAAAGCAATGCAATGGAACGCTATGCGTTGGCATGACGTGGGACGGACAAGGAATGAGGTGGGAACTGCTGGGGCGCGATACCCGTACAATGGAGGTCAGCTCAGCTCAACGCAAGGTCAGGGAGAAGCAAAGCTCATGTCAAGTTGGCTTGATTGTCGGTGTTGGGGGGAGGAAAGTGGAGTGCAAGGAAGGTTGATGGGGTCGCGAAGAGCTTGGCGGGAACACACACTCACTTGGAGGGTTTGCGAGGGAGAGGAACTGAAGGTGTCCATCATCAAAGAGCAGCTGGTGGATGCTTCTGACTGTCGATCATGTGATCGTCAAAGAGATGACGATGATGATGTTCTTCATGTCTCCACGTCTCTCTCTCTCTCCATTGTCACTACTGATGCTGATGCCACCCTCTACGAGTACAGAGCCATGCCAGGAATGATAGCGGTGATGGAGGGGTATTGTTGAGTCATGTTGTTACCGTGTGACACATGAACATTCAGACGCACAGGCAAGGCCATCACCATACCAACATCTAAGTATCCAAGCATCCAAGCACCCATCCAAGTCAATTGCGTCGGGTATCTGTACTTTCTCAGCCACTCAAGGCAATTGTTCATGCGGCTCTACTGGTGCACAACCAATGCCACACTCGAACGTAACTTGCAATGTGGGCACGAGGCACTTCACTTGGCGACATCGGCCAACACAATGACAATGGTATTGACAGTGACAACGACGGCATCAAGTTCTTGACACGCGATGTGCCAACACCTTGAGAACTTTCGCACCAAGTATCACAAACCACCACACTCCATCGAATACTCTGCCGTGGCACGTGGCCTTTTCTTATTCTTCGGTAGCCATGGTAGCGCAGAGCAGAAGAGCGCAACATGCCTCACAGCCCAAGTTCTTCAGCTTCTTCGCTGTTGTCAAGACTCCAAACGTTGCGAGCATTGAATTTCCAACAGTCCTCGATTGGGGTGAACAGAAACACCAGAGAAAATCTCCGCAGGGCCGAGAACCAGGGCATCTGCAAGAGTATTCGTACGTACGCGTGGCATCATGTGCGCGGAAATGGCATTCGCATGCATGAATGCGGAAAGCAATCTCTTGAGTCAGGGGTGGGACTCTGGGAGTTTTCGTCGACATCTTCACTCCGACTCATCAACCACCCTATGTTCTTCGCGCTTTCTATGCTCCATTCTCTTCACACTTTTGGCAACACCAACATGGCAGCGCGACACAACGGTATGGAATGCGAATCATTCAGCCAAACATGAAGCGCTGTGTCCATACGAATACGCATGGCAAGATGAGACGACGTCACACAAGCAGAATGGAGAGCATCGGCTCATGGAGCAGAGTAGACTCCGATGCCCAGAACAATCTGAATTGGTTGCGCCTGTCTTTCCATCAGCTTCTTCCCTCCATATACTCGTATCCGTGGGACACATCGTAGAAACAACAGCACCAGTCTTTGTCATCGATGTGAACAATTGCTGTGGAGTCGTAATACATGGCATTATGTGATAGAATATAATGTTAGGCAAGCAAACACTGATGCGATACACTGGTTGTGCTGTGCCCTCCGACACAGGGCTCCTTTGCGCTGTTCCTTCCGTCTGTGCTACCGCTTGCATCGCCGGATGGAGCCCAGAGCAATGACGGAGAAGAGGAAGATGGTGTGGTCTCTCTCTCTGTCTCTTGCTAGTGTCAAGTACTCTATTGATAGTCGAGCGCGCTGCCGGTCCACGAGGTACCCCGCGAGCACGCAGGAGTTGCACATCACAGACCCTCCGCCTTCACCAGTTTCCGCATTCCACAAACGCCCTGTGACAGCTCCCAACTCCATTACCACCACACAAGATCAACACGAAAACGCGAGCAAATCACGAGTCATTGTGTGCTTTTCCCCCGCTTGTTTGTGTCGCCTGGCGTGGAGGAAGATGTTCGCCCACTGGCGCCCAAGAAAACTCCAGTGATGGGAAAGCGTGCCTCCACTTTGCCTGAAGAGCATCGATGGCCTGTCGATCCACTCCTTCTTCATCTTGTTTGTTGCTGATGTTGTTGTTGTCGTCATGGGAGGTTCCGCGTGAAAGGCTTGGCGAACGCGAGCACAAGAACAGCCTCTTCACAAATCATCACAGGTGCGCTGCCCTGACTGATACTCGTGTGGCCTATTCCACACTTTTCGGACACACATGTACCAAAACGCGTAAAACCACCCATCACTGCGGAAACAATGCCCACAGCGCGTCTTGTTTTGTGTCGCATTTTCATGACATTCTACAAATAAATCTAGAGGCAGAGGCACGCAACAATTGAAATGAAACAGTCGATCGAGTCGTCCTCCGTCTTCGCCACACAAAAGAACACGACGATGACGAGAGACGACAGCGACAAGATCGGGGCAGAACACGCAACAGCATTCGGCGCACATGTGTGACCTACATCGCAGAGTAGGTTTGGTGGCTCTTGCCATGCTCTGCACTGCTCTACCTCACTCTGCCACAATCACCAGCTGCGGCAACACCATGTCAGAAGATGCGAAGCTGGCTGAGCTGCGTACTGTGTGATGGAAGTGCTGCATCAACGACAACGACAACGACAGCGGCAACCGCACCACCACCACCATCATCGTCATCAGCACAACGAGAATCTCGCTGATCAGACGACAGATGGCAATGATCGAATAGGGAGAATGCCAGCGTCATCGTTGCCTTTAGACCATCGTAGCAATGGCACTAGCAGAGCCAACATTGGAGGCGGCAATGACGGAAGCAAAGCGATGAAAGATGCTGCAACGATCCCATCGAAAGCGAGGAGCGGTGGGACACATCCACGAAGGCGGAAAAAGACGCGATCCGGCTGGTCGTTGGATGGATTCTACCGTGTCGTTGGCAGTGCTAGTGGTAGTGCTAGTGGCAACGGTGACGAAGGCAAAATCATGAGGAGGAACAGATATCTACCAATCTGGGGGACCAACAGGATGATGCGTGCAAAACCAACTCTCTTCGCAGTGCCATTCCGTACAATTCCCATGAGGCTCCTGCTTCTGCTTTTCATTGCACTGGCATGCTCGTCGACCTCATTCCGACCTGGGGCATGGATGGATGCGACTGCAGAACCACAGGGGCACAATCAACTGGGCTTTCAAAGTCAGCAGCTCCATTCACCCTCTGACAAACCCAAGACGATTCATATCGTGCATACGCGTTTCATGCAGGAGCAAGGCAGATTGAAGACGTTAGGGATGGCCAGACTGCTTCTGTTCCAGAGTATCTGCCTTGGCACCATTGTCCAGCAGCAGCAGCAGCATATGCGAAATCAGATGGATGACAACACGGCATCTCCTGATGACGATGAACCGCTGTTCTTTTGGATCATTGCCACTGACCCCAACTTGGATGCTGAAGTGCGCCAGAACCTTGTGAGCTTGTTGCAAGCCCATCCCAACTTCCTTGTGCTGGCCACGAATGATGACCTTTCCATCACCAGTCCGAACTCGAAATTCCACGAGACCTCAGAGCAACGCACTTCGAGAGGATCTCTCCGCAGCTTCAAGCTTGGTATTCAAAAGCTAACGGGGTTGCTTCAATCGGATGCATCACGGTGGACGGGGAACCCAGCCCATCTATTGGAATCGCTCAATTTCCTGTCACAAGGGATCGCACAGCGAGAGCGACAGCAGAAGCAACAACAGGGACAGGGGCAGACTTTGCATAACACAGGAAATGCCGACACAGCACCAGCACTATTTGTGGAGACCAGACTAGATGCCGACGACGGACTTCATCCGGGCTACTTGAACCATATTCGCAGCGCAGCAATTGCGGATATGTTTGGCGACGTTGAAACGAATCCAACTGTACATGGCACAACGAAGGGCCAGCAGCAGCAGCAGCAGCAGCGTGGCGCGACTCAATTGCATGGCAATGCACGAGTAGCGTCGCGCCGTCACTGGATGGTGTATTGCGTCAAGCGCCACCTGGAATGGCACCCGCAGCCCATGGCGGAACTGATGTCATCGACACCAGGGGTTTTGATACCAATTGAGCACTCGCACTTGTGCGTGACACCTGGACTCACCGTCGCCTTCGCGATCGAAGCAAGCAGTACCTCTCAAGACGTATCTTTCCCGCTATATTCGCACGATCAGATCTATAACCAGATCGGGAAATCAGCAGAGTGCCTTAGGAATGGCACAGAGAGTGGGCAGCACGGCCGCAGCCAAGCCGAACCCTCTGACGTTCAACAGCAATCCTTGCGCCAAGCAAGGCACCTGACACCTGCAGAAGCAGCTCTATCTTCGTCTTCGTCGCCACCCTGCATCACGATGGTGCTGGATCCGTTCCTTTTCTCTGCGGTCAGATCCCGGACGATGACGTCCGCAGGCATGATGGATGTCGACAGGGCAGCATCCGCAGGTCGTAAACAGCAGCTCATGTTCTGGAAGGTGATGCTCGACCAATTCTTGTCGCACAACGATGGCGCCGCCAGTCATTCGCAAGGAGCAACTGAACCACATCCATTCCACTTCCTGACGCAATCCCGCAAGTACATTCAAGATCATTCGGTACAAATAGCATACGAGAACTGGCTGGGCCAATGCACCGCAGGACACTCATGTAAGACAACCGCCGTCGATGCGTTGGAGTCCATATTCCAGACTGGAAGCGGCAGTGAAGACAGCACGCGTGTGGAGCATAGATACCCTGATCTGGAAGCGGCACGTCACCAACGGCTGCGTGACGCAAACAACAGTACTTGATTGGAACACTATTGCCGATGGCATATCCAGCATTTGAGATAGTAGCATCCATACTATACTTCACAGCATCGCACGACTCGCATCCAAATTCCATCGAATACAGAACGAGTCGACCTCAGCAATGACGTCTGCTGGTGCCTTGCTGGCTGGTGAGTGTCGGGCAATCCATACGTGTTGCGTGGTTCAGCCTCGCGGACGTACCAGAGATACTCAGAGATACCCTCGGAGGAGCGCGAGATGACACCTATTCCACCAAACTCGGTTGGAATGTCTGCACTGGTTTTCCTTGGTGCCAGACACGGCGTATGCTTCGTCAAAGACAAAGAGACGGTTGGGCGCCCCAGGGGATCAACGAAAAGGAACGATTGAAGCACGCCTATGTGCGAGTGCTCGCGAGCGCATGCTGGTCCTATGCACGATGCATCCTGGCCGGACTCAATAGCCGTCCACCAGCCAGCATTGTTACAGCCGTGTGCTATTACATCATGTAATATTCCAGTTTTATGTATTTTATGTAGAGTACTTCTCATCGTATCTCCACAAGAGAGGCAAAAAGAGATCTCAACGGATGGAAGGAGCTGCCGGACTGTGCGACGATCGAACCTCCCGAGGAGTCCACACGAAGCCCATCTGCGACAGCTTTGAGATGCGCTCATCGTTCAGGTTGGACTTCTTGCCGGCGCGTTGCAGCTTGTATTGACGACGTTGGCACTTCACCCAGATGGCCAGCGATCGATTCTCGGAGTACTTCGACGGGACGTTGCAGTGGCCGTACTGGCACTTGAAGCCATTCAGCTGTCGGAACCTCTCCTCCCATGCGGCGCGGTGAGAGTCCCAGCAGAAATCGAGATCCTCCAGCATCTGCTGGCGTTCGAGAGTGAGGGTGGAATGGGCATTTGCCATCTTGGCCTTGTGCTGGCATCGTTGGCGTTTCACCCAGTGGGCGAGAGATGGGTTGATCTTGTAATCGAGCGGGACGAGGCTGTGCCCGTGCTGTTGCACGAAGTGCACGAGCTCCCTGTACTTGGCGATCCACTTCTTCGTATTGGACGAACCGAAGCGTTGTTGTTGTTGCTGCTGCTGCTGCTCCTGCGCGCTGCTATGCCGGCTACCGCTGCCGCTGATACTATTGCTGAAGCTGTTGTTAAGGCTGAGTTGCTTGTGCCCGTGCATCTGCATCTCCTTCTGTGGAACGAAATCATTCGCCATGGACAGCGGCAGGGATGGCGCCGTTGACGCACACACAGCTGTGGATGCAGACCCTGATACCGACACCTGGGATGGTGAGGGTGATGTTGGTTGCGAGACCTGTGAGTGGCACCAATATCATGATGCAGTGTGAATCAGGGTCGAAGGTGCATGCGTATGTGCATGTCGTGTCACATATATATGCGATGGGAAATGACCGAATTCAATCGCCGCGCAGGAAGAATGAAGAAACATGAAGTGAGATGGAAGGAGAGGAGAGACGACACAGACCAGGCATAGGCGTAGCGCAAGATTGGTAGGTGGTATGATGATCCAATCGAATACTGCATCAACTGCAACTTACCGTGCGATGCATATCGATGCCGTCCCGATGGTTTGAAGATGCCGCTGAGAATCTTCGGCCCGGCGCTGAAGAATCAGAGCCAAGAAAGTCTGCCTGGAAGTCGTTGTCGCTACCGAAGCCGTCGAAACCGCTCAGCCTATTGATGCTGCCCATTCCATTGAGGCCACCAAGGCCACTGACACCATCCCAACCGATACTGCCGTTGCTGGCGTTGGCACCGCTTGCGTTGGAATGCTCGAATCTTCTAAGCCCTGTCGCAGATTCTACCCCAGCTCCTGCCCCACCGAGTACCGACCTTGCCAATACCAGGCCGCTGTCAGTAGATGCGTTGGCCAACGGCTCGAAGCCAGCCATGGTGTAGTTGTTGTTCGGCATCAATTGTGATTGTGATTGTGGCTGCGTCTGCTGCTGTTGGAACAGCTGGTTCAAGCGAGACAGAGATTGTCGCCGGGCCTGGAAAGCATCGAAGCCAAAGCCAGGGCAGGCATTGGGATTGGCGCTGCATGCAATGTTTCCAACCGCAGTCGCATTCGATTGGGCAGCCCCTTGGTCTACGTGTACGTTGGAAGCGACGAGCGACGCATCGGCCGGGCTGGCTTGGTTCAGAAGACCAGCGAGATGATGGCCATTGCTTCCACCCATGCCAAAGTTCGCGTTCTGTGCCAAGAAGTTGCAGAAATTGGCCAGACGGAATGGGCGATCTTGCCGCATGAACTTCTGAGCTTGCGGGCCGTCGAAGGAGTGCAGGCTGTCGCTTGGGACCACATTGCACGCAGCTCCAGATGGCATGAACGAAGGTGGCGACTTCGAAGCATGCCATGGATCGTGCATGCCTGGCGAAGTCGAATCGGAGAGAAGCAACTTGGGCAATCCCTCTTGCTGCAGCGTCTGTTGGTTCGGCTGCGACCGCGCGTGCTGCATGCCAGACATTGTCGGTCCCGCACAGGTGGTGGAGGTTGATGCTCTGCGTGATTGCAACATGCCCTTTGCGTGGGAGCGATGCTTCCTGCTCGAAGCGTGCGCGTAAGAAGGTATTTACTGGCGTGCTGCGCGATGCAATAGAAAGATCGACGTATTGTTGTCTGCTGTTGTTTCTCGCCTTGCTGATGTTCTACTTGTGGAATCCTTTGTGAGTACTGCGAGTAGACTCGAGTGTTGTCAGGGCTGCATTGCAGGCAGACATCGTGGCGAAAGATGCATGTTGGAAAGGCACCGCAGGCAGAAAGACAGGGAGAGAATGGGAGAGAGTAACAGCGAGATCATTGGATCATTGCGCACATCATGTCAGCGAGAGCCGAGTTTGAAGACAAGAGCGTAGGAGAGCATAGCACTATGCGTCAAAGCCCCAGCACCATGCGCCATTCAACGTTGCGCCACACGCGCATATTGACAATCATCTCGATCGCGAGCGAAAGAGGCCGCCGAGTACGACGGGAGCGGCATTGACTGGAGAAACTGGATGTACGAGCAAACAACCCTCATGGGCAGAGGAGCAGGTATCGTCCTAGTACACATAGATAGCATTATAGTAGTACTTACCTGCTGAAGAATGGGCTGAAATGAATGGACGATGTGTGGATGGGTTGATTGGTTGGTCGATGGCTTTGAAGATTGACTGACTTGCAAGTGGGCGTGGCTACGATTTGTGAGCCTTTCAAGTTGTTGCCAGCAAGAAGGGGTTGGCTTGTTGCTAGACTTTTTGAGTCGATTTGTTGCGTTGTGCTTGTGGTCACGCCTATGCGTTGGTACACTGCGGACGTGTGATTGTGCGTTTACGTACCATCCAAGAGGAATAGGTTGCACCGTACCTGCACTCGTATTATTTACGTGATCGAGTGATTTGCACAACGCAGAAACCACCACAATCAAGACATTTGTAGGTTGTTGCCCTGTTGTGCCTCTGCCAGTCGGACCATGTTGTCGTTTCTGATGTTTGTGTGGACATGCCATCGGGGATTTGGGGTCTTTTGTGTGGGTCGCGATTTTTTCGGGAGTTCTAATGGACTGAAATGCTGCCAGTACGACACAAATCGTCCTTCTTCACCTCCGCGAAGTTCTGAGTATCCGTGTAGGTTTGCTACGACACTTGTACGTACATGATGCACAAGCGCGGAGAAACTCGTCAATGCAGGTTGAAGCGAAACCGTCTTCGTGGGCTGAAAAGCACCATTCCTTTTCATGCTCTTCAATGGACCTCCACAACAATTGGCTTCGTCGCCAGGCGTGAACGGAACCTTTCATTGGGAGATTCCCACACAGCGCTGCCATCTGTAGCCACAGCAATGACATGGAGTCATTTGGACAACGCGCATGTGGCCACACACACAACCACAATCATGTACTAATCTACTGTTCAGCACATCAAGACGCTCGCGGATCGCAAAGCGGACACGGATGATGTGGTCGCTACCAACACAAATCAGGGCTTTGGGGCTGCCACCCTTGGTCGCAGAAACAGTCTCTTTCCTGCCCGTCATGGCAAAAAACGACTTCGGTTGGGAGACGCAGAACATTGGAATGCGGGGAGCGATGCCAACGGGCAGTCTGGAGAGAGGCCCTTGCGGACATGTACGCCGGAGAACAGAGCGCTTCATGCCATGCCTGGTATAGTACACAATACTATTACATTCCTCGTATGTGCGCTCATGGCCATCGCTGAGAGCATGTATAATATAATAGTCTCCTCGTGCGTGTCGACTTTCGATAGGAGGTGTGAGCCAAAGAGAGCGAGAGAGAGGTCATCAACTGGAGAGTCCGTATTTTGGAGCATTGCGATCTACTCGTACTCTATTTGAGCATTGTGGCCTACAATAGCCCCTGGCGTCCGAATGTGCGAGATATGGATGCTGTGCGGATTTGTCGAATGAATGCAAAACTGTGCCAAAACTTCAATCGATCCGCTCGGTGCACCGTGACTAGCTACGACGTCCTACGTTCAACCTCCAGTCGCCCCAACGCCAACGCCACCCTGGTCTGTCTGCGAGACTACGTGGTCCTCAAGAACCTTGATGGTCGACGTCAAGGTTGCCACCAGCGTGGTCGCCACCGCCACCGCAGCTGCTGTTTCTCTCGTCATCATTGGCGTTGGTATCGGCATTTTCATCCCCGCCTAGCTGTCTTGGAGAGAAGACAAAGCCCAACGACTCCAGTCTTCCCACGCGCTCCTCCGTCATGTTCGATCTGCGTCCCTGCTGGTACAGCCGAAACTGACGACGCTGGCATTTCACCCAGATGGACAGTGCCTGATTGGCTGGGTGGCTGCACGGCACGTTCGAATGCCCATGCAGTCTCTGGAACTCCTGGAGCTCGTGCCATCTGCCGTCCCAGCTGGCGCGGTGCGAATCCCACACGAACCCGATCCTCTCCAACAAGAGGACGCGCTCGTTGGTCATTGATGACCCCTTCCCCGCCACGAGCTTCTTGTACTGTGCTCGTTGCCTCTTGACCCAATGGGCCAGGGTGGGGTTGATCTTGTACTCCAGCGGAACGACGGCATGCCCGTGTACCTGCGCGAACTGCTGCAGCTCCTTGTACTTGTTGTCCCACTTGCGGAGCTGCACCATGCCGAATCTGGACTGGGAGGGTGACTGCAGCTCCATCTCCGTCCGTCTGCTGGGTTTGATCGTGCCGTTTGGTTGCCCTAGTGCCTGTGTCTGTGGTTGTGCTGTGGATGCGGCTGGTTTCCTATCTTCTTCCTCCTCCTGACTATCATCTGACGCTCGCATCAGTGACGGTATCTCCGTAGGGACGCTGGCCGATGCAGCAGGGTCGAATAGTTTTGGTGCGGCCGCCGATAACGATGGAGGCAGCTTCGTTTCCACGGCGTTGCCGGTATCGGCGTGATGGCATTGGTGACGTTGAGGTGGTTGCGTTGGATACGAAGGAGCATCGTGAGATGGAGCAGGACCAACGAAGTCCACGAAGCCTCGCAGATCCAGCCTGGCGTGCGGATTGGAATGCCAGAAGTTCTGCTGAAAGTGGGGCAGGGTCACGTTGTTGACGATGTTGAGCTTGTGAGCTGGGGCAAGCGGCGTCGGCTCCATATCCATATTTGACAGCTCTCTCATCAAACGATCCGCCTCCACGGAATGTTGTGACGGCTGTGGAGGTGGCAACATGGCTGATGGGCTGGCGTTGTTGTGATTGTCAATCTTATCTTGTCCACGAGAAGTACAGCAGCTGCGTCTCTGGACTTCGATAGCATTTGGCTGTGATCCGAGCATGTCCAGATACGAGGCCTCAGCTGACGGATCCTCCTCATCCAAACGATCCTTTGCTTTGCCTCCTGTGCGATTGATGGTGCTGCGCCAATCCATGACAAGAGAGTCGAATGTTGTGTGTGACCTCAAGTGATCTCTCTTCATTGCTTGTGTCTGTACGAGTCAGGGAGCGTGCTGTTCGCTGTGCACCGTGCGCTATCCACTCTCCAATCAAGTCAAGTGTGCGGAGCGGGTGGAAGTTGACGTCAGGAATTGTTCAAGGCGTTCTCTGTTGTGAGAAGAACGAGAGGTTGGACTTGTGCTCCTCGCCCATGCTACAAAGAACAACAACACCGGAGAAGGCCGTTGAATTCTTGCCCAACAGCATTTCAAAACGTGTATCTCTTACCTTCGTTGATTGTTGTGCCCTCTCCTTTACGGGTACTTTTATGGAACAGTGACATGTTGGGGAGTTTGGGCCTCTTCGGTGTTTCTGCCAACGAACGGCGTTTCATTCCGTGATACAACGACAAGTTAGATTCCCCCGCGTGTTCCTTGTGCAGCAACAGAAATACTTAAACGGCACGGTACTAGTGAGGTTCCAACGCAAGGTACAGAAAAACGCAAGGCGCTCTTGAGGCTTCGCCCAAAGTTGTTTTCCTTCTACCTTCCAGACGCGTTCGCAGGGATGAAATAGGGTGTCCGTATTGATCACAACCAATATGTGTATGTTTGTGGATCGATGTCTGTTCGTTCATTGCATTCGTTTTGTCAGTATGTTTGAGAACTGTATGTCAGTTCGATGACGTATGTGCTAGACAACCAGATGTATGTTTGTGCACAGTATATAGACACAATATAACGCCTGACCACCACACGATTCAGCATATAGTGTGTCCCAAGTATTGAATGTTACTCGAGTCCAGACTCCTTTTGACAAACACAAACCACCAACACATGATGAGACTCCCAATTCAGCCAAAACGCAAACAATGGACAACAATTACAACACGAATGATGCTCCTCTTTAGATCTCCACGACCATACCGACACTTCACTGGATCCGAATCAAGGTGGTTGGTAAGCGGCATAAGTTCACGACCTGACCAGACCAACCGAGACAAATCAGAAGAAGATGGGGCGTGTTCGTGGCCACAAGCAGCAACTCCTCATGGCACGAAGCGTGCGATTGTCCTGGCGCCACAAACAATGGAACGGAGATCCACCAGGAAAACGAGCGACCATCCACACGAATCTTGAAATGTTGCTGGTCTGTACGTACGAGTGCCCAGTAATGGAGTAGAGCACTCCACGTAGATGCCTCGCCCAAGGCATGCGAGTATTTTGCTCATGTGCACGAGGAGGTAACACAGCGCACCCCCAGGTGGAGGAAAGTGGAGCGGTTCCGCCTCTTGCGCTTCTCGTATGGTCATGCTCGCTCACATCTCGCTTGTTTCGCTGCGTGCTTGGATTAGAAAGTGCTCTGCCTGGATTCGTGTTCGTTGTCGTGAAGCAGGCTTGTTTCCGCATAACGGCAACGTAGAAAATGCGGTTTCGGTGTTCGAAACCCCACGTGTTCGCCTGGTCATACGCCACAAATGATATCACAGGGGCACTTTCAATGATCCTTAGACGCCATGGGCGTAAATCTCTGGCGAAAAGCTCGATTTGTTTTTCGGGTTAACTTGACCACATTCTGGTGCTTTGCGTGGTCATCTTCGATGTTCTTTACTCGTGGATCGTACTTTCTAATTCACCGCTCTGTGACTATCGTGCTTTTCGATGACCCGCTTTCGTGGCGCGTCCGCGCTCGTATTGCATTCCTGCTCACCTTTTGCCTTGTTCCAATTCGCGTGTTGGACGGGGCTTGAGCGATACAACGATGAAGCATGCACGCACGCACGCACGCGCGCAAACGAACCACCAACTGATGCACAAGAATGCAACTGCACGCAATGATTGCAGCAAGTTCTCTTTCAAAGTCCCTGGTGTCATTGGAGGAGTGGAGGGAAACGGAGAAACGTCTCGTGGTTCGAACTCGCTCCGCACTCCAATACTCTACGGGTGTGTGCTCCTCTCTACCAATAGAGAGGGAGGGAGGGAGGGATCATTTTCCAGTGCATGCTCATTGATTCGAACCGTCACCCTCAAAGTTGACCCACTGCAGCATCGCATTATCTCCACCGACAACAACAACAACAACAACAACAACAACATGATTGGGAACAACAACAACGACTGCTTCACATTCACATCTGCATCCTCTGCGATGCAGGTTCAGCAGAGTCATGCGCAGAGGACATCCGATTTATCGCCGCCGCTCGAAGCATCATCCATCAACGTACACCGTTCGCGGGATGAAGGTATCCGCATCGTGAATGGATCACCCAGTGCCGACCGAGCAGGAACCTTCCAAGGCAACTTGATGAGAGATTCACTGCACCGATATATCCTCAACCTCCAGCCATATCAGGTTGGTCACCGTGCTCGAGCCGGGCTTCCCGACGACTCGTCTTATCCGGACAACGATGAATCTCGCGTGGGCCGTCATCCCCAGCAACTCCGCCAATCAAACGCGTTTTCCGCTTTGCGATTGCCGAGAGACGAACGATTCCATGCTCGCAACTGGAGCGCGCGGAATCGAGGGACCATGACGGAGATACGGTCGAGATTGAGGCATGGGCAGCGGCGAAATAGTCGGCAATACCGACACCTCCAACAGCAGCAGCAGCAGCAGCAGCAAAGACGGCGACAACGGCAGCGCCAGCGATGCGGTTCCAGCGCGTGCCTTATCGGAATCATCGACAACGCGCTCTCTGTCATCGCCGACGATACACCAGAGATTGCGGTTGATGGCTGCTAAGAAGCAGGTAGATTGCGTCAACGCAGCGAGAGTGGCCACATGTATCTAGTTGGCGGCAAAAATCAGTTGATGCAGTCGCTTGCTCTTGGTTGGAATCGAGCGAGAGCAACCACGATCGACGTTGTCGAATGTCAGTGCCGATGGGCTGATTCGAGGTTGCCGAAGAAGCGATGTCGGCTCGTCGTGACGAGGCAGCAACCAACAGAACCCAACATGCAAATAACTATTCTAACTTGGGTACCACAAAGAGAATTGATGTGAAGCAATGAATGCAGCAGCAGTTGCGATGCACTCACACACTCGTGCATATCATGTTGTGTAATGAAATATTACATATTCTATTCTATTCTATTATATATTCTATAATAGAACAACATTATAGAATAATGTAGGGCACAGAAGATGGACAGGACACCAGCATGCCACATGCTGTTCATCGAAGACACGCATAATACCCGTGCATCCCCTGCGCAGCAACGATCGTATGCCGTTCCATCTTGTGTTGCTGCGCTCCATAGAAACCATGTCGAGTACAGGGTGGAGAGATTGCAAACTTGCGTGCCTTACGAACTCTCCGCCGAAACACCTCCTCACCCACGTGCGCAAACATTCTACGAATGTCAAAGTCTGCGGTTCTACTGTGTATGCGTAAGTATGCGGATACTCCACATTTGCACTTTCTCTCTCTCTCTCTCTCTCTCTCTCTCTCCACAAACTGCTCTACTCTCTTACTCGTACTCTCCAGGATGAATCATGCAGAAAACGCAATGTCCACACCGAAACAAGCCTGGCGTGCGAAGCTGGAATGCGTGGTCTACAAGCCAGGTGGAGTATCAATGCGATACCACCAGTATGCCGATGCTCCACATGCAAAGCGACGCACTTTGCGAACTAATTGCTCCTCCTATTCGAGCATGATACGTAGATGACCGATATGTTCGCGAACTTGGCAAGCTTTGACAATGTCAATACTCATAGAGTGTACTGTACTAGTTGATGCGTGATGCACCACCCTCCACGTACGGCATCCATGAGGTGTCGATTGTCTTAGTTTGCCTTGGCAAACTCCTGCGATGATGAGGTGCGGCGTGGGTGTCCATTTCACACAACGCTTTGAATCGAAATCTGTTCGCACGAGTACGGAGCACCCACGATCTACAATTAGGCTGAACATGTCAAGCAACAGGCGTGGTGATGAGACGACCAGTCATGACGCCGCCACGAGGCGTGTTGCTTGGTGCGAAAATTGCCTCATCGCAGAGATTCGCAGCCCACAGAACGGAATGGTCGCCTCTCCCCTTGGGCGAAAGCACCGAAACGCGATGCTGTGGAGTGGTGCCCCTCCTTGGTGAAGGCGACCCTCCCTCGCTGGGCCAACCTCCCTGTGTAAACATTGTTTTCTGAAACCGCTCACAAGTTTGTCGTTGTTCGTCTCCCCACAGAGAAAACGTGGAAGATTTCTGCAACGCCGCCGATTCGGTTTTCGCAGTTGAGTGAGATCAGCGCCGTTTCGTGCCAGATGGGGGGAGAACAGACAAATACCACGTACGAGTAACACAAATGTCTTCCACCAAGTCGTCGATGGCCCCAAGCGATGCCAGTCGCTTGACTTATGGCCAGACACTTGATGCGCTGGAATCCACTTTCATACTCCAGAGTACACTTACTCTAAGCACCATCGACATCCATGGCAAGGCCATGCAACATGAGGCTGCTCGTGGAAGAATCTGTTATCGCGGTTTCCAACTGAGAAAGGCGGCGAATGAGAATCCAACCTTGGTTGATGGATGACGAGTGCGAGACCTTTCCACCCATCCAGGCACCGACCAATGAGGCCCGGCCAGCCTACTGGCGTGTCACGAGCAGAGAGAGGAAGAACGCCTCCTCGAGAGCACGAAGGATAACATCCACATCAGAGACCGTCGGAGACCACCAGAAACAATTGCCAATTATTCTACATGATTCTCATGATGCATAAGTTCAATACCCAACATCACCCCACTCCAGCGCGATCAAACTGTTGCGAATCGTTAGACATCGCGATGCAGCAGTGCCAGGTGAGGGTGTGATGAGCACGGAGTCTCTCCTGCTCACAATTCCAAAACCTATCAACCCTTCAGCGCTTGGCAACCCACGATCAGTGAATAGCGAAGCTCTGATCTCATCACACCAACACACTATTACACTATCACAGCACGAGCGCATTCCAGCACATACATGTAACACAGTACGTGCTGCACAGCTTTGATCATTCTCCATCGCACCAACACCGACATCCGAATCCGCAACCACAACCACACAACCATCCTCGTACTTGTCCGCACCCTCGACAATAGAACCGCCCTCCTCCAACATACACATCATACTCCACAAGTACAAGCAACACAATGGCTCATCCTGCATCATCACCAAACAAGCCAACGAACAAGATGCCCGCCAGGTACTGCGGGAGCCCACACATTGGCAAGCTGATCGTAGACGTTCCCATGCCTTCACCACAAACTATACCGTCACCATCATCGCAGCTACGACGACAGCATTTACTGCAGTCAAAGCCTGCCGCTAGGTCCTCTCCCCACTGTCATCGTGACAGTGCTTCGTCCAGACAAAACGAACAGCATGATGATCTCATCGGCCTTCAAATCCAGGTGGACGCTGCTGTCCGCCATGCCAACAGATCCATCTCCAGGATGTACAGGCAGGGCACTGGCACAAGCGCCGAGCACAAGCACGAGGGCGGATCCTTCCTGGCAGCGATGAACCGGATGGATCACACGAGACAGTCGGTAATGCGCAGCCCTGCCGGCCGCAGTGGCAGTGGTAACGGTGGACGGAGAGAGGCAGTGCCCGTCCTCGGCATGGGCATCATCACACATCGCAGATACACACAGTCTCGCAGGCGAAGTGCTCCATCCCTCGAAGAACAACTCCTGGGTGCTATGAAGGACCAATCACAGCTCCTGGAAACATTGCATCGCATTGACAACGGCAAAAGACGCGTCTCGCACCCAGTGTACAAGCACGCCGGATCGCATGCCCATCGCTACTGACAATTGAAATTCACGAATGAGGAGAGGCGCAGCATCCAGCAACAATCTCTCTCTCTCTCCAGAATACGATTGCACGATAGCTGATGCGCTTACATTGCTACGAGATATACTGCTCATCGTGTGGTAACGCATTTCATGAAGCTCTGCTCTGCATCAATTCACACACAAGCTACGAGTGTTTCGTAGTGCGTCTATAATAGCACCTTCATTTACAATACATAATATATCATAGAATATGGTATAATAGTATTCTAATACATATTGTGTAATCCTATCACCGCATACGTTGTCTGCCACGGTATCTGCACCAATGTCACCGCCGTTACCACCAGCACCAACACAAGTAGCGTCGGCGACGGCGGCGACAGAAGCACTCCCACTACCACTTGCACACCACATGATCACGCTGGTCGAAACGATTGGCGTACTCTACCCGTACCATGCAACAACAGTACGACTGCTTTAGTACTCGATTTGCGTGCAGCGCTCTCCGAACCATAACCCCCGAAACGGGACACCGCTGACATGAGCACGCTGTTGGTCGTTGCCTGTGTGCCCGAAAGGCGCCATTCTCGTTCTCTCGCGTGTTCATGGCGACCATGGTGTTGGTGGTATCGAATCGGTTAGGCGATCTGCACCCAGGAAAGCTCAAACGCGCGCCAAACAATCTTGCGACAATCTCGGACACGCCAGAAGGACCCAGGCCAGGAGGTGTGGTGCGCTTTCAGTATCTGCGGCCTTTGCTCGCGATGCACCAGGACGAGCCAATGGCCGACAGAGCATGCTTCCGGCGCAGAACAATAAGGGTAGGGAGGCGAAGAGGACTTGGACGAAGGAGGTTCGTGCTTGTCTCCTCAGGGGATTGGCCGGAATGTGAGCATAGGTCGCAGAATTTGTAGTCGTATCCCACGACAAGGGCGAGGAAGCATTGAGTCGCTTTGGTGCATGCTTGGATAAACGCGACGATGCAATGCCCACGAGCAGGAAGTTCACATGCGGTGGGACTTTTACTTCGTTCCAGTCCTCCCTCCTGCATCAATCGCCAAAAGTGCTCCGATGTTTGATTCTGATGTTCACACGCTGATCTGCCTCTCCTGCGACGAAAAAGCGAACGTCGTGCAGAGCAACAGTGCGCCACGTCCAATGTACCACACATACCACAAACGTCAGCTGTCCCTTCCTCCACGCGTACGACTATCTGTCCACTTCCTGTGTCCCGCAACTGCACCCGCTCCGCGTCCATCCATGCAGCCACGGCAAAGTGGTTGATGAATTCGATTCGAGGCGATGATGTGGAGGAACTTGTGGCGGTGGCAGCCACTTCGCCAAGCGTCTGCATCAAGCAACAACCACCAAACTGTTCCGTGCCAAAGATCCCATTCGTTGCATCCAAATGACAAAAACAAAAACGATCAGTTTAACGGTAGTGCGTCCAACACGATGGCTCGTGCAGTCCGCCAACACAGGAATGGGGTTTTGTTAATTTGTTGTCACGACACCCGTATTTGTTCCTGTTGTGAACGAGAGAGCGTCAATTGGAATAGACACAACCAGGATCGCAGCGGCATTCCATCCGCCTAAGAACCACCCAGTCAGTCGCCGCGCGATTTTGCGCATGATGAGCGAAGCCTCCGACAGAACGAAGAATCGTGATCACGATGCGGCACCAACGCATTCTGGTGCCGAACAGAGAATGATGGCAGTCTGCGAATTCACACAGAGTGGCCGAAACTGGGGCGATTCCAGAGATGGCAAAGCGTATTTGGTACGACCGCGTGGTCTCGGTTGTTGATCGGTTGTCGATGAGTTGCTGATGTGCTGTTGCATGGCGGAGCTTGGTTGTGGATCCACAACGCATCGAAACGTGTTGAGTTGCTCATGGCTGAGGGATCAAGACGCGATGGTCGTTCACCAAGAGACGAGAGACACTCCCCAGAACAGCCGTCAATCAAACGCTCGTTCGAGCTTTGAGTCTTGACCCCTCGGGAGTACTATTCTACTATGTATGGATGGTGTAACAGCACGTGTCATTCCCATCTTCAAGGAATGAATCCATCGATCGACAACAGAAGATACGCGGAGCAAGATTCGAAATGAACAGGACAGATGGCCGGTGGAATGGAATTTGGTGTCACACCACCAAATCCTCAGCACGTGGCCTCATCATACTGCACAAAGGAGACGAAAGCGCGCGCAACAGAGAAGAGCCAAATGCGCATCCATCTGTCATGACTGTGTTCACCATGCATCGTACATAAATTCTCGTACGTAGAGTACATCCCATTGGCTTCGCTCAGGCACAATCGTGCATTGCACTGATCGGTTCTCATCTTCGTGTTCTTGATCCTTTCCGACAGAGGACATTGGCGGGCATGGGCAGTCATTGTCCTGTTTCTTCCACTGTGCAAGTTGTCATGGGAAAGGAACCTTCACCATCCCCGCCACGCGTTAGCCACACCATGAGCTACGCGCACAATCTACGGTCTACTCCTGCACCATACCAAGCACGAGTGGCACTACGATCGTCGCGACCAGAATCGAAAGCGAGGCTTCCTCTTCCAGGGCACACGGATCTGCGCATTCGCATGCATTGTACGAGTACGAATACTCAATGCGTATTCAGACCATCGCTGCATAGTCGTACCAGGCGCAGTACTGAATTGCATTCCAACAACAATCGATGGCGCAGAGCACAGAAAGAAAGGAAGGCAGAAGTATAGTATTCTACAAAGACAAGTGGACTAGCAGGCGTTGCGACTGGGTGAATGCACACGCGTAAACGTAGTCGTATGCCACTCAAGCAAGGCCGCTGAAGCCCAAGCATGTCGACGGATCAGGCGTTTGACGGCAATTGCAGCGATAGCAACGGGAGTGGCCGAAACGGGCAGGGCGGCAGCTCGAACCGGCCGCTGGACGTGGTTATTCGCAGCGTTGACGACCACAGTTGCGATAAGGACAATGTTGGCCGCAGGGGACAGCATCATCATCGCAGTCGCCGCGGTCGCCCGCACGATGATCATCAGCATTCCCCAAGAGCCGAAAGCCCACTTCGACACCAGGCAAAGGGGCAGTCTCAGGCGCAACACCGTCGCCCATCGACTCCGCGGACTACGAAAAGGGTTGCTCTTACGAGTAGCCAGACACCATCTTCGCCGACAAAGTCACCGACAAAGTCACCCAACAAGACGAAATCCAGGTTGAGCATGAGGAGAAAGCAGCAGCAGCAGCCATACTTGCTCATGAACGAGGCTGCGCCGGGTCATAGATTCAGCAAGACGCAGTTCCTCACGACATGTCGCAAGCACGTCTACTCCATGGCGGATCTCAAGGTCCTCAATCTGCTCAACGCGCCAGTCTGGATCTTTGATGGCAAGTACAAGTGCATGAGGTTCGGCAATCAGGCGGCCTGCAAGTTCTGGAGTGCCAAGCACATGGAGGAGCTCATGTCGCGAGACTACGCCAGCGATATGTCCGAGACGACCAACCGTTCCAACATCGCCTGGCTGGATCGATTCTCCAAGCACCCCACCGCGCAGGACAACCTCACGGTAAGTCACCAGTCTCTGTGCACCATACTCGTACTGTCTTGAATACAATCCATCGCGATGGTCTCATTGAACGAAGCCTCCGCGCACGTACCGTCGCTTGCGTCTCCACGTAATACCAATGCCGTCCTCATCAACTCCATTCGACCATTCATGCTCGTCCCTGTTGTTCTCATCCATTATATTCTATTTTGTTGTTCTTCATACATTGCGTAATTCCCAGTGGACCTATCAACCAACGCATGGAGACAATCCGGGTGCGAGATACTGTTCAATCAATATCACTGGAATCTATATCCCTCACCCCGACGATGAAACTGACCCGCATCTTTGTCTGTTGGTGGTTGTGGAGTCAGTCAAGGAAACCAAGGCCGCTGGGTCGGAAGCGGCGGAAGCCGCCAAAGCAATCGTCGTGTATAGCGGGAGCGATGGTGACACCAACGCGAAAGTTTCTGCTGGGAATGATCACAAAGGCAGCAGTACCAACAACCACGCGGATGCGGATCGATCCAAACCTGGCAACCATGGAGCAGACATAGATCCCTCAGACGATCAGCCGCAAGAGAATGGCACAGGCGCGATCGCCGCGAAACCGCAGCCCGACGAAGCGCAGCCTCCGCAGCGAAAGAGCAAAGCAAAGATCGAGGACGAGGCCGCGGAGTCGATCCGCCGAATGGAAACGCTGCGCCATCTTCCCGTCGTGGCAAGGAGATTCGACATGACTGGAAGATTCATGGATCAAAATCAGGAGGCATTTGCGCTCTTCGGTGAGCCGACAGAGCATAATCCAGACAGCGAAACAAGCCAGGACGATCTGGAGAACAACCGTGCTCGCGATGCCAATGATACCGACGCAAACCATGATGACTCTCCGACCGACGATGGCAACGGCGATGAAAATGCCGGCACTCCTACCACAGAAGATAGCAGCGAGCATGACACGAAAACCGATGCTGGCGGCAGCAGGCAGAGCAAGAGCAGGAGCAAGAGAGGTAGCATTCGCGGCAAGGAGACACAGCATGAAATGGCAGAAGGAAGTGAGCCCATGCATGGATCACTTACCTCGACACGGTCGAAAGCATCGGGACGAAGCAAACTTCACAAATCTCTACGAAGGGACGACGAGATAGAGCATTCCAACTATGATCACGCCGGCGATCCATCAGCTCAGAGAAAGCACCGGGAGCACATCCGAAAACATAGGAAGAGGAGGCGGGAACTCAAAAAACGAAAGCAACGGCAGCAACACCAACAGGATCAACTACCGAAGGACGCCAAGATCGACACTGCGACGAACTCGCTGAATTGTCCGCTCAAGAAAGTGTCAACATGCAGCACGCGGCCATCAGAAGCGCTATGTGAGAGCGTCCCGAGTGAAATGCAACAGCAGAGGGGAAAGCAGGATAGCCAGACCCTGCAACAAGTCCCCACACAGCAAGACACGCAATCGGCAGAGCAGGCGCCACGCGGCTCCGACGGTCGCAGATGCGACGATGCGCAGCTGAGTTCATCGAACGAGTTATCCGCTGTTGAATCATCAAAGTGCTCCTCCCTCTCATCATTTTCATGTTCCTGCTCGTCGGCGTGCTCTTCAAATGAAAGCGACAGAAGCTGCGACACAAGCGTCGGCGATATCAACAATGGAAGTCAACAGCATCGGTCCCATGATGATCAGAAGCAGACATCACAACAATTGAGCTGTTCAGAACTGAAGCGAAGAGAAGATCAGGACGACGGTTCGGTCGAACACACTGTCGATACACCAACGCACAGGATTCCCAAAACATCAGACGCCACTCGCATCATGAATGGCAGCAGTGGCCACGGCTGCCGCACCGCAGCCATCGAGGTTCATGGAGACACGATCCAAAACAACGGTCCTGACGGCCCAGGCGCGAATGATCGCTCGGATGGCATTGCCAGCGAAGATGGAGATGAAGACTACTACTGCGATATTGACGAAAGCTCTGAGGAGGAGGACGAAGAAAAAGAAGAGAAGCCGTGTGACTTCGTCGCTCAGTTCATCGACCACGACAAGGGACAGCAAATACTGCAAGAAGTGGTCGACTCAAAAGGACAGCACGATGTCAGCTCAGAGGCACAACTTCAAACCATCGAAGGCATCAAATGGTTCAGCATCAAGATCAGACAGGTCAAGGATCCCGTCACATCACAGTCCGTCATGATCTACAGCGCCAGAGACATCTCCGACATCATGCAAGCTGCGAAGGATGAGGCAGATCGACAGAACATGAGGAAGAGCGAGTTCTGTGAGTCATGTGACAAGTGCGAGGATGGTACCCTGTGTACGAGTAGCTGCATTCGTGCTGTGCCGTGTTTGTTGTCATTGTCATCGTCGTTGTTGCATTGGTGTGTGTATGTATACTGGTGTTGGTATTGATGTATTGGCGTATTGGTGCATGTGTGCATGTCTGTATGTACACATTCTCATACAGCACCATACTCACTGCTTCATCATACTCACTCCTCACCATTTCCCATCTCCATCACATCGTTACATACACCATACAACACGACACAAACATAATGCAAACACAATACAATACAATGTCATACAACACAATGTCATACAACACAGTCGCCGTCATGGCACACGAGATCCGCACACCACTCCACCAAGTCGTGGGATTCATCGAGCTTCTCGCCTCGACACCCCTCAACATCGAACAGACAGACTTCGTCACCATGCTGCAATCAAGCACCAATGCACTCATGGCCATCATCAACGATCTGCTCGACTTCACAAAGCTCGAAGCCGGAAAGATGAAGCTCGAGACGATCCCATTCGAGGTGAGGAATGTTCTCGATGGATCGGTGGCCGCTGTACTTCCACAGGCAGAAGACAGAGGACTCGAGCTGAAGTGTGACATCGGACGTGGCATTCCAGTGAAGCTGCTCGGTGATCCTAACCGTCTTCGTCAGATCGTGCTGAACATGTTGACGAATGCCATCAAGTTTACGAGCAATGGGAGTGTGACAACGTCCGTGAGGCTGATTCATGTGATGACAGATGTGAATGCACATGTTAACACAGAGGCGAAGAATGGGGATGCCATGAACGATAACTCCGCCCACAGCACAACTGCTGCTGCCGTTGCCAATGCCATGTCTGGAAACAACAGTGTGGTCATTGGTGCAGCCGGCGGTACGGCTGGAAGTGCAGTAGATGACAAGGCCAATGCCACAACCAATGATGACAATGGAGGTGCGGCCGAAGCATCATTGACGCTCGATGGTGAGAAAGGAAGACGATCGCCCCGTCGATCCCTATCTGGTTCCCCATCTGGATCCAGATCGAGAAGGAAGAACCGTGGGACACAAAGCGCATCATCCCACTCACGATCTCAGTCACAAATGGCAAGGAAGTCAAAGACTAGCAAGAACACCAAGAATACCAAGAACAACACCAAGACAGGCAAGAAGAAGAGCAAGAACGGAGTCAAGGCCATGCCACAAACCAACAGGGAACAGGTCGTGCTGCGATTCAGCGTCACCGACACAGGAATCGGAATGACTCCTGATCAATGCGAACGCATCTTCAATGCCTACCAGCAAGCCGATGCATCTGTGGCACGCAACTTTGGTGGCACAGGTCTGGGACTGGCGATCTGCAAGTCGTTGGTGAAGGGTATGGGAGGAGCGATCGGTGTGGATTCGGCGCCTGGTGAGGGCACCACGTTCTGGTTCGAGATTCCATACAAGCGGCATGTGAACACTCGTTGTGCCGCAACAGGTATGTCAGTTGGAAGCGTCGTCGGGGATGGTCTCGATGTGGTGGTCGATGATGTCATCCATGATGCCATCCATGACGACGTCATTGATAATGGTGATGGCGATGATGGTGTTATTGCTCAGGATGATGTGGATGGTGCGGATCGTGATCCATCTCAAGGTGTCCATTTGGATGATGCGGATGATGTGCGGAATGTGGTCGTATCCGCAGATCAGATTGGTCGTCCTCATACGATCATACAGGTCCCGAAACAAGGATCAGCATCAAGAGGATACACCGATGACGACGGTGATGACGATCAAGGTGGGGATAGGGACAGAGAAGATGGGAATGAAACGAGGAAGGGTGTGAGCAATGTTGCCATCGTGAAGAGTGACCAACCACAGCCATTGTCACAACCATTGTCACAACCACCGGCAGACCCACAGGCACGACCTCAACCTTCAGCTCCAACTCAACCTTCAACTCCGAAGAAACCCAAGACAGACGAGCTGCGAATCCTGGTGGCGGAGGACAACAAGATCAACCAGAAGGTCATCCGCAACATGCTCAAGAGACTTGGCCATGTTGTGACGATCGTCGAGAATGGCGAGCAAGCTGTCGCCCAGGCATTCGGAACAACCGATGTGGATGACATTGCCATGCTCGATGGCAACAACACCAACACCGACGCCAACGATGGTACGAGTGGTGCCAATGGCGGCGTGGAGAGACCTCCGTTCGACATCGTGCTGATGGACTGGCAGATGCCCGTGATGGATGGCATCGATGCGACGAAGGAGATCCGGACACGGGGATTGAGCGAACGTGATCTGCCGATCGTGGGACTGACGGCGAGCATCCAATCCATCGACTGGGGTCACATTGGCATGAACGATTGCCTGAAGAAGCCCGTGCGTATGGCGGATCTGAAGACTTCGTTGTTGAAGAATGCACGCACTCGTCAGGCTTGAGTTGAGCACAGTTCCGTGGGATCGCCTCCGAAGAACGCATTTTCGTACATCGTCGCGCCAACCATGTCGAGGTCATGTAGATATCCGTTATTCACATCATGATGAAAGTGTCCGTGCTTGGAGACATGAATGCTCGTCTCAGTGCGCTTCCACAGATGTGACTGTTGCATAATGTGCGTGTGGTGAGTATGTGCGTTGCGCTTGGTCTTTCTCTTTCTCGGCGTCCATGGCGCCCGATGCTACGGGCGTGAATTGGAATCGCTGAGCTTGTCTTTGGCGCAGGAAGACGCAACCCTGCACATGCCGCGGATTCCTCGACTTGCGGTGCGATGGAACGCGAGTTGGTGATAGAGTGTGTGCCAACGGCGCCGCCGCTCCCGAAAGCTCCTGCGATGATGGCCATTGCGAACGGCCTGCGCATGACGTAGTGGCACTCGACGCGCATGTTGGATGATTGTGAGTTCTCGAGGTCATTCAGCGAGGATGGCTGCGCGCCTCCTCATGCATAGTACTCATACGATCAGGGGCAGGAACCGATTGGACCACAGATACGAGGATGGTATTATGAGGATGACATGGAGGAAGGACCTTCGATCACGCCCAAGCGTGCAATCCAACCATGGGATGGCGAGGATGGAGCTTGCCTTGCTGCATCCACGCCACAACGCCGATTCGGCTTCGCGAGGCGTTTGGATGAAAAAGTGGGAGGCGAACGGTCGTGTGATCGAGAGGCCGACCCCGTCAAGGTGTTGGATCGCGCGCGAACTGATCGTTGTTGTGCGTGACGCAAAACGCCAGCAGATTTCAAGATGGTATTTATCGCCCAAAGTACTTCGTTAGTGTTATTGCACAGACAACCAAATCGTGTTGCGGAACTTGTTGGCTGGGCCTGTTGGGCCCAACAGTACTCAAACTCGTTTAGATTCATACGTGAGGAACGTGACTGATTGTTTGGCAGAACCACCGTCTTTTTATTCCATCGACAGTGGAGTAGTCACGATACAGTGATCTCGCGAATGTCGGGCAGTTGTAAATTGCTTCACTCGAGATTCTTGGTGTGTCGTAGCGACATGTAGGCGATCTATTGGGGGCCCGTTCGGCGATGTTGTGAAACGGACAGGAGCGCAAAAGCGCCTCGTTTTGTCTCTCGTGACGGTAATTCGTGCTTTCGTGAAAGCGCTGAACGCTCTGTTTGTTGTCCGTGAGCGGCGAAAGAAGAATCCGAAACGATCAAGCTGTTGTCGTTGCGTTCCGGTGTTTGGGATTTGGCGCCTCAGAAACCCTGGGCAGAACGCAGATTCTTTCGTCCTTAATGATCCGGCGACCACCTTCCACAGCCGAATTTGCACCTTTTGCTGGTCATGTGTATTGTCAATTGCAGTCCCCACATCCACAAAAGAAAGCCCGAGACGGAAATCAGAAATGACCCGGACAGGCTCAAGAACACGATAGACAAGAGAACCCTGTCCCATCAGCGCAGTGGTCACAGACAACAAACAGATTCGAACACAACAGCGCCCAACAGCACAACCATGCCACCAAGACCGGTCTTGTCACCAACGGGAACAGACAGCTCAAGCAAGGAGGGAAGCACGATCCCGCAAACACAAGAACAACGGAAGGGCACGAGAAGTGTTCGTGCTTCTGTTCTCGTAGACTTGCACGCGTGGCACGTACTTCTTCACGTTGTCGTGCTTACGTTCTTGCTTGCTTCTGCCGCAGTTGGAACAGGCATCCCATGCTCTTCGGACAAGAGGCAAATGTTGCAAACGCAGCGAACGTCGCAAAGACAAGACAAGACAAGAGCAACCATCTCCACCTGTCTACCAATACCCTTGCTCTTACGACCGATTACGTATACTCTCTGAGCTACGCAACCCTTGACTACATTCAAGCTCGCTCGTACCCACGGTCGGCAATACAAGATTAGACTCCCACCCACAGACGTACTCATACAGACACACTCACAGACACACTCACAGACGCATTGAGATTCAAACACAAGAACTCCCACCAGCAAGACCATGATTGATGATCGCAACACGGTGACCAACACTCATGCTCGCACTGGGTTGCCGCACGATGGAACATCGCCCTCGGTCCACAAGAATGGCACGGACGATGACGTTTCGCAGAGCAGCGGAGATGCGATAGCTGGCAAGTACGAGCGCCTCCACAATCGGCTTGACTGCAACACCACGGACAGCAGCAGCAGCAGTAGTAGTGGCAGTGGCAGTGGCAGTGGAATCAGCAACAGCAACAGCAACAGCAACAGCCATGTTCGACAAGATCAGCAACAACAACAAGCGCAGCCTCGCATCCCATCGAGTTCACCCAAAGCGCGCCACAGGAAAGGAGGAGGGAGGCAAACGCCATCTTCACTGAGCAAGTCCCAATCGAAGTCCAAGTTGGAGATGAGGAAGAAGCAGAACGCGGCAGCCGACAAGTCCGCTTCCACTCCAAAGTTCAGCAGGACGCAGTTCCTCACGACATGTCGCAAGCACGTCTACTCCATGGCGGACCTAGAAATCCTCAATCTGCTCAACGCGCCAGTCTGGATCTTCGATGGCAAGTACAAGTGCATCCGGTACGGCAATCAGGCGGCCTGCAAGTTCTGGAGTGCCAAGCACATGGAGGAGCTCATGTCGCGAGACTACGCCAGCGATATGTCCGAGACGACCAACCGTTCCAACATCGCCTGGCTGGATCGATTCTCCAAGCATCCCACCGCGCAGGACACCCTCATGGTACGTTCTGCATGTTAGCATTCATGCTTGTTTGCATTCATGAATGCTGATCAACGCGATTTTGCATGCGAAGGCTTGTCAGCATCTCCAGCAACAGCAATTGTATGTCTCGTCATGCATCCCCACGGTCATGCCATTCTCACCTCCTCCATCCAACCAAATACACTCCGCTTCGCATCGATTGCTCCGACCGCCTCCTCGTTCTGGTGTCCGCCCTCCAACTTCGACGTGCCATACTCCAGTGGATGTTCCATCCGACGCATGGCAACAACCCGGGTGCCAGATCCTGCTGCATGAACATTTCCGGGGTCTACATTCCTCATCCTGATGATCCGGCGCAACCGCATCTGTGTTTGCTCGTGGTCTTGGAGTCCGTGCGAGAGACGACGGATGTCGGGGCGGAAGCGGCGGAGGCTGCCAAAGCAATTGTCAAGGACGACGAAAATGATAGCGCAACCGCACAAGCTTCTTCTTCGGCACACGATCGCAACAGCGATGGAGATGAGGATGAGATCAAACCGAGCCATGGAACAAAGCAGGACACGAGACAAGATCGCAGGAAAAGCACGGTAACCGAAACATCGCAACACGCTCGCGCGGAATCGCCGAGACGAAGGCCGAAGCAGGCGATCGAGAATACGGCCGCGGCCTCGATCCGCAGAATGGAGACGCTGCGGCACTTGCCGGTTGTGGCAAGGCGATTCGATATGACGGGCGGATTCATGGACCAGAATCAGGAAGCATTCGCGCTCTTCGGTGAACCGACGGAACACAATCCCGATAGCGAAACAAGTCAGGATGAAGATCTGGAGAATGGAGACACTCGTAACGCCAGCACCGCCGGTGGTGGCAATCGCAACAACGCCAGCAATCGGGAAGATGACGATCCTCAGCACGATGACTCACCAACCGACGATGAGACTGACGGATGCGGAAACAGCAGCAGCGATAACGCCAGCACCAACGAGGGGGAGAATCCGCTCCGCCCGTCTGGTGCAAGTCAACTCACAGCAAAGCGACAAAGGCGGTCTCACAAGTCTCGAAGGAGGGAGGGACGAATGAAGCGACAACAAAATGAGGACAGCGCAGATCCCATGGCAGAGACAAACCGCATTCAGAAGCATAGGAGGAGACGACGGGAGTCCAGGAGAAACAAACAGCTAGAAAGTCAACAGCAGACACATGCTGCGCCAGCCAATGAGGCAAAGGATCCCATCAAGGATGCGTCAACCTCCAGCACGTGGTCATTGGATACCATGCCAGAGAGTGTCGAAACTGGCGATCAAGAACAAGCTGGAAAGAAGGAGGGTGCGAACCTTGACCAGAGCTGTGCGGGAGAAGCAAGCAAACTGCGGAACGACCCTGCCGTCACGAATCACGATGGATCGAACGGCGACACGGTGCGAAGACGTCCGTCGATCGAGTCCTCCATCTCGGCATGCTCATCTTGCTCATGGACTAGTGCATCCCTCGATAGTGATGATCCTCTCGATCATACGGATGGAGATGATACAGGCGAGTACGACTCGGATATCGAAGAATACAGCGACGACGGCGACAGTTCAGATGAGGAGGAGGACGAAGAAGAAGAAGAAGAGAAGCCGTGTGACTTCGTCGCTCAGTTCATCGACCACGACAAGGGACAGCAAATACTGCAAGAAGTGGTCGACTCAAAAGGACAGCACGATGTCAGCTCAGAGGCACAACTCCAAACCATCGAAGGCATCAAATGGTTCAGCATCAAGATCAGACAGGTCAAGGATCCCGTCACGTCACAGTCCGTCATGATCTACAGCGCCAGAGACATCTCCGACATCATGCAGGCTGCGAAGGATGAGGCAGATCGACAGAACATGAGGAAGAGCGAGTTCTGTGAGTCATGTGACAAGTGCGAGGATGGTACCCTGTGTACGAGTAGCTGCATTCGTGCTGTGCTTGTTGTTGTCGTCGTTGTTGCATCGGTGTGTGTATGTATACTGGTGTTGGTATTGATGTATTGGCGTATTGGTGCATTTGCACATGTGTGCATGTCTGTATGTCTGTATGTACACATTCTCATACAGCACCATACTCACTGCTTCATCATACTCACTCCTCACCACTCCACCATATCCCATCTCCATCACACCGTTACATACACCATACAACACGACACAAACATAATGCAAACACAATGCAAACACAATACAATACAATGTCATACAACACAGTCGCCGTCATGGCACACGAGATCCGCACACCACTCCACCAAGTCGTGGGATTCATCGAGCTTCTCGCCTCGACACCCCTCAACATCGAACAGACAGACTTCGTCACCATGCTGCAATCAAGTACCAATGCACTCATGGCCATCATCAACGACCTGCTCGACTTCACAAAGCTCGAAGCCGGAAAGATGAAGCTCGAAACGATCCCATTCGAGGTGAGGAATGTTCTCGATGGATCGGTGGCCGCTGTGTTGCCACAGGCAGAAGACAGAGGACTCGAGCTGAAGTGTGACATCGGACGTGGCATTCCAGTGAAGCTGCTCGGTGATCCCAACCGTCTTCGTCAGATCGTGCTGAACATGTTGACGAATGCCATCAAGTTTACGAGCAATGGGAGTGTGACGACGTCCGTGAGGCTGATTCATGTGATGACAGATGTGAATGCACATGCGAACACAGAAACGAAGAATGGGGATGCCATGAACGATAACTCCACTCAAGGGGCCGCAGCCACAGCGGTCGTCAATTCCATGTCTGGAAACAACAGCGTGGTCATCGGTGCAGGTGACAAGACCAATGCCAATACCAATGATGACAATGGAGATGCGGTCGAAGCGTCATTGATGCTCGATGGTGAGAAAGGAAGACGGTCACCCCGTCGATCCCTATCTGGATCCAGATCGAGAAGGAAGAACCGTGGGACACAAAGTGCATCATCCCACTCACGATCTCAGTCACAAATGGCAAGGAAGTCAAAGACTGGCAAGAGCATCAAGACAGGAAAGAACAACACCAAGACAGGCAAGAAGAAGAGCAAGAACGGAGTCAAGGCCATGCCACAAACCAACAGGGAACAGGTCGTGCTGCGATTCAGCATCACCGACACAGGAATCGGAATGACTCCCGATCAATGCGAGCGCATCTTCAATGCCTACCAGCAAGCCGATGCATCTGTGGCACGCAACTTTGGTGGCACAGGTCTGGGACTGGCGATCTGCAAGTCGTTGGTGAAGGGTATGGGAGGAGCGATCGGTGTGGATTCGGCGCCTGGTGAGGGCACCACGTTCTGGTTCGAGATTCCATACAAGCGGCATGTGAACACTCGTTGTGCCGCAACAGGTATGTCAGTTGGAAGCGTCGTCGGGGATGGTCTCGATGATGTCATCCATGATGCCATCCATGATGCCATCCATGACGACGTCATTGATAATGGCGATGGTGACGATGATGCTGTTGTTGCTCAGGATGATGTGGATGGTGCGGATCGTGATCCATCTCAAGGTGTCCATTTGGATGATGATCATGATGTGCGGAATGTGGTCGTATCCGCAGATCAGATTGGTCATCCTCATACGATCATACAAGTCCCGAAACAAGGATCAGCATCAAGAAGATACACCGATGACGACGGTGATGACGATCAAGGTGGGGATACGGATAGGGACAGGGAAGATGGGAATGGAACGAGGAAGGGTGTGAGCAATAGTGTCATCGTGAAGAGTGACCAACCACAGGCATTGTCACAACCTTTGTCACGACCACCGGCAGACCCACAGGCACGACCTCAACCTTCAGCTCCAACTCAAGCTCCAGCTCCGAAGAAACCCAAGACAGACGAGCTGCGAATCCTGGTGGCGGAGGACAACAAGATCAACCAGAAGGTCATCCGCAACATGCTCAAGAGACTTGGGCATGTTGTGACGATCGTCGAGAATGGCGAGCAAGCTGTCGCCCAGGCATTCGGAACAACCGATGTGGATGACATTGCCATGCTCGATGGCAACAACACCGACGCCAACGCCAACGATGGTACGTGTGCTGCCAATGGCAGCATGGGGAGACCTCCGTTTGACATCGTGCTGATGGATTGGCAGATGCCCGTGATGGATGGCATCGATGCGACGAAGGAGATCCGGACACGGGGATTGAGCGAACGTGATCTGCCGATCGTGGGACTGACGGCGAGCATCCAATCCATCGACTGGGGTCACATTGGCATGAACGATTGCCTGAAGAAGCCCGTGCGTATGGCGGATCTGAAGACTTCGTTGTTGAAGAACGCCCGCAAGGGGTTGAGTTGAGGCTTGACGTCCTCAAGTCGTAGAGTACACGTATGGTGTCATACTTCCGTGTGACCTGTTAATAAACTGTAGCGAGGGTATTCCACATGACACATTGGTATCGAGTTCGATTGAGTCCTTGGACATGATATGCTCGAATTGTAAATATCCTCGAAGGCCACTGAACTGAACTTGTGCACATGCATCGTACGACTGGTCGTATCCACTCATTTCTGTTCGTGAGGTAGCGTCCTGCGCGTCGACATGAAGGTCCAAGCGATTCCGAATCATTAGACCTGGATGGCCCTTGCGATTGCATTCGTCTTGCGAGAGGATTTGGTCACCGAAAGACGAATTGGATGGAGAAATGATGTGTGTGTTGCCCCAGACGTTCCAATACCGTGTCTGGGCTATTGGGAGGCTATGGTAGAGCGACAACGAAATCGTCGTTGGGTCTCGCCGAAGAGATGGTGCAGTCGTTCGTCGCAATGCGAGTGGTAAAGTATCCCATGCGATCCTGCTCTCGTTCCAAACGACGGAAACATGGGAGAAAGTGGAGCAAGCAGTACGACAATGAATCCGGCGTCATGCGGAGATCTGAGAGGAAGAAGTGTGTGCATCTTTGTGTTGTGTGGCACCGAGCACGTCATGGGTGGATGCAACGGCATCGGATGCCTCGAGATGGACGTCAAAGGAGGATTGCTTTGTTGCGTTCCACCTCCCTTGTCCGTGCGTTCGGTTGTTTGATTGAAAGTATGGATGGATTGCGTCAGTAGATGCTTCAGTAGATGCTGTTTATTAAATGTGCTTTATTGGTATGGTAAAACTGGATGACAAGAGGGAATGCCATGATTGTCAAGGGAATGATGGAGGCTCAAAATTGTGGATTCACCTCCATTGCCAACAACTGTTGTGCCGGCCTCCTCTATTCGTACTTGTCTGCGAAGTACGCGTGGCTGTCGGCGATGCGATTGAAGGACAGCGGCTGATGCGGCACATCCCACGCCGCATCGTCGCTGGAATGTTGCTGCAGCTGCTCGTGGGAATACAGAGTCTGTTCCAGCCTCGTGTCCGTGGTGGGCAGCGCGCCGCTGACATTGAGCGCCTGCGCGATGATGGACAGCACTCGGTCCTGCGAGGCGTTGCTGCTTTGTGCGCGCTGTTGTTCCTGTTGCTCGGCTAACGTGAGGAAGCTGGTTGGCTTGGCGCGTTCGGAGATGAACTGCTCGTGGACGTGCACGCGGAGGCGGATGGAAGAAGGCGCAGCGGCGGAATCCGCTGGCTGCTGCGGTGGTTGTCTGTCAGATGGTGTTGTGATGGAGTGGATGAAGGGCGTCTCCTCTTGTCTGTGCATCTGCTGCTGTTGCTGCTGCTGACTGTGGTTGTTGTGGTTGTAGGACTGCTGATGAAGCTGACGCTGTTGATGCATGTAACTATGATCCATGTAGCCATGATGCATGTAGCCATGATGCATGGAAGGAGGCACGCCGCAATTGCGGTCATCCATCATGATGCCGAAGTCCTGTCGCAGACCCTGCGCTTGGATGCAGCCGCCATTGTGGTACAGCTCATCCAGGCTCCGTCTTGGCTCCGCGCCTGCTGAGGACGCGAATGGCGCGAAAGTTGGATGCGTGAATTCACGTGGGTACTCGAAGTTCATGGTTGTGGATTGCTTGTTTCGGCTGTGTTGGGCTTTGGATCTGCTTTGCTTTGATTGATCGCGAGTGCTTTGGATTGATGTGGTCTGACCGGAAGTGTGGATTATGAGTTGGTGAGGTCTCTGACACTCAAAAGGCTGGTCACTGCTGCAATCGGCGCCCAGGGTTTGAACGAGTGAGGCACGAATACGAACCCAGCGAATCCAGCGCTCCAGCACAGAGCAGTGCAGCACGAAGAGCCTGTTGTTGTCGTTGTCGTTGTTGTCAAGGAGATTCGCGAACTGCGCCAAAACGCTCCGTGCATGTGCGTGACACTTCGTTGCGCAGCTGCCAAGCCCCTTGTTTCCACCGCAAAAGAAATCACAAGGCGCGAAAAGTTCTGTGACTGGGTGCGGGGTGGTCATCACCATTGTGTGTTGCTGTGGACACACACCTTTTGGTGGTTGGTCATGATTCGAGAAATTTAGCTTCTTGCAGAACATCCGAGTGAAACGGGGTTTACTTATAGGAGCCATTTACCACAATTTCTCCGATGCTTCTACCTGCAGCCATGACAAACAGACGTGCAGCACAACATGCCCCGCAATCGTGCCGAGCATTAAATATCATTGTCGTCAGAACGTCAACAAGAACCATGACAGAATTCGACCGGTGCGGGACATCCTTGTGGTACTCAGCCCTGTCATGACTTCAACAACAGTGTTCTTGCATCAATATTCCTCCAAGATAACGCGCCAAGGCGTCTTCAATACACGCTACCTCACAACACCTTGAGTGATGATTGACGTTTTGCGCGGAGGCCATTCCGTTTGGCTGTGGTTCGTGGAACTACTCATGGCTCCACCGCGCTCGTACCGTTGCTCCACTCCTGCTCACACAGCGTACAATTAGACGTAACGAATGTGGGTGTGCGCAGCTTTTTGGACATTGCGAGGCGCCACGCACAAGGACAAGACTCGCGTGACTTTCTCAACAACCAACAGTCACACGCAACATCTAATAGCAGCAGCGACCATGGGAAACAAGACAACTCCAAACGCAACCACCACGGGAGGTTCACACCCAACTTGTTTCCGAGTTAGCGGGAACTTCTCGCAATGGGATGTCCTTCATCGTTGCCTCCTCCTTCTTCTTCTCTTCCAAGTCTGTGTCCGTCTTTTGGTGTCTGCTCTGGCTGTATCCGTGGTGAGCAGGCTTGGACCAACCTCTCGGAAATCAGACGCTCGTGCTATCACGTTCATGTCCACATCCACGTCTTTGTTTCCTCCGCAGTGTGTGCGTGAGTGAGTGAGTGAGTGGGTGCTGTGTTGGATGCAAGAGTGCTCGCGCAAGTGTACTACCTGTCCTGTAGCTCGTATAGCGCACATCCATCCATGCAACCACACCCGTGACCACATCAATGCCTGTTCACTGCGCTGCGTTGGCCTTGTCACAAAGTTTGGGAGATCTGACACCTCCAGGTGCAATCTGCCGTTGCATTGCGTTTGCTTCGCTCTTTGGAAAATTGGCACCGTGTTCCTCCTCCAGTGGAGCGGCTGAGGTGGCAAGCACCCCAGTTTGCCGAGGAGTATCTCTGCAATAGCATGCAGCGCAACCATTGGGATGGAACATTCTCAACATTGTGGCAGCGCATTGCATCGGTCCTGCGGTGGCACCTTCTTTGGAATCGCAGGTCTTCGGCAATTGCCATCCGCAACAGTTTGGATCTCGATACCAAATTCAGTTTCTCATTCCTTTGCGCAAACAATATTGTAGAATATGTAGTATTGTTGGATCGACTGTCCCATCGACCAGTACCGGATTGGCACATCGGGCATGCACCATGCCTTGCTGCCTCTTCGATCGTCCCCTGTCTGTGGCGATGTTGACCTCTGTGGACATGCATTGCGGTGCACATCCATGGTGGAGTACAGGACCAACTCTGTGCCCACCACACATACGACCTAATGGCACGCACCAATAGAGCAGTCACGTCGCGAACGTACCACAATAGAATGGTGTGGCAAAGATTAACAATGTGCCTAAGGTATGTTCTCGCACTGGTATCATCCATACGATACTTACTAAACATCGTACATCTGTCATCTGTCATCTGTCATCTGTCATCAAACGGCGTTCCTTGTCAGACAGTCCTTCAGATCGACGATCCGGACCGGTTTCTTGAGGCAATCATTCATCCCGATGATCTTCCAATCGATGTTCTGGATGCTGGCCGTCAATCCGACAATTGGCATCTCGCTCTCATCGATGCCGCGCGAACGAATCTCCTTCGTTGCGTCGATGCCATCCATCACGGGCATCTGCCAATCCATCAGGACGATGTCATATCCCATCGACACCCTCGCGCCGTCCCCCTGCTGCTGCTGCTGTTCGCGTCGATATTCGTCGTAGGCGGCGCACACCTTCTCGACCGCCAGCTCACCGTTATCGACGATCGTCGTCACGTGGCCCAGCCGTTTCAACATGTTCGCGATCACCTTCTGGTTGATCTTGTTGTCTTCCGCGACCAGCACGTTCAGGTGTTCGCCCTTACCACCCTCCTTGTCCCTGGTGGTGGTGCCGGTGCCATCGTTGTGCCTTTCGTTGGAACCTGGTTGGCCGTTGCTCGCCTTGGTTGAACTTGCTGGTGCCGCCGCCGGATCGGTTCCGTGAACAGCGATATTCGGCATTTGTTCACCGTTCGATAGGCCAACATCAATCTTCTGTTGGTCGAGAGGACCATTATGATTGGCTTCGCTGTTGCCTGGCGTGACCGAAGCGCCTTTGTTGCGGTCAGCATTCGTCGTTACCATCCGCGGTAACTCTCCAGTGGAGGCTGGACCAGCAGAAACCGATGCTTCGATGCCGCTGTTCGCACCGCCGCCGTTTCTATCCCCGGCATTGTTGCCAGCGCGCAAGGACGTATCTTGTCGATTATTGCGTATCGGACTGCATCGGTCTGTTTGGGTGGAAGATGCTCGCGCAAGGTTACGTTGGAATGGCAACTCGAACCAGAATGTCGTTCCGACACCGGCTGTCGACGAAACGCCGATCTCACCGTGCATGGCCTCCACGAGAGACTTGCAAATGGCCAGTCCCAAACCTGTGCCACCAAACTTGCGCGCCACGGATGAATCTGCCTGCTGGTAGGCATTGAAGATGCGCTCGCACTGGTCCGGTGTCATCCCGATCCCTGTATCCTGCACGGCAAAGCGGATGTAGATATCGGTCGACATGACCGATTCGGGAAGCTTGAAAGAACCACCCTCCTTCTCGTCTCCCAACGCTGTCGCTTTCTTCTTCCTCATGGGGCTCTTGCTGGCATCGTGCGTACCATGCCTGCCACCACTGTCGTCAATTTTGCTGTTTGTGCCACCAACACCAACACCGCCTGCTTCGCTTGTGTTCCCAGCCAGCGCATCCACGCGCTTCCCTGGTCGAGTCACACGGGTTGCCGTCACTCGAATGTGACCTGCAGATGTGAACTTCACAGCATTCGTCAGCATGTTCAGAATGATCTGTCGCAATCGATTGGGATCGCCACGCACCTTGACAGGGATGCGACCAGCTGCGACCTGCCCGCTATCGGAACCGATCGAAAGCAACGGGTTGTTTTGTTCTCCAAAGATGTCGCAGTCCACTGCGTTCACGTTGAATTCGACCTTCAATCCCTTTTCTTCGGCCTGTGGCAGAACCGCAGCGACTGAACCCTGCAACACGCTCCTCACTTCGAACGGAATGATCTCCAGCTTCATCTTGCCTGCTTCCAGTTTCGTGAAATCGAGCAGATCGTTGATGATCGCCATCAAGGCATGCGTGCTGGATTGCAGCATGTTCACGAAGTCTGTCTGCTCTCCATCCAGTGATGTCGATGCGAGGAGTTCGATGAATCCGACCACCTGATGCAGCGGCGTGCGAATCTCGTGTGCCATCACAGCGACTGTACATGTGACAGATATAGCGAACGTGTTGGCAATATCGTCCAGTGGCAGTCATCGTATCCACAGCACCCATGGTATCCACAAGGCGTTGTTGATTTGCGGGGTCGTTATTGACATGGAATCAATGAATACGAATGTGGTGGAGAACAAGATGTGAGACATTCGGTTGCCGCTTCGTGCATTGATCAGCAACTGCTACGCCAGCCGTCAAAGCAAATCCGTGACCCCCTTCTCTCATACAACACCATACAACTACAATGCCTGCCGTCAACACCAACGTTGCTGTAACCATCATTCACAAGC
Organism: Craspedostauros australis; assembly: GCA_026770025.1. Taxonomy (NCBI): domain Eukaryota; phylum Bacillariophyta; class Bacillariophyceae; order Mastogloiales; family Achnanthaceae; genus Craspedostauros; species Craspedostauros australis. Next base: position 289,020 of record JAMXDE010000060.1, on the reverse strand, counting down.
CAACCGCACTATCACTTACAGAACTCGCTCTTTTGGATGTTTTGGCGATCAGCCTCCTCCTTGGCAGCTTGCATGATGGAGGAAATGTCCCTCGCGCTGAAGATGATGATGGGCTTGGACGTGATGGGGTCATTGATCGTGCGCAGCTTGATGCTGAACCATTTGGGCCCATTCTTGGTGTTCAACTGGGTTTCGATGCTGATGTCATGACCCCAGATCATGCTGTCTTGCAATATCCGTTTGCCTTCGTCGCCATCCACGAACTGCTTCACAAAGTCAGAATCGAGCAGATCATGCTCCTTGTCACTGTCGTCGCTCGAATCCTTCGAACTTGATCCGCTGCTGACGCTGTACCCAGCACTCTGGTTGGCCGGCACACCTGCGGGCACAGACGCGGATGCACCATCCCTGGCATTCGAGCGCTCCCCTGTGTGTTTCCATTCCTCGTGTCGAGCTCGTCGATGCGCAGCAGTATCTGATCGTCCTTCTCGTGTACGCGCACTTTGCCCATGTACACCATTCGCTGCTGCTGCTTCTGCTGCATTAGTGGACTTCGCCCCGCCTGTCGATGAATCAATGGCCATCCCCTCCGCATGCGGCTTGCCGTGGCGATCACCGACACCATTCGGTGCAGTCGCGCGGTCCCCTCGTGTCAATCTCCTTCTGTTCAGAAAGTTCTGCAGCGGGTCTTTGCATGACGTCAGGGACGGTGTGCGCTGGTGTGTGTTTGCTGCGTGGTTTGATCCGTCACGAGACAACGACTGGTGCAACGATAGATGCGATGATTGGCTTGATTCACCACCAATGATACTGCTGATAGAGTTGTACGCGGGCGTTGACAATGCTCTCGACAGAGGCATGTTGGAATCGATGGATCCTGTCGTCGGTAGCTTCAATGCGGTACTGCCCGGGTGGATCTGCCCAACCTTCTTCAGGTGATAATCCAACCGCTTGGCTGGCTGTTGCCATCTGCGGACCGTGGGCACGCTGTCCTCCACGGCGAATCCGTCGTCATCAACGTCGACGTCAGTGTCTACGCCATCGTCGTAGTCGTCATCGTCATCGTCATCCGTGATATCAGTATCGACACTTTCTTTTCGGACATAGACACGCTGTCCGCAGTTCTCGATATGATCCGAGCCATCCCCGATGTGCTTGGCAAGATAGGTGGACAGTTTTGCAGCGTCCAGCAGTTGTGGCGGAGATTGACTATCGCGGTTCCTCCTGCGGTTCTTGCGAAGTACGGTATGATCGGACGAGGATGCCAACTGTTGAGATTGACGTTGGGGACGTCGCCGGATCTGATGGAACGACGACGTCTTGATCTCCATGGGAATCTCTTCTCGCTTCAATCCATTCGGGTTCTTGCGAATTCGTTCATTGTGGCTCTTGCCCAGCAATACGGACGCCAAGCTCTCGCTGTTCATACTGGCCGTTCGATGTGCCTTCCTTTCCTGGCGTCGCCTGATGTTGGGGAGTCTTTGTTTCTTCTTTTCCTTCGTTTGCTGCGAGGCTGGACCTGTCTCCGCATCGGACAATCCCGAGTCCGTCTCCTTGCTGTGATCGAATGTGTGAGAATTCGAAGCGTTGGTGCCATCGGTCTCGTCATGAGCGATCGCCGCGCTCTGCCGCAGTTTGTCGATTTTGTGCAACTGGGACATGTTCTTGGTCACGCTCCCTGACGCCGACAACGGTGACACCAGGGAATCCCCAAACTTGGCTTGGTCGGATGGCGTGCGATCGGATTCGTCGGCATTGTCGGAACTTGCAGTTGCGATGGTCGTCGCATCCAGTGCATCTAGATCGCTCGTCTGGAACGTCGCATGATCGTCACTTGATTGACAGGGCTCATCGCAACTGCGACTGCGACTCCGAACAAGGGTTTGATTTTGACTGTGCTCGTCATCCTGCCTTGCGCTGGATGATGGACGCAGTATTGGCCTGGGAGAGACTCCTCTGATGGGAAGCTTCGGTGGAAGATGCGCGGACCGATCTCCCGTGAAGGCTGGTGGAGACGATTTCTGCCGATGCATCTTTGGACGCTGCTGCAGCATGCGCTTGATGGCATGCTTGTTGCTTTCGTTTTGCAGATGGATATTCCTCGCAGCAAACGCCGTCGCCCGCGGGGGTGCCGTGGATAGCCTGGATGGTGATCTTGGTGGATCAGTGCTGAGCAACGCCGCAGCGCCGTCCATGGCTGTGGACGTCGCATGCCGACGCAGTTCCTGCAGGAAGGAATGCCGCCTCTCTGGTGGCTTGCGTCGATCTGAAAAGGGCCGCTTCGATTGTGACGCTCCGTGTCCAGACGATGACAGCGGCGCCTGCGATGGCAACATCCCCATGCTGGGTCGTGATAATAATGCGACCTCGCCGCTGATAGAACGCCTCACCTTGCGATGCTTCCCATTGTGATCATCGTTCGATTTGGACGGTTCGTTTGTTGACGACGATGGAATAGTCTGAGGTTTGGCTGATGCATCGGCGCTTGCAGCTCCAGCTGCGATCGGAATTTTCGCCGCGGCATTCGGATCATGCGCAGACGACGGATCGCGCGAGAAAGGTTTGTCGGCCGCCGCTGCCGCCGCCGCTGCTGCCTTTCGCTTGCAAGCTGCCGTCCTTCTCTCATGCCTGCTGCGGTGACGACTGTCCATGTTCGAATTCAAGGTCTCCGTGAGATTGGGCATGGCATCGATTTTATTCGCATAGTCACCGTGCTCGCTATCCCGATGTTCGCGGTCGATGCCGAACAGGTCATTGGCCTCCGGATTCTGATCTAGCAGCATGCCGCTTTTCGCATCGAATTGGCGCGCCACCACGGGCAGATGCCGCAAGGTCTCCATGCGGCGGATATTCCAGGCCGCCTCGGATGCGGTGGTCTCGAAGGAGGATGTGGTGGAATGATCCACGGTGGACAGCAAGGACCGCGTCGACTTTTCCTCCATGTTGGTGCCGACATCGCGTGAGCGCGGGACGTAGACCAGCATGCAGAGGTGTCCCTTTGTCTTTTGCTCTTCCGTTGGTTGCTGTTGCTGTTGCTGCTGCTGCTCGTGTGAAAGCTTTGAAGCGTGGGTGACACGGATAGCTGTGCAAACCAAGTCGCATGTTTTCGGTCCGTCCTTGCCAAAGTTAGGATGGAACGTCCACTGCAAACGAAGGAATAGAGTGAGAGTGAGAGTTAGAGTGAGATGAATTGCATAGATTGCACAGATTGTATGGATAGATCGAGTTGGATGGAATAGGTGAGTACGAGCTATGGTACTCATGTCGTGCAGTGCAGTGCAGCGCAGTACAGTGCAGCACGTGCAAATATGTCAATAGCAATGGCAACACGAAGACAAATGCACGACGAAACTGCAGAGCGGAACTACAGCCTCTATCCAGAGACATTCCACAACATCGCCAACAAGCATGAAACGATACGCACCGTCGTCTTGTGCACATGATGCGGATCTTCCTGAAACCTGCGGATGACGGCCATGAAGTGCTTGAAGGTGGATTCGGACATGTCGGTGGCAAAATCGCGTTCGAGAAGCTGCGGCAGCGACGGCGAGGACCAGAAGTTGCAGGCCGTCGCATTGGCCCACCACATGTGCTTGCATTGCACGTCGAAGACCCAGAGCGGCGCCGGGATGAGATTGAGCACGTCCAACGTGGTTGCGTCATGCAGCGTCTGCCGCGAGCACGATGACATGTGGTGCAGCGGGCAGGTCGAGCCGTGGTGCGTGGACTTGTCCATGTGGGACGATTGCAGGTCTGATTCCTTCTGCTCGGCCGTCGTCTTGGCGGTGCCTTGCGCTTTCGTCGATGGTGATGGCGCTACCGCCTTGATGGAGACAGACGATGGATCGAGGGTTGGGTGGGCAGGCCGGTTGTTTTCATTGATCTGGGACAGCATCGCCTTCATGGTCCGTTGGATCCCGTTGAGAGATTGACGCAGAGGAACGGAGGGATAGAGAGGAGACGTGGCTAGTGGGCGTTTGTGGCAGCGATGGCCGGAGGATGTGAAGAGGAAGAGCGTGTCAAGCGATCCTTCGGATTTCAGACGCTTCGCAGCGTTGTATTTATTGTGACGGGAGGTAGAATACAAGCTTGTCTGGTTTGGCGCGAAGGCCTTGGGTTGAGGCTTGGCTTGGGACCTTGAGTCGAGACTGAGGCGGTGATTGGATCTATTCTATTATACAACCTTTGCAGTCTTTGTGCAAGTGACGATGATAGCAACTCAGCGAGAGACTCCGATGGAAGTTGTGGCTGCTCTCGGAGGTCGGCAACTTATGGATTGTTCCCGGCTGCTGATGTGATGTGATATGATGTGTGTTGTGGAGGCTTCCCAATGATCGACTCTTGCTACTCTGCTTGGTGCTTCTGCTTGTGTTTTTGCCGCTGACTTCGGTTGTTGTCTGTTGTTGCCTGCTGGAGTCTATTACTTGCGGAACCATTCAGAGGTTCTCGTTCCGTCGGTCAGAAATCAGAACGCCACTTCACTCCCCCAAGACTCTCGTGTTGTGTCTCTGTTCTCTTAAGCCTCTCGATTGGCGAAAGTTTGGATGGTGCAGATAGTAGAGGACCTACGAGCTGTGTACCAAAGATACTCTTCTCTTTGTCTCTGTGCTTGACTCTGATCGTATCTCTGGTCGTATCTCTGGTCGTTGGTCCTGTGGAGTCTGCATCCCTCTGTCTCCTTTGCCTTCGCTATTGGTTGCCCTGTCTTCTTCGTTCATTCCGCGAGCATCAGCGCGAGCTATTCGCACCGTGTGGCATTGTCTATCTCGAACCAAGGATCGTGGAAGAAATTGAAGGAAGCGAGGTCACACAAGCCAACAGAGATGTGATGAATGGTGCCGTTCTGGGCGTGATGTTCCTTCCGCAACGTCAACTCGTCTCCGCCTTCACAATCCATCCAACGGCAACAACATGTGTGTTGCAGCCAGTCACGCTCTGCGAGTACCACCCTTCACACACAGCTCACACCCGCGCAAACGGTCCCACCCACGACGATGACGGTTTTGTGGTAATGCCCATGGATGATGTGTCAATCATTCACGCTGTCTTCAGTTTATTGCCATTGTTGAAGTTGTTGATGATCGCAGGGGAGTCATTTTATCTTTCTCTCTGTGCGGGACAAGGCGATGTCATCTCGTTTTGTCGTTCATCCCCCAACGAGTTTTCGCAGGTGTCGTGGTCGGATGTATCGAGAATGATCATTCCAGACCTCACAAGAACCACACATGCAAGCAACAGATACGCGACAACAAAAAGAAGAGACAGGATTCCAACCTCCGAGCAGGTGCAGACTTCGCTCTGTATTTATTGGTGAGGGCGGTCTCTATTCTATTGTTGTTGCGGAAGGGAGAGCTCGATCGTTGCATCAGCAGGGTTGCTGATCAACCATGGTCTAACTCAATCCATTTCATTTCAATCCATTCGATTAAAGTAATTCAATATCCCCTGCCGCAGCGCACTCACAGGACGCCATCACTTGGGACTCCCACCAGCCTGCGGCGCCGGAAACTTGCTGAGAATAATCTCATCGCCGCAATTACCACTCTGCAAGACCTTGGCAGGACACGGCACGCGACTGCTGGGCTTCCCATCGGGTCCGACGCCGAGACACGTGCGCACCTCCTCCAAATACCGCCCACCGACGCAGATGGGCACGGCCCCGCCGTTGGCCTGCAGCTGCTGCTTCGTGACGCGCTTGCCGTAATCCAGCACGATCGGCGTTTGCGACAGCAGCGCGCTTTCGAGGTAGTCCTTCTGCGACAATCCGCTGCATGTGCCGTGCTTGTTCCATTCGTAGCGCCAGAAGGCCGTGTGTTTGGGATTGGACGTGTTGGGCTCCTTCTGGTTGGGCCAGAAGAGGTCGAGCTGGGCCTGCAGGGGTTGGATCGTGGTGTCGTCCAGCTTTTCGGCGCTGCACGTGGCGGGGTAGGAGCCGTCGCTGTACTCGGGCCACAGACCGTGGATCGTGAGGTGGTTCTTCCAGTACTCGTTGGGCGGCAGCTGGCATCCCTTGTAATCGGGATGCAGGAAGCAGAATTCGGGCTGGTACGTCATGGCCATCACGTAGAGGTCCGGCTTCTTTTGGAAGACCGGGGCGGGTGGGTTTGCGGTGGCTGTGGTTGAGACTGCGATGGTGGAAGACGCGATTGAGGGCGCCATGGCCGGTGCGGATGTCGGCAGCGTGGTCCAGGATGCCGTCAGGATGGTGGCAGCCGCAGCCAGCTGTCCCAACTTGGCGGCCCACGTCTTCTGTGGACAATGAAGCTGCGAAAGATCATGCTTGATGTTGCTGTTGTTGCTGTTCTTGTTGTTGCTGTTGTAATTGTAAGGGCTGATCGTACGCATAGTGTCCAATGGGTGAATTGGTCGCGTTTCCAAATCGTGGCCTGGCGGATCATGTTTCGCCCTCGATCGCCGTTGCTGGGGCTGGAGCATCTTCATTGTGCGATGGTATTGTGTGGTGTGTGTATAATCGATCGTATTCTATAATATAACACCAGTATGGCAGAGATGTCTGGATTGTGGAGGTATCTGGATTGTGGTTCTTTCACTCTTTCCACTCTGCAGGTGACAGCAACATAGTAGTACGTCATCTCGGTGGCAGTCCTCACGATGCTGAAGTTGATGTTGTTGGAGGGTTGGCGCGTTCGTTCCTGGCTGATGCCGATCCATAGATTTCGGCACGGTTGTTTTGCATACGTCATCATCTATGACTACATCGATCTGATTTGATGTGAGTTGCTCGAACGAGTCATTCTTTGCGAGAAGAAGGAGCGACAAGAACCCTTTCGCGAGAACATTCTTGCCACCGCGAGAGACAGGCGAAAAGGCAATCATGAGTTGGCGCGCTATTCGCATCATGGTGGGAGAAAGCGCACGTAGTTTGAGTACTCGCGACCACGCAAGTTGGATCACGCCCTCCTTTCTTTCTCTTTGTGTTCATTCTCCGCTCCTCGTTCGTCTTCATTCTACCGGCATTCAATTGCGCATCATCTGGCATTCGGGTGCGAAAGCAAGAGCCTCTCATCCAGACTTGTCTCATTTGACATCGATCACAACAACATGCAATGGGTCATCGATCGGCAGCAACGAGGGAACATCAGGAGCAACAACGACGACAACGACAACAACAACAACATCGACATCCGAGGGGGAAGAGAGGAGGGACACGATCCAAGAGAGACGCGGAGAATCGAGAGTCCGAGTCACAAGGTTGTGCAGTTCAGTGAAAACGCGGTTGTATCGCAGTTGGAGGAACGGTCTCTGGGTTGAGACTGGATTGAGGTGTCCCATCCCATCGCATCCGATCATACTCTGCTCCATTCGGAATCGACGTCTGAAGATACTCTGCTGTCCTTACTTCAATTGCGGAAAACGCCAAGGCCAACATGCCATCATCTCAACGCAACAAAGATGTGGACTATGATGAAAGGTTGGGAAGGGAGATCGTGGGCAGGAGGTTCCGGTTGGACGAGCGCGAGTTCGAGATCTTGTCTTTCCTCCAGAAAGGTGAGTGAGTGCGTGAGTGCGTGAGTGAGTGCTTCTGGTTGGACTCTATTCGAGAGTCTACTCCAGACTCTATTTCAGAATATCTGGTGAGTTGGCGCAATGGCCATGGAGATGACTGCGACGGACTCAATTGTTGCAATACTACCAATACTACCAATACTATTCTACGTCCGAATACCGCGCTTACCCTCAGAGTACGATCTACTGTTTCCTGACTTCATTCATGATCCAATCTCAGGCGAGTTTTCCTACGTGTACCAAGTCAAGGAGTACGTCGAGAACGGATCACCGACATCATCGAATGGCAAGCTATACGCGCTCAAAGTCACGCCCATGGTCTCCAAGGACATTCGCAAACGAGCAGAGCAGGAGGCAGCCATGATGCTCGCCGCGACGCATCCCACCATCGTTCGAGCCTACGCGGAGGATTTCATCTCCTTCGATGGCAGCGACACGGATCATGTTCTATCGTCCTCCGTGCACCTGTCATCTCCGCATCGCCGGGCCAGCACCGCAGCCATCGGCAGCGACAAAGTCAGCAAAGCAAAGGCCGGATCCAAAATACGACGACGATCCAGCACCACCACCACCACCACCAACAAGAATGAAACACCGCCCGACAAACCCAATCCGCCGCAGCACGTCCTGCTCATGGAATACTGCGACGGCGGCAGCGTGCAAGATGCCTGCGATCTGCTCATGTACACGGGCAAGCGATTCGATCGTCACACGCTGCTGGCCATGTTCGGGTCCATCTGCAATGCCGTCGCCTTCTTGCATGCGCAGGAAATACGCATCGTGCATCGCAGCATCCATCCCACCAACTTCGTCATGAAGAAGGGTATCATCAAGCTCTGCGACTTTGATTCGATCTGTTCTGGACGCGTGGAACTCGTGACGAAGGCGGAACGCGACAAGGCCAGGGATGTCATCGACAAGACGACGGTGCCGAACTACCGGGCGCCCGAGATGATCAATCTGACCATGACGAAGAAGTTGACGACGGCGTAAGTTGACTTGTGTTGTGCTGTACTGCACTGCATTGTGTCGTCCTGCATTGTGCTGCGTATTCTTCCGTTCCTTCTGCTCAATTCCCATCTTGGTTGGATCTCCATTGCTGCACCACACCAATTCTACTCTCGTCTGTTATCCCATATTTGATTTCACTCGACGCCATCACAGCACGGACGTCTGGGCATTGGGGTGCTCGCTGTACGCCATGGCATTCTTCAAGGACCGCTTCAAACGCGACCTCGATCCGGACGTCCTGAACCAACGCATCCTCAATGCGAAGTTCAAGATACCGATGGATCATGAATACGGCGACGATTTTGACGACCTGCTGAGGCGCATGCTGGAAGTGGATCCAAAGTACAGAGCGGATACGACCGAGATCATCCTTTGCCTTTCCGCCATGCTGAAGGGCATCGAGCTGCCTCCTCGCAAACGTGTGCCGCCGTCGGATGGTCAATCGTGAGCGGTATGTGCAAGTTACTGGAGGACTACTCCAGTGAAGAAAACCAACACAAATGCCAACACCAAGACGATCCACATATTATCATTGTGAGGGGAAAGGAAAGGGGAATATGGGGAAGCTTGGGAAGAGATGGTTGCATCTAGAGAGAGGACAAGGGGCGAGTGCCTGGCAGTGATTCCATCGAAAAAGGCCTGCATGGTTGGGGGAAAGAGTGGTTGTGGTGTTCCATGCGCCAGAATTTAGCGACGAAGGCAGCGACGACAATGGCGAGCGACTTCATCCAATCGGAACATCTGGGGAGTATTGCATAAGATTTGACACGCCAATTTCGGATGAAGCAACTTTAGAGAAGCTGTGTGATTAGCGATGCTCCATCCTCTCTACGTATCCTCGCATCAGCTGTTTCCTATTACGACCCATCTGTCTCTCTCTCTCTACGCTTCCATGCCTGTAGATTGCTCAGATTGTCATTCAATTCGTGAATCATCAATTTCGCAAGACTCCAATATACTGCTCCAAGCAGTCGAAGAACCGGAACTATTCCGTTTCTCCCGGAGGAATAGGAAAGGACGATAAATTGATTCTTCCGGACTCCCGCACAAGCCATTTTCACACAATAGCCCCTTCGTCACATCCGTTCCGGACTGACAGGTGGACCGTGACTGGCCGGTTCGGAAGGTTGTCGCTTGCCGCCTTCACAAAATGGAGGTGGAGAAACGTAAAATCACAGGTCGCTGCTTTCTGGAATCGCCCTCGGTTTCGCGGTTTCTTGTTCCCACCAATCGACCCCGCACTGGCCCTCCAGAGGGCGTAGTTGCCTCTTTGTAAACGATGGAGAAGCGAACTTGATACATGTTGCAGTTGCAAGCGCATGTACTCGTAGATTGCTCCATCCCTAACTAAAACGGGTTTGTAGTTGCGGAGATGCCTTGTTTTTGGGAACGGAAGCAAGGAAAGCGATGCCTCAGATGTCAAGGCAGCTGCACCAAGATAACAGAAAACACGATAGCTGTGATGACAACCACTAAGCTCCGCAGGAACAGCAAGCATATCGCTAAACTCTGGAGAGGTCGAAGGAAATGGTGTGGAGAAGTCACAACATGTGTGAATCCTGGGCAGATGATCTGGAGCATGGTACGGTCTCTGTTTGCATCTCCGCCCCCATCATCCTTGCCCTTGTTCCGCATGCGTTTTCATCACGACATGAACACTCGTTTTCTGTTTGGGATGTGGGCTTGGGTAGTGTACGACTATCAGGGGTTGGCTGTTTCCTCCAGGGTGATCCTCGTGAATGTGAGTGCCGGTGATAACGCCGATGGGTTTGTTCGATCGGCATCCTTTTGGATCACGCTGCGTTCCTTCATGCATGTCTGTACATGTGGACTTGTTGTCGTGCATTCGTGCAGGGAAATGTGGGTGCCAGGCTGATCGAGGTGACAGCATTGTGCCAATCGCAATCACAACCGCATCGAATGTTGCATGCTGGCTGGTTGATGGATGCCATTGCTCTCTGCAACACAAACAATGACACACCAGTCCATGAAGCGGAAGCCGGATGTGGATTAGTTTGTACCCGTGCTGGTTCTTGTGGCGTTCTAACTCGCACACTCTCTCAATAGAGGCCTATCGCATTTCACATTGGGAGTCCCACGGTACAAAATAACCTGATAATGACATTTTTAGAGGGGCAACATGCGAACTTCCCCCTCGGAAAGTGAAACTCGATTGCGTTTTAGGAGCCAAAAACACAATTGAGTTTCACATTGCAGTCCCGGCAAGCCAACCTTCCACGTGTTGGAACGAAACCAGTGGCCAATCATTTCTCTTCATTTGCAGCAATGTTGAGTCGTCCTTGTCATGATGATGATATTTTTTTGAGATGCTAGTGATGATGAAACTAGCATTCGGAATGAGAGGTGCATGGAGCGATAGAGAGCGATTACGATGTCGAATATGCCTGTAAGCTTCACATATGATATCTGCGCGCAAACATAAAAGGCCCCCTTTATGATCCAGCTGAGGAATCTTTGCTCATATCCTATTTCACCCGATACAACATCCGCGGCGTGTTCCTGATGCTCTGAGGACTAGTGTAGTCAGATACGACCAGGGACTTCGACCAACGCGCATCTTGCATCTTTTGGAGATCCTGACTGCCATATCGGAAGTCGTTGTTGGTCTCCCACCAACCCAACGCGCAATCGCAATAGTTCTGTGTAGACTGCGTGGAGACCTTCTATTGGACAACAAACTGCTGATCCATCTCCATGATACAGTGATCAAGAGGTCTCTGTCATCGATATTGGCAACAGAGCCTTGAACAAGCTATGAATCAGCAGGGACAAAGTGCTTGCGCATATGTTACCGGACCTCTGTTAGTAGCAAAGTTGAGACAGAAGAGATGGCAGCGAAACTCTCAGAACACGAAGCTCATAAGAGAAGAAAGAGGGATGTGCGTTGCGTGCAACTCAGAGCACACCCATTAATGATCCTATCAACCTTTGGTATCAACAAGTGATGCGATAACATGCAAGGAGCATTCATATCAGAACAGTCTAAACTAGAGCTCTATTCTACAGAAGAGAAGCCGATTCAGTCATGTTGGTCGTCTCTCTGAGTAGGTCACGAACTAGTCACGAGTACCAATGTGAAATCCGAACGTGAGTGCCACATGTGACATGAACACAGGGGTGTGAATGTGAAATGCGATAGGCCTCTAATAAGACCCGGTTGTGTGACGGGACCTGCAGTCGGTCCTGAAGGGGTGGCAACTTACGGGGCTTTCAACCAAACCACCCACATATTCATAAACTAGAGAAAAATATAAGAATCACAGAGGACGCCGATTTTTCTTTATTGTCGAATTTTAATTTTTATCGACCTTTGTAGATTTACGGTCCTCTTGGTCGAATATGAACACTGCTCCGTGATGATTGCAAGGCATTGATTAGCTTTTCTGATGCAAACAACGCAATGTGCGCAGACACGTTCGGGAGAGAAATATTTTTGACGGGTTGCGTACGGAATTTGACATTTCAGCGACGTCATTGTTCAACCTGTCCGAACACGTTTTTGAAATAACAAGCCGCTTCTAGACGTTATCATTCAAATTCAAATTTGACTCTCGTCACATGTCACAAATCTCCTCACATTTTGCCGCCAAATCGAGTTTTGCTTTTCTGCGGTGGTGTGCTGTGCTTGTGGCATGTTCATGTAGTTCTTGTATTGTCACCTTCTTGCACTCGTCCTGCTCAGTTCACTTCCATCAATACTAGTGGCTAGTGGCTAATTTCCGGTTTTTTGGCACTTATTGGTAATTATTGGTAACCATTGGCCTATCGCCGACGGCACAAGCAACCATTCGATGAGCTGATGGCCGTTGACCGACATCTTTGCACCATTAGAAAGAGGAGAGTGAGAGCTCTCTGTTGATGCGTTCATTGTTGGCAAACGGTCTCCGCTTGCTGTTCATCTTGATGCCTGTTTTAACCCTTTATCGGTCTTTTTCGTACGGACAACGTACGGACGTGATTTCGGAATTTTTTCGTTGGTAACCATTGATAACCGCGTAGAGTCTACGACGTTCTGGTACAGACATTTGTTGCTTCTTGGTCCAATAGCGACTGACTGCCTTCCAAAGACCCGCATCCAATTCTGTTTCGTCTATTGGTCAAGTAAATGACATGGCTGTATTCGCCACTTCATTCTGCTTCGGGTGATGGGCTGGTCAGCGGCGCGGAATGCCTTTGTGTGTTGCTTTGTGTGTTTGAAGTTAGTCACAAATGCTCGTGACAGCCATGATCATCGATCCGTGAACGCACAAAAGTTGGCGCCAAAAATTATCGTGCGTTTTTACGTGTTGTTGAGTCGGACTGTGCTCCTCACCTGAGTCTCTCTACTTGATGCAAGGTTGTGCATCACCCTGACGTCGGATCATCGTTCCGTTGCTTTCAGGTGACGCAGAATCCTCTCCTGCACCTGCCCATGTAGTCTTGGTCTTCGTCCTTCACTTGCTCCACACATATACCAACTTTCCTCCATATCAGTGCTCCTCCAAGTATCACAATCAACTCGTCCACCACCAACACTCCTCTTCACCATGCCTCTCAAAGTTGGTTCCCACGTCCTCTCCAAGTTCAACCATCCCTCCCACAGATCTCATGGTGAGAAGGTCCCTCTCTGCGGCATCGTCCTGAAGTCCCTCGCTGATCGTTTCTGGTCGATCCACTGGACCTCGCTCGAGGTTGTGTGTGACCACCAAGCTGCGACGTTGAAGCTCAGCAACGAACCCATCCACCATGCCCCTCCTGATGAGATTACCAACCTCATCCGCACCCGCTGCATTGGGAAGGGTATGTTGGCACTGCGACGCTTCCAGAAGAAGCGTGCATTCATCGCTGCGCCCCATGCAGACCTCCAGATTGGCTCAGCAGTCAGGAACGTGATGGCCGGCGTCTCCATCGCCCACGCATCGACCGCAAACCACCCCAATCGCTCACATCGTGGCCACCCTGAATCGATGTCAAGAGTTCCTCCAGCTGGATCAGACTCCGCCTCTCGCTCTTTTCGCGTCGAAGGAGCAATCTCCGATGGCGACGAGCTTCGTGCTGATCTTCGCAGCAGCCGCGATGCCTCTGATGGAGCCAATGATGCTGATGGTGGCGGCAACTTGCCCATGGGCGACGACACCAGCGCCTTGTCAGTCCATGATGGACCACACCTCGACTACTCCTTTCGAGGCGACCGACTGGCCGACGCAGTGCCGCACAGGGCAGCCAAGCTTGCCCTTATGGGGACGAATGTGGTTGTGGGCAAGGGCCTTGATACTCAGGCCTGGACTGTGGTTCCTGACGACCACATCGAAGCTCACAGCCCTACGCCATGCAAGACTGTGGCAGTGACTGGGTTTAACTTCCGTGACAATTCGCGGAAGTCAAGCAGCAACCAAAGGGGCCATGCCAACTTGTTGCGTCTCATCCAACATATGTGGCCAGGTGACTGGAAAGCGCAGGTGGACTGCTTCAACCAGTAGATCATCCATGCAAATTCAGCAGGAGATTCGATCGGAATCTCTCGCACTGTCTCCGACAGCGAGTTCTGGGTGTTCTTTGGCATCCTGCTTTTGGGCAAGCTTCACAACATCTGCAACCTGTGGGGACAGGGACAACAGGAGGGGTTCCTGCAGACAACGAACATCTCGAACTACATGTCCAAAGGACGCTTCTGCCAACTTCGCAAGATTCTGATGCCAATGATATTTGCAGATGAATCAAGGAGGGGCGAGGATCCATAGTGGCAGATTCAGGCAGGCATCGAGGCATTCAACTGCCGGCGCTCCAAAGTTGTCATACCAAGTCATATCAAAGTACTTGATGAATCCATGAGCACTTTTCAACCTCAAACAAAGAAAACTGGGAACCTGCCGCACCTGACATTCGTCAGTCGCAAGCCAGAGCCCTTAGGTACCGAGTTCAAGTCAGTGGCTGATGGTGCAACTGGTATTATGCTGCACCTGGAGATACAGAGAGGCAAGAAGGGGATGGAGAATGCAAAGTATCTTGATACTGTGAAGCAAGAACATGTTGCCTGCACCCTTCGCATGGCAATGGCCACGAGCAGAATGGGAGAGCAGAGCCTTCACTACCATCCACCACACCTTCCAAAGAGCATCTTCCTTGGCGATGCCTGGTTCGGTTCCTATCGGACAGTTCATGCCTTGACCACTCAAGCAGATTTTGATTTCATTGGCGTCGTCAAAAACAACCATGCCAGTTTCCCGAAAGCCTTTCTTGAGAAATCAATGGAGAATTGGCCATCTGGATCACAGCTGCTCCTTTGGTGCAAAGGCGATGACGAAGACAGCGGCGATGGCAGCAACGAAACAAGAACCGCATACTATGCAATGGGGTACAAGTATTGCAAGAAGAAAGTGATCTTGTTCGTGTTCTCAGAAGGGGCGGGCCATGCGAACCTGGGCAACCCATACATCGCCCGGTGGATCTCAGATGAAGATACTGCCGAGTCCAAGGAAGTTCCAAGACCCCAAGTCGCAGCAAAATACTTCCGCGACTGTGGCAAAGTGGATAGCCACAATCAAGCACGTCAAGACGCCCTCGGTCTTGAGAGGGTGTGGAGGACCCGCAATGGCTACTTTCGCCTCGTTACGACATTGTTTGGGATAACTGTGGTGGATGCATGGCTGGCATACAAACATCACATGGCAGGCAACCACAGGCATAAGCATGTGACACTTGTGGACTTCATCAATCTACTTGCAGAAGACATGATACAAAACAACAAAGACCGCATTGCAAGATGTGACCAAACACTTGTTGTTGGCATCAGTGCAACATCAAGTGATACAACCAGCAACGATTCACAACGAGGTATAGAGATTGATCCACTACCACCAAGGCCAAAAGAAAGGAACACAATGTTCGAAATATGCAATCATTGCATTCGAGTCACCGAAGACTCCATCCCCAACTCGTACACAAACTCCAAGGGGCAGAAAGTGATGGGGTGGAGGAAGAAAAGAGGCAAGTGCTGCAGATGCAAGAAGAGTGTCAAGTACGTCTGCCACGGATGCCCTTCTGCAGCAGCGAATAAAACGGTGTGGTGTTGCTCTCCACTTGGGGAAGATGGCAGCAGAAGCACTTGCTTTGTGCAACATGCATTGAATCACATCGAGGACCCTGGACTGACTGTCTGAACTTAACCACAGTACCATAATATGGACGGAATGTATGATGTATTGGAATGTTGAGCATTGGTGATGGCTCCAGGATGAAGCAAGATGACCACTGCATAGTTGCACTGAAATTCTCCACGATGCATCGTGGTGATTGGCATTCGTGAATGTCAATATCGAGTGGTGGCCCCAGAGAAACGAGCAGATCTCGACACCTACCCAACCAATCGCCACCAAACTTGGAGAGGGTGATTAAAAGCCACACATGAGAATGCTCACAAAAGGAGAGCTCAAACAAATGGAGCGGCATGGACTTGCCGAAGAGGTTTGTGTCAAAAATGGTGGTTTTTGGGCCGGTTCGCGTGGGACTGACGTACAAAATGTACCAGCGTCTACGTCAAAATCGACTCATACGACTAGATACCAATTGTTCCCAATGGTTACCAAAAAATTGGCCTCCATCCAAGCCAAAAGCCACTAGTATTCTCTATCCACCCATCAGTACCTATCAGCATCATGCCTGACCTAGACTGATAACTAGCTAGAATATCCTAGTCTCCCAATTGAGTCCAGTCATGTATCTATTGTTGCCAGTACTGGATCGAGTCCGGTAACGTCCGTGACTGAGACCAGTCAGTCGAGTCCAACCATGCGAGACTCGACTCAGTTGTATCTGCGGTGTCAACATATGGAAACGTGCGACCACCAAAACTTGACGCCAAAACATGGAAGCAAAGTAAATGGGCGACCAGGTGGCGCAGGTTTGGAATTCAGGCGTGGTTCTTGGAACAGGCACGGAGTAAGCAGAGACGGCATGGCAGAGTGCGCTACTTGTGGAGTAACGCAAAGTAGAGCAGGTGGAGGCAAGAAGGAAGGCAATCATAATCTACAATTATCCCTCAATCATCTGCTGGCATAAGGCAATGCCCGTCTCTACCATGGAAGCTGCGTCAAAGGACGCCAATCCTTCTCCCTCCAAGAAGCAATGCTTGCCATCCTCTCCATCCGTGCGCCCGTTTCCATCGGATCCGATCAATTGCAAGGAACTGTTTGCGCCATCTACTGGTGAGAAGCTTCTGCCTCCATTGGGTATGGGTGGTAAGCAACACATTCCACCACCTACAACAAACAAACTGTTGCCTCCTGCACTCAAAGGCGCGACCTTCGACAACAAGTGTGATGTTGAGATCCTCACCAACAACGAACAGGTTCGCACACTCAATGCAACCAATGAGAAGCTCTTTGCTCGCGTGCACATCACCACTGACAATGGCATGATTCTTGATACCTCCAAGGTCACTGTGCAGGCCTTTGGACATGGTGTCGATGCGAATACAAAAGTGCATGTCAAAGTCTGGGTCCCGACTCCTCCAGCTTTCCCTGCACCCCTTCCCGCACTGACTATCCAACCAGCAAAGAAAGGCAAGCGCATCCAATGTGGCGACGCTGGCGACAAAGAAGCCTTCCGTCCCAAGGGACGCAACAAAATCAAGAGCAGGAAATCAAATGCGGGAAGATTCCAAAACAAGCACAACACGAACAAGAGAGATGCGTTTGAAACCATCCACGAGGTTTTGCAAGAGCTCGGAGTGAAGAACCTTGCGACTGTGCTGGCCGACTTGCCGCATTACGGGTTTGTGTTGGGGCGCAATTCCGACAAGCAAGTGTGGAGCAAAGCAAAGAAGATCTTCGCAGTGGTCTCCAATGCGCTGTGGAAAGCGTTGATCCCAGCCATGACCTTGCCAGTTCCTCAGATGGAGCAAGTGATTGCGTTCGTGCGCGCGGGAGTGGACTTGCCACCAGTCAAGCTGGCTCCCAACCTATACACGATTTGCCTCGTCGGCGAGAAGAACATCGCACGAACAGCAAGGTGCATTCTTGCCATGTCTGCTTCGCCACGCCAGTGCACGAACCTCCTCACCCGATCCAAGGGCGAACTTCCTGACGTTCAGCGTCTCGGCCTCTTGCCACATCAATACACCGTCACGCGGGGCCAGCTCCTCACTCTGCGCAACTACTACGAGCTGTTGCGCGAGGGCAACGTGGCTAGTGCTGCTGTCTACAACTATCGCGTCAGCGCTTACAGCTTGGCTGGCGTGGTGTCCTTCATCAGCAACACAACCACATACAAGGCGGGCCTTTGTCACAATATCAAATGGGGTGGGGTGATATTTGAAAATGTGCCAGTATTCGAACGTGGCGGAACGAGCGTGGGCGAACTCTTCCAAATGTACAAAACTACGACGAACAACCCAGTTGGCGAGCAAGCATTCCGATCAATGACAGGACTGCTCACGCGCAGAGGAAAAGTGGTTACTGGTCTCTCCTCTTTTGAAAACTACTTCTGGATGGCAATGAAGACGTTGAAGGAGATGCTCGTGCGCTTGAGCGCTCTCCTGGAAGATTCATTCAACGGTGATGACGCACGCGACGATGCAGCAATTGAATATATTCAAACCTGTGAGACATTGGTGCGCGATCTGGACCTAATGATCACATTCCTCAAGTGGGAGTATACTGCTTCGCACATGCAGATCAAGTGCGAAGAAGATCCCATGCACTGCGCTCATTTCGCGCTTCGCCGCGATTCAAAAACGCGACAGGCTAAATCTACACTCAGCACCACCACCACAACAGCACCTGCCAGCACCAATACGACATGCGTGGTCATTCATCCTCCCACAGCAACAACAGAGTGTGACGCCAATGCCCTTTCTCCCATCGCTCATGATCAACAAGGCAAAGTATGCGACAGATGTGGAGAAGCGATGCGATTCATGGATGATCGCGTCGCACCATTCATCGAGACGCTCAAGGCCAATCATCTTGGCGACCACGAGGATGAACTTCGCACAATGCTGGAGGCGGTACCGGGCTTGAACAACGAGATCACTGCATACATGGCACACCGAGTTCGAGCAAAGGTCCAATTTGATCAGATGAACAAGTACAAGGCCAAGCTCAACAACAATGACAAGTGCGCCTATGTTGTCATCGACCATAAGCAGAAGATTCTGCCGACAGCGCAAGGAGAATCACAGACAGAGTACTGGGGCAAGAAGGGCATGTCGCTCCTTGGTGTTATGATTGTCACCTGCAAAGATGACGAATTCACGTATCGCTTTGTTGATATAATTGTTCATGGCCGGCCAACCCAAGACACGCTTCAAGTTGGTGGGCTTCTCAAAGTCATCCAGAAGAAGGTACACGATCTCCTACCATCGGTGACAGAAATCATCCTGCAGTCAGACAACGCGGGCTGCTTCGCCAGCCACGAGCACATCGCGCTCGTCTCATCGCGGATCAACAAGAACGCGTCACGCAACGGACTTCCCCAATTTGTCATCTGGATCTACACAGAAGCCCAAACGGGCAAAGGGCGAATCGACACTCATTTCGCTTACATCACTATCGTACTACGATCTTACGTGCAAAGTGGTGGCAAGATTCAAACCGAACACGAAATTTTCGACGCGATGCGAATGGGAAATATCAGAGGTACTACCACTGTCTTGGTTGACGCATCGGGTTTGAAAGGTCGCTGTGTGACGCACAAGACAAATCTACGCATCAGGTTCCGCGCGAAGGGCATGAATGTACGATCAACGCACGAGGTGCAACACAGAAACGGCTATGCAGACTTGCTTGCGGCTTCAAATGTCACTGATCCAGTGCGTGTGGAGGAAGCTGAATGGGAAGACAATAATGTCATGAATTCTGAGGCTCCCATCATCAACGAACACCAATCGATGCAACAACCACTCACAGCAATATCACCGCAGAAGCAGAAAAAGACTCTCAGGTTCGCGAAGAGTGCCACCGAAAGCAAGGCGCTGACATACCTTGAAGCAATCAACATGGCAGCCTTGGAGACACCTGACGTAAGTACTGTGCTGCAGGACACCACAGCAGCAACAGAACACCCGCGATTGGCTGAACCTGGTTGGGCTGCGAAAGCCCTACGACGCAACGAGCCCATTCGTCCATACCTGGTGGAAGTATTGGAGGAGGTGTGCAGAGTGGCACGCGCGGACCCGAAGAACAGACCAACCGAGTACGAGGCATACAGGCGGTGCATGGAGACGACCAAAATGAAGACTGACTGGTATGCACGGGTACATGTGAACCCAATGCGAGTGAAGCAGTTCATGTCAGCTTCGTACCAGCGCACGAAACCGAAGACCGCGAACACTAGTACCCCGGAAACCACAATCAACAAAAACGCAACGAACACAACAATCACCCAACCACCGACGAACACAAACAGCACCCACACAGAGATCGTGCCTGCACAACAGACAACAGCAGATGAGAAGGAAATCGCGCTGCAACAGGAAGAAAACCAAACATCGTTGCAAATTGCGTGCGAGACACACACGATGAAGGAGAATACGGAATCTCCGGAGTTGGTGGAACAAAATGTGAGGACACAATTGCTTCGGCGAGTCAGAGCTGCAATGGAGGGACTAAAAAAATAAATTAGCACTGCAATTGACATCGATAATTTGTCTTTTGGCGATCCGAATCAAGGCACAAAGACACTGAATCTGGCCGTTGTGCGCTAGTCGTGTCTAGATGAGCGCGAAATCAATGGGTCCATAAAAATTAAAATTCGACAATAAAGAAAAATCGGCGTCCACTGTGATTCTTATATTTTTCTCTAGTTTATGAATATGTGGGTGGTTTGGTTGAAAGCCCCGTAAGTTGCCACCCCTTCAGGACCGACTGCAGGTCCCGTCACACAACCGGGTCATAACAATCGCACACGTTTAGTATAGATTCTCTGTTGCTACTCGCATAAATGTTACATGGAATCCAAGCGACGCAGGGTGTTCTTGGAATACAGATAATGCATGGTCTTTCCAGGTTCTTTCGCGTTGCGGCTGGTGCTGCCGTTGTCGTTGGCACGATCCTCCTCGTCCTGCGGCGCCACATCTGACGTTGTGAGCGATGGACGTCGCGTGTACGTGGGGGCACGATCCACGCTGCGATTGCGGCTGCGATTGCCGCCGTCATTGATGCTGATGCAGACGGTTGGACGGATGCGTCGTCGGCGAGTCTTTGTGCGCGCATCGCATGAGGAAGACCGCAAGGGTGCGGAACGGCCCTCATCCTGCATGCCATGGCTGGAGCAGTTGGTGGGGTCGGATCTGCGAGGCAGCATCAAGCCGACGCGCTTTGGGATGATCGGAGCAGTTGTCTTGGTGGATTGCCATCTGGTCTCCCTGTGATCCGCGCTGCTCTTGGACTTGATTCTGCTGGACAGATACTGCGGCTGGCTGGGGCCCTTGCTTCTCGGTTGGTTCTGCCATTGGCTCTCCCACTGACTCTGCCGTTGCTTCGGTTGCTGACGATCCGCTTGCTCATCAAGGTGCTTCTGTGGTGGCTGGTGCTGGTGTTGGTGCTGATGCTGGTAGCTGTGTCTGGCAGAGGGATCTCGCTTCTTGCGCCGCAGCAAGGCAGGTCTGTGCTGGGACGAACACCTGTCCAGAGGCTGCGACTTGTGCCGTCTGAGGAAGGGTCGTTCCTCCACGGTCTCGCGGATGCTGTTGGAACGCGCGTTGTCGGTGACCAGCACAAGGCCGTTGCTGGACGGTGCTGTCGCACGCGTGGCTCGCACAGGAGAGAAGACGAGCTCATCGGCCGACTCGCTGCGCGTCAGCTTGCGCCGCCGTCTGCGGGCCTTGCGTCTGCGCTCTTGCTTGTCGCCATTCTGCGTGGCTTCTTGCGTGACATCCGATGGCAGCGATGATGTGGAGGTGGTGCGCAGCAGATCTCTCATGAAGGACTGCAGCGGACACGGCGGGGCCTGGTTGCTGCCGTCTCCTGCCGCCGCTTGGTCCGCAGCAACATGCAGCGCATCCCGCTTGCCGATCTCGATGGCGTCTGGTTCGAAGGACGAGGTGGATGCCGGCTTGGCTGCGCTGTCATCGTCGGCAGCATCGTTGCTGCGATGGTTGCCTGTCGCTCTCAGCTGCGTCTCCGTCTCATTCTCCATCACGTAGCGCTGCGACACCATCGTCTTGACTCCCATGATGCGATATCAGTACAATGCTCTCGTGTGGGTGGCTTGGACGTCGTCGAGATTTATGACGATGAAGCAGTGGTTGCAGTCTTCCTTGTGTTCCGTTGTTTGGTTCTTCTGTTGACTTTCTCAAACATAAGAATTGTGCGTCACCACCAGTACCGCACAACATGGCGACGCACACGCACTAGTGGTACAACACGAATGCAGCACGAATGCAACACGAATGCAACGCAAGGTTACGCAACGTAACGCAACCAAATGGACAGATTCGCAGTATGTGCGTTATTCGCGTCCACGGCAACGAGGCTCCAGCGCAAGCAGTTTGTACTTCGCACAAAGAGCGATCATGACGCTGCCTGTTGCCATTGGCGCACCACAGCGCGTGGTACAATTGGGGAGCATGTGGAGTAAGATGAACATCCATCAGCGACAAATATTGCCATAGTTATTGCTTCCTCTGAAATCGCGATGACCCCACAATAGTTCTTTCCACACGGACTGGTAGGCGCATGTCAAGACCCATGTTCCGCGTTCATTTAACATGTGACACACAGAACAATCCAGCAGCGCACACGACAAAAGAGTCAATGACAGTTTTGTCACATACGCCATTTTCGGTGTTTCTTCACCTCATGCGTGCATGGATGACTCGACGTCAGTTTTCGCTGCACACATGCCACCACGACCACCCGTTCACATGAACAGAACGAAAACGGATTCCAAATCCTCGCATTGGTTGAGGTCATAGCGAAGAAATTGCAGTATCACAATGCCATCGACAATCTGCTGTCCAGGCTACCACGATTCCGAGACGCTCCAATCTGCTCCGTTTCCATGCCAACCTGTTTGACCGGAACTCGATGATAAACTTACGGTTGTCATGACGGGTCTTATTGGAATGTTTCAATGACATCATGTCTTGGGTCCATCTTGTTGGAATCCATTCACTCTTGTGGCCGCGCCATGCCGGGCTGGGATCTTGTGCATGCTCGCCAGCTTCATCACGGTGATGAAGAAGCAGAGAGGTGTGGCATTGCCGATGCAACGAAACCGGCGAACAAGCAACAAGGCAAGCAACAAGGCAAGCAGCAAGGCAAGCAGCAAGGCAAGCAACCGATCCAACCATGATGGTTCGAAGGCGATGATCGGGGTCGTCATCCGGTCCGCAACGCCACAAGATCACACGCTGGAGGTGTTCACTTGGTATCGGATCGGTACCAATCAAAGCAGAAGAATCACAACACTTGACAACCACAGGCTCGCCAATACCGTCATCGATGAACGTTCCGTAGCTCGAACGATGATCAAGGCCGTGCTATGCAATTTTGTATCATGCGAGGAGTGGTGTGGATCCACTGCAGGGATAGATCGTTGCTGTTCCATCTCAAGATAAGTTAGTTGTACCACAACATCGTGCTCGCGAATGAGGACCATGCATCTGTTTGATTTACCCCCCTCACTCCTGCCCCATGTGTCGGAGTCGCCAAGGTTTAGCCTGCTCTGGGCAAACTTGTTCTTGTTGTTGCGCCATCTTGTTCCCGTACATACTCGTGCAGAACACAGCACGTCGTCTTGCTCGACATCTTCTGGATCTCGACCCTTTGCTCCAATTGGACCGCCAGGCAACATGGTTGGACTGGTACGTTGGCGTTGCCGGGCCACTTTCGTAGGGGGCTTGATGTGCAGCGGCGGATTTACACACTGTGGTCGTGCGACCTTGTCGCCCCGTCAAACTGGCGAAGGGTGACGGTGGCGGTTCCAGAAGACAGCTCAGCTCGCATGGGTGTGACGCCTTCGGATGTCATGTCTCGATTTGAAAGGGATGCAACCGTCGTAATCTTAGCATCGCTGTCTTCGTAGTGACAAGCCGTGCTCGACTATACGACCTCCTCTCTGGAATACTGGAACTATCATCGCACAATCGTATTATACTCGGCTGGTATTATCGTGCGCGCAGCATGTGGCACAACTAGTACATGTCCAGAGATTCATGCCATACCCATGCATCAGTCGTACTCTGCGGTGGCATGTGAGCAATGGTCGACTAGTTGCTGTCTGCACCAGGACTACCACTATGGCGTAGACAGTAACGGCCCACATCTTCCACATCTATTCCCCCAGCATCAGACTCCACCGTCTGTCACCACAAGACACCATATATCAGGCCTTGCAGGACGATAGAGAAGCTAATGAGCATCTTCATTTGCTCTACGGCGTCCAGCAATCGGGCGCTTTGTTCAATACAGTCATCTCTACTCTCCAGCAAGTCAGGCTACCGTTTGTTCCGTTGGATCGAAAGTCGAACGATCCGATCACTTTGAGTCACGATAGGTACCATTGAAGTAGTCTTGTTGTATTTCCAATATCCTTCCACCATAGTTGAATCTCAACTAAGGACAGACTATCATCCAAAATAGTGTGTCCCACGTTGTTTTCTAAAATTCACTTTTGGCGCGAAGCCTTCCGACCCCGACGACCACAATCCCTCTTTCATTCACGGACAATCACTGACCCAATGGCACGATTGCCTCGATCCAAGCTGTCCTGGCAACTATGCTCCCTGGATCCTTGTATTACAACTTGTCTCAATCCCCTCTCCAGCTATGGCATCTGCTCTCACACCACGGCCATAGCAAGGAGATCCAACCTGCTTCAACAAAAGCAGGGAATCCCACTGTGAATTCCTCTTATCACCCCTGCTGTGTCTTCACTGGCAACTTCAACAAGGTGTCAAGCTCTAGTACTTCAATGCTGGGAGACAACTGCAGATGGAGAGATCAACAAGAGCAAGGATTCTTGTCTGTCCTCAACACTAAACCCCTGAGAATCAGTGCAGAGCCGCATCAACTGATAGAACACAGACAAAAATGGGTACTTACTTCGAGATTGGGAGTGATCAGGTCCGTCAAATGAAGTAGAGTGAAGATGTTGGTAGTTGTCAGTGTGCTCTGAGTGGTTAATTGATGTTTAGATGATGTAAGCTGGCCCAATTCAGAACTGTTGGAGTCTGAATTGTGAGCAGATGGAGATGAAATGATGAAAATGATGCTGAGGCAACATGTGTTGCAACACACAGCAGAGCATGAAGTGCAGTGCATAAATTGCAGTGCATGAAGTGCAGAACATGAAGGTGTTGTCGAGTTTGCAAGACTGAGGAGGTTCATGGCGCCTCCAATACTGATCTTTCTTCTTGGAACAACAATGATGCATGCAGCAAATCCGGTCATTGCAGAAATGCGATCTTGCCAAATTTGATGGGATTGATGAGCTTGTATCTGAGCCAAGATGCTCAGGTACATTCACTCACCAAGACAGTAGACATGTATGTTCATGTGCACATAAGGAGGATGACAAGCAGGGCCTGACATCCATCCTTCAACTCATTACCATCTTCAGATACCAAGACAGGTATCTGAGCGCCGTCGGGAGTTGCGGGAAAAGAGATCAACAGAGAAAGAGAAAACGGTTCATGACCAAAAGTCTCATGCGTGACCTGACACAGTCTACGGAGAACAAGACTAGACATAGACTAAGGTGAATATAGACTTTTGATCTGATATCAACTGTGTGAACATTGTTTCTTCATCCTAACTCCATCAACTGATCAACTCATAATCACTGCTATAGCAAAGCCAAGATTAGTACAAACATCACTACTCTACTCATCGTTACAGTTACACTACACCAAATGCTCATCCTCCTTTGAGAACTGCATGACATGGTTGTCTCCAACCGGCAGTCCACAAGGTCTTCCCTTCCGGACCGTGCCAAAACAGCACACGAAATCCAACTCCGTTGAGGCATGAAATTGGACACAAACTTGAGCCATCTACACAAACAAGGCAAGAAAGACAGCAACTTTCCAGACATCACACTGGAATGGGCAGCTGCAAGTGACGGAGCTTGAGCCACGTGGTTCTCAAGATGGCAAGGGTGTCCGAAGTTCAGCCTCGCATATCTCCCTTTGTGTCCAACTTCTTCGAATTGTGGGCATTGCATCCGCTATGCCAATCGCCCATCAACCAAGCCGAAGTATGGTGGAGTACCCAAGCATATAGTACAGTGACTGACGCATGTTGTGGGGTAGTTTCGTGGATACGGACTGTTCTAAAGTATTACATTGTCTTATGGCTCAGTGTGATGTGCTGTCATATGATGTGATGCGATGCTGTTGTTTTCAAAAATGGTGTGTTTGCAGTGTTGCAAGCGCGTTGCTGCTCCGAGAGGGACGCAGTTGGCGTGTCAGTTCGGGGCACATGAGAGCCCCAAAGCCAACGCCGGCATTACTTCGTCCTTCTTTGTCGTCGTTTGCAGGCAACCGAATGGACCTCGCTGTCTAGCAAGTCCCGTGCAGGTGGGACATGTCCGGAAGGAACGAAGCAGCGTGGTCGGCTGCGTACTGGTTGAACTCTGCGCTGCCTGACCAGTCCTCAGGCACGACGGGGCAGTCTCTGCGCAGTTGGCTGCCGATGCTCGAGAACAGCGACGATGGGTTGCCGCGGGCGCTCGTGGACTTGTGCGTCTTGTGAGACTTCACGTGGGGCGAGAATGGAGATTCCTGGGACGGTGCCTGCGGTGGTTCCGGGTGTTGCTGCTTGGACTGCATCCACTTGGCAACGACGTTGCTGGATTGCGTCGTGCGCTTTGCCGGCATGGTCTTGCTGGATCCCATCGATATCGGGGTGCCGGCCACGGGGAAGGTTGCGTTCTGCCGACCTCCTTCCTGGTCGGCGGGTGAAGATGTGGATTCGCGAGGTCTGGATCCGCCCTTGGACTGTGAACGACGGATCTCGGCCAGGGAGGTGAGCCATTCGGCAGACACCTGTCGGCATGGGCGCGTCAAGCCGGTGCCTGGATCGGCCACCTTCGCCTTGTCCATGCCTTCCCATCGAGACTCGCGGTGCTGCTTTGGCTTGTAGGAGGTGGTGTTGATGGCGAACATGTCCTCGCCAGCGCCACCACCGCCGTTGCGGTTCATCATGCCCCTGCACATGCACATGTCTTGGCTTGTGGGTCCGGCATGGAAGGACCCTGGCCAGTCGCATGACGGCGCGGGGACTTCGGCCTGCTCATACGCAGAGACCTTCTTGAGGATGGACCTCGGAGCTTGTCCATCGGGGCCCACGGCGACTCCCTGCTGTGCTGCATCTTGTTGAAGCTGCAACGGCTGTCGCTGATGGTACGATGGAACTGTCTCGTACAGCTGAGCCTGCATCTGCATGTGGATCAGCGAGTTAGGGTAGCGCGGTGCGGGCGTCGCAGAGGTGTCCATGGGATCGACGTGGCCGTTGCTTCCGCGTCGAGAAGAAGACGATCTGCGTCGGGGTTGCGAACGACGGCGTTGCGGCTTTGCGTTGTCAGGAATCAGGATGATCTCCTGTCTCAGGATGGAGCTGCCTGCTGCTGCTGATGCTGCTGCTGTGCCTGCCATCTCTTCCTGCATATGTACCGTGTTTGGATCCGCAGAACCGGCCAGGGTGGCCTCGACGTCCTCCAGAGTCTGGGCGACGAGTCCGTGGATCGTTGTGCTTGCGGACGTAGATGCAGACGCAGATGGAGCTGATGGTGATGACGAGGACGAGAGGGAGGAAGATGTGTCCATGATGTCTGCCACTGGTGCGAGTCCCTTGTCCACGATGGTGGTGGTTGCCTCGAACGAGACAGCCGAGCTGTTGGACATTGTCGATGACGCAGACATCAGCGAAGACGATGATGAGGTCATGGAAATGCGGAAGGTGCGCTCACGCTTGTGGTTGCTGGGGGTGCTGGCAATGGCGCTTCTGTTGGCAGGGTTGATGCCTTCGCTGCGGCTGCTGCTGGTGCAGCTGCTGGATTGCTGGGCGTCTCCACTCTGTGCTTGTGTCTGCGTCAGGCTGAAGCAACTCTCTTGGACCAGATTGCGCATGAAGGACTCCAGCGGACTCGGTTGGACGTTCGCTGCTGCTTGTGTGGATGCTGGCACTGATGGCGATGCCGGACTTGTTGAGTGCGTTGAGTGCGTTGACGAGTTCATGTTGAGACGTCCTTGTGTGGAAGCAGGGGGGAAAGTTTGCGTCTGATTGGACCAGGCGTGACGGAGAGAGACTTTTGATGGTGCTTCTGGTGGGGTGATCATGCTGATTGCTGGTTGGCTGGTTGTTGTGGGCTGATAGATCTTGCGATGGTTGATGGTTTTATGAGACCTGACAAATGCTGATGGGTTTCAACTGACGAGGCCAATCCTGCTTTTTGTGGAAATGTGGGGTGTCTGGATGCGCCAGGACCTGGGTTGCAGGTCTTTCCGTCGAACCGAAGTGACGATGTATGACGTGCAGGATGTGTGGCGCAGAGATTCTCCGGTCGATCGACGAACAAGGATGGAGATGGCGGTACTGTGGACGTCTGGAGTCGCAGCCCAAAGCGGTGGCGGCGCTATGGACGTGAATGTGAGCCTCTGGAAATCCCGTTTCTGGTCCGAGGTTGTCCGAACCGTTCTCGCGCGTGGATGGCGATGAAGGTCGGAGCGCAGTGAAGGCGGAGACGGCTGATGCACGGATGGAAGTGCGTCTAATGGTGCAAGAACTGGTACTCGTGTGTCCACTGTACAACGGAGGACAAATGCGGGTTTGTTGGCGGTTTCGTCTCGGTTATGCCGTGCCGTGATGTTGGTCCCTCAATTCTTCCGGATTTGGTTGCCGCGTCGCGACAATGGAGATCCGCCGGTGAAGGTTGGCCTGTTGTCGTGGTTGAGTTCGCTCTGGAGTTGGCGGTTTGGAGTATTGAGTGGTACAGTATTGAGGTAGGTAGTAGCTATCGACAGCTGGTCGCAGTGTCGGATCGAAGCGCTGAAGTCCTGAAGTCTTGGAGTGTGGTGCGAGGCTCCAAATGTGAGGCTGGACGATCTCTCTTTCGTTTTGACTTGCTCTTTCGTTGGGGATTGTGAGAAGTGGAGGATAATGATGGTTGTGGCTCTTGTGGCGCTTGTGGTGGTGCTTGTGGTCTTGGACTCGCGCTCCAGGTCAAGTAGAGTAGGTTGCAGTGAAGACGATACAGATCGACGATGAGAATCCGGTTGTCGAGAAACAGAACCAGAGCGCGCAGCGAATGGGTCGTGGTGTATGCAGGCCCTGCGAACCCAGTTCGTTGGTATCGTTCAATGTAGGATACTGATTGTCCAGTCCCTATTTCCTCCTTGCGTGTTCGTGTTGCTTCTGTGGGTTTGGTTTGATTTTGCGTTTGTGGCAAAAGGATGCGCAAAACTGCGCGAGGCGCGAGTGCCAGTGCGAGCGCAAGCAGGTGCATACATGGTGGAGGTGTCACGTCCCAGGGAAACATTGCTTTGTCCCTGTTCATCCCACCCAAGCCCATCGATTCGTACCCTTCCAATTGGCATTCGACCGAGCGCACAAACGACCCGGCCGTCATTGACACCTCTCTCCTTTCGCGGTTGTCGGTGCTACTTCCCTCTCTGCTTATCTCTCTCCTCTGTTCACGGCGCGGTAGTTTTTCCCAGAATCACGGATGCCTTGTGTTGCACCAGCGATAAAAAGGATGCTTGATGCGAAATGTCGTTGATTGGGAAGGCGGAAAGTGAAGAGAACAACGCAAATTGTCTGCGAACCATCTCAATGCCAGGTGACAAACACCTTAACGCACCTAAACTCCATGACTTTGCGTCAGATGCCACTGACATCGTGTGACGCAATTCTCATGTCTGCTTTCTGTGCAGTCATTATTTTTCACGTGTCACAATTATGGATGGATGCGAAAAACACCAAGTTGTGGCACAAGATTATTGTGTGTCTCACATATCATGACAAAAATCAACACGAAGTGATTTTGAAAGCGTTGTGCACAACATGGCCTCGGCGAATACCTCGTACGTACTAAAACTCGAGTGGCTTTCGGATGTGTGATTGTTTTTGCCATTTCCATTCCCATCGGCATTGCCATTCAGATCTCCACTGCCGGTGATATTTCTATTCTTGGTTTTCGCGCCTTGTCGTTGCAACAGATGCGGTTTGGTGGCAACTGGTCGCTGTTGCTGCCTTGTCACAATGGTCGTACGTTTGCACCCACTGGCAGAATCGCTCTCCTCCATTCTTTCTGGAGATTGTTCTGGGGAGCTTTGTGGACAGACCTCCCCACGATCAGGCAAAGAGTTTTTCGCCACCCCGCAGCGTTGCTTCAAGTTGTGGCGCCCACACACAACACTGCAGGCTCGCTGTGACGAGCAAGACGAGGCAAGATCCACCAGCCGCATAAGTATTGCATTGCCTATGGTGTGATGGTGGGATGGCAATGGTGCCAGGGGGGTAGCGATGGCATCAGGCTTGCGCTCTTGCAGGTCGTATGTTGCTGCGTGGTCTGCATAGATGTCAGCGGGGCGCTATCAAGGCTTCATCCTGGATCACTGTTCGAGTATCACCAAGAGCCCTTTGCATTCATTCTGCCATGAAGCATTGCGGCTGGTTGCATTTGCTGCTCTCTTGCTGAAGTCTCTTGCGTCGTCTGAGTACTCGTGCCCTTGGCCACGATGTGGTCCGAGTCTATGTGATGTGTTCACCCAAGGGAGGACAGGCTGCAGGAGGGGGCGCAGGCTCTTCGGCCGTTTCATGGAGGACAGGTACAGGTTCCGATTATCTCACGCGCTCAGGTAGAAAGGCAGTTCGAGCATCACTGCAATCCTTCCGACGGTCCGTGGCGACGATACCGCCGATCCCCCGAAGATGTCTCGGTGAAGGTTCGCACATTGGGGGAAGGCATGCTGAATGGGGATGTGTCTGGATAGATTTCGATCTCGGTAGATTTGATGCGTCCCAATCCCTGCTCAGCCGCCGGTGATGTTGGTGCTGATTCTAGGTAAGACAGGAGCATAGTCGCACCAGCACCAAGAGTAGCTGCCCTTGCAGAGAGGGAGGATTGGCCAGGAAGGTCCGAAACAACCACGATCAGACACAGCCCCAGTGATGGGAGGAACACGTGTGCGGCACAACCACGGCAAAAGTCTGACAAACATGATGCCGTCGTGGGAAGGTGACTGCCCACCACCCAGCCGCAGTTGTTGCTCATCATGTTCAGAGAGAGAGAGAGAGAGTGGAGGTTTCCACCTTGGGTGCCCTAAGACCCGGGTTCAACAGGATCGATGGATATTCCCCGATGATTCCAAATTGCTGCCTCTTAAACTTCACACATCGATAGCCCTATATGTGAGGACCCTACACAACCCTCAAGACCCCCCCTATCTCCTTTAGTTCAGAAGTTATTTTAATTTTAGTTTTGAGGTAAGGCTACAACTAATTTGGAGGCGACGTACAGACGTCACTGTTTTGATACTTTTGAGCGTGGATTTCGGGAAAGATTGGGGTTCCCGTTCGACAATCAGTGTTTGAAAAAGTGGGAAGCTAGTCCAACACGACATGTCATTGTCCGTTGCAGAATTGGCGCCCATGGTTTCCACGACTTGCTCGGCTTCCGGAACAGCGGTGCGCTGCTCATTTGATGTTGCCTGGTGGTGGCATCCCGAACCCCAAGCCCCCTAACCCTAACCCAACCCCAGTACTAACCCCAACCTAACCCTAGTACTAACCCTAACCCTAACAGATTGCATGACAGAGGACCGGAGTTTTTCGCCTGGTGTCGAAACTCCAGATTTCCACATATCGCAAGCTGGAGAGAGAACAATGAGCAAACCTGGCACAATACATGCCCAGCCGATGGATACGAAAGCGTTCAGAGCGATAGGATGCTCGGATACAATGGATGTGACGGGGATGGGCATGATCATGGACCATGTTAGAACGTAATCGTAGATGGGTTTGAAGATACCGCACCGAGAACGTAGAGTGATCAAGTCGTTGTTGTTGGTGAGGAGAGTGTTTGTTTACTGTGTTATTCGTATGGTAGTAGGAATGCTGTCGAGCTCACAAGATTGTATTCTTGGAACTGTGAGCATGAGAGAGGCATGACATGATCTCATGCAATTGCAAGTAAAAATAACACGGAGACAACACGACAAATGTGCGTGTTACTGCGTGAAGATGAGGTGCAAAAGTCAATGAACAAAACACCGCGATAGCCCGTGTTGTAAATTACGTCTTCTCACGATGTTGCTAGTAGTACGATCGCACGATTGATCGTATTCACTTGAGAAGGTCAGGGCAAGATTCGCACGTGTCACACCCAAGATCCAAGTCTGTCCTGATTGGGCAGATTGGCTCATCTTGGCAAGAAATCAATTTCCACGACATTTTTGGATCTGTGATTGAGGGAAAACGATTCTTGCGACGCGAAATGCGACACAAATCTGACACAACGGATTTTCGACCAAAATTTCCGTTCGGAACGGAAAAGGTAAGAAAAGTGGAGATTTCTGATTGGTCGACGGGTGTCGCTATTGTTAGAGATTTAGCGTGCGCTAATACTCCCCAAAGCGTGTCCCGGACATTCAGGTCTTGTAGGTCGGGGAAGAGGACTCGGTGTGCCCTTTCCAGAAGAGGATGGGCTTCACGAGGGGCCAGAAGACAGCCCATGGAAGGAACTTCGTCATCACGTCGGCGACGTTCTGCGTGCCGGGGATCTTGATGAAGTAGAGGATGCCAGCGGCGACAGCGGACCGGACGCGATGGTAGGCCAGTGCGTTGTGGCGCTTGGAGAGCATGCTCGTGGGGACCGTGGAGGAGGTGATGACGGACTGATTGTCACCCAGCATCCAGCTGGGGCCGTCGATCGGAATGCCCATTTCACGAAGGGCAAGACGGAGGGAGATGATCTGCTCCGTAGCTTGACGGGCAGCGACGAACTCGGACCCGTAGGTGGCGGTCTCAACTGTGCCTTGACGCTTGGAGAACCATTCGATGGGGGTCTGGTTGACCAGATGGAGAGCACCGGTAGCAGATCTGCCAGTGACTTGGCAGTGGAGAAGGTTGGCGTCGACGAACGTGGTGGTTCGGACAGGTTTGCCTTTCGGCTCGGGGATGTCGTCCGGAATCTCCTCAGAGGTCTTCCCGTAGACGGAGTAGATCCAGTCATGGTTGGGAACCTCGTAGTGAAGATCGAAGCGGGGGACGCAGGTGCGGAAGCGGATGGCAGCATCAGGATGCTTGCGAAGATATCCGTAGATGCGCTTTGCGCGATCCAGATGACCTTGGCGAGGAGCTGAGCGGAAGCGTGCCAGCGTCATGACGGCGACAGAGATGTCAAACCGTCCGAGGGAGATACACCACTGGAGTGCACCGATGAGCGACATGAACTTGCGTTTGTCGGTTTCGCTGAGTTCGGAAGAGGTGTCGAGCTCCGGACTGTCGGCCTTGTCGAGAGGGCAGCTGATCTTGCGGGGAAGCTCGCCGAACATGCGTTCGTAGTTCTCCATCATCCGCTTGATGTAGGATTGCGGGGAGAGCTTGAGAGTGCCGTCGGGATCACGGCCAAAGTCAGCACCGAGATGGTACTTGATAGGACCAACTCCCTTGAGCTGGTACCCGTACTTCGAAGAGAGGATGTCGAAGAAAGCCTTGGGATCGGCCATCGTCGCGGTGAGGTCATCGACGTAGACGCAGACATACTCCCAATGGGAGTTGGCGTCACGCATCCAGACGTCGGGATCGGAGCGGCATTGGAGGAAACCCATGTCGCGAAGGGTGTCGGCGAGAGCCTCATGGAATCGGGCGCCCGATGTGCGCAGGCCGTAGAGTGCCTTGACTATCTGCATGGTATGACCAGCGAAGTCACCGAATTCGTCACCAGCAATGAAGCAGATGCGTTCTTGAGTGAAGGCCTCAAGATACGCATTGCCGATGTCTCCAACCCATGTTGGAATGCCGTTGAGTTCACCGGCGAGGAGGGAGAGGCGGAGAGAGCGAAGACTGACCACACCTGCGTAGGATGCATCCTTGCAGGGGTCGGTGAGATGACCACCAGCGACGCAGCGCGCCTTGTGGCGGAGGTCATGCTTCACAGCATAGACCCATTGAAGGCGGATCTTCTGGAAGCCGGAGGGGACAGGGGCGCCTTTGCCGAGAGACTTGAAGGTGTGGTACCCGAAGAGTTGGTCCATCTCCTTCTTCTCGGCATCGGCCCAGAGAGTGTTGCCGTTCTTATCGTCGAGTCGCAGCGCTTCTTTGTGGTTGCGGGGGACTTGGACGCCGAACTGGAAGGTGGGAGCGTGGTTGAAGGTCTTGGATTTGTGGACCTGGCGCTCGAGACGATGGGTGCGGATGGCGAGGCGCTTGAGGCGCTTCCAGCCAGGCTCGTCGAGCAGCTCGTGGCGGCGGCCGTAGGCAGCGCAGGAGACAGGATCATCCTGAATCATGATGGAGAGGGGTTCGGTGGAGGTGGAGCCGTCTCCCCATTTGACGATGACGTTGAAGCTCGATCCCTTGTAGGAGGGAGAGGAAGATGAGAGGGGACCCTCATGTCCGATGATGGAGTCGAACTCCCACTTGGCGTCAGGGTCGTCGTTGTGCTCCTGTTGCCGTTCGATGATGTCGGCGAGCTCAACGTAGGAAATGAGGTCATGCGTCTCCCCATCAGCCAGTGCGAGTAGCATCTTGATGCGTTGGTGGTTGGCTGCGTCAAGGTCATTGACCTTTTGCACCACCTCCGCTTTGACTTGCTGGCCATCCTTCTCGTGGATGAAGGTCATCCCAACGAGATCCTCAGGAGAGAACTTCGGGATGTGGACCTTGGCATTCCCCACTGTTTCAGGGTCTGTGCCGCGGCGGTCAGCCAGGATGGAATCGGCGAGGGAGTGTACGATGGGGTCGGAGTCAGGAGGTACGGAGATGTCGTCGTCTGGCTCCCCATTCGCCACATTCATGGCATCAGAGCCACCGTCCTCCCCAACAATGGGGAAGGGGAAGTCCGCACGAAGATTGCGGGTGGCAGAGTCGTCGGCAGGTCGGATGGCAGACCGAGGAAGAAGTCGTTGGGTCTCGTCGTCGAGGACCCAGAAGGTAAGATCATCGCCTTTGTGAAGGCAGGGACCGGCCCAGCGTCCACTGCGCTCCTTGGACTGGCTGGGGAAGGTGGGGTTGTCAACCCGGTAGTAGACAGGTTGCCACCATCGGTAGGACAGGAACTTGGAGATGTCCGGTCGCTGTCCGAAGGCGGCTTGAAGGGGGGTGATGGAGCCAGCGGTGACCTGCGCGATGTGGTTGAAGAGATCAATCACATAGAGCGTGCAGATCAGCCAGAAGCGGTCGGGAGTACCCGTGCGATCCATCACACCGTTGGTTGTGCGTTTGATATCCTGGATCCGGCGTTCCGCGCCGTTCTGGTGTTGATGCTCCGGCTCACTCTGGTGATCACGGATGTGATACTGCCGGAGGATCTCCATAACCTTGTTACCGATCTGCGCCTTGGCGTTGTCGGACATCAGTAGGTCGGGAGCCCCGTGGCGTCGGATGAAGTCACGGAGAGTGTCGGAGATGCGGCCCTCGGATGGCATGGGAAAGCCGGCCGTGAACCGAGAGTCGAGAGCGACGTACACCTGAAGCATGGTGCAGCCGCCATGGCCGGGAACCCCGTCGTCGTGAGCAGGGGTATCGGAGAAGAGCGTATCCATCGCAACCGTCTCATGGAGACGGTCGACGTTGGCCGCTGGGAACCGAGACTTGAAATGCTTGCGCATGGAGAAGCGCTCGGCGGTACGGTACCACTGGGAGGTGCACCGAAGAGTGTCGCGAACGCGACGAGCTGGTATCCAGCCGAAGTGGGGTCGGAGAGCCTCGTAGTCGGCAGGCTTGCGAGTGGCAATGATGCTGCCCGGGTTGTCAGCGATGTCGGCTTGGCGAGCACCAGTGTAGGCCGTGAGAACGGTAGAGTTGTTCTCGCGGCGCTGGAGTGCTGCGGCGTCATCATCGTCGACGTCGTCGAGGTTCACCTCCTGGTCGAGGGAAGAAGGGTCCCATTCGTCGTCCGCTGTGAAGTCAACATGCGGATACTTGTCGAGTTCAGAGCGGGTGGGCTTGGCCATGTCCATGTAGGACAGGCCTTGCCGGACAGCCAGTGGGATGATGTGGCCTCCTGGTGTGATGATGGTCTGGCGACCTCCAGGGAGATTCCGTGGGCGCTCGTTGACATCCATTCCGAAGGCACCAAGCTGGTTGGATGAATGGATGGTCTTGCCCTTTCCGTAGAGCGCATATTGGTGGAATTTACCAATGATGGGCCCTTCGGTGGTCTGGATGAGACCAGCAACCGTACCGATGTCGAGGTTGGCGATGGCAGAGTCACCAATGCCACTGACGTCGGCGGTGTGTCCTGTCTTGCAGAGAACGAGGACGTCATCGCCAGCCAGGCCACCATTGGCACCGCTGTCGACGAGAGAGCCAGAGTGGTCCTTGACAAGCTTGTTGAAGCTGTACCGGACCACCGTGGAGTTGGCAAGGCGCCAGGTCTGGCCCTTGTAGACCAGTTGAGGAGTATCGTCAGACGAAGAGGTGGACTTGGTCTGCGCGAGAAGGCGATCGATGGCAGTGGACTGGTCACCAGCCTTGGAAGAGTCCGTGTTGCCAGCGGACGGGGTTGCGGAAGGAGTGTCGGTGGTGCCCGAAGATGTGGCAGCGTTGTTGGCAGCTCGGTGGGAGTCAGCCTTGCCCTTGCCCTTGTTCTTGCGCCACTTTCCCTTTGCTTCGAGGAATGCCTTGCGCTGATCCTTGGACATCTCACGCCATTCGTCGTTGGGAATGGAACGGCGGTCGTCCTTGGCATAGTCCTTGCCATTGCCTTTGCCAGCAGAGCCGCTGGTCTTGGCGTTGTTGACCTTGCGCCGAGATGTGGTGCGAGGCTGGTTGGCATCGAGGGATTGTGCCTCATCTCGAACGAACTCAAGGAGGTCTTCGAAGGAGACACCAACCTTGATGAAGCCGCGAGATTGCTTGTGACGTTGACGGGAGTTGGACTTCACGTTGGTGTAGGCCCGAGTCAAGTCAACATCGGGACCGATGGCGGTGCGCAACCATTGCTGCTTGACCGCCTCATCGACACATGCATCATCGAGCTCTTCGATGTCATCGAGCTTGGTTTCCCAGGCATCGAGGAATTGCTCGCGGGTCTTGGTCCAAGTCTGGTCCAGACGGAAGGCGACGATGGTGTCTCTGTATTTGATGGACAGAGTCTCGCCGACGACACCACTGGTGTAGCTGTCAACGAGGTCGGCGTAGGCCGCACGGCCATCGCAGGACTTCTTGTAGGCACGGATGATGCGCCGACTCTTGGAAGTCTTGACATGCTCAGTGAGCACGGCGAAGAGGTAGCGATTCTGGCTCGCGAAGAAGGCCTCGTCCTTGGGTGCTGGCATGAAGTCCATGTCAAGATGGTGGTTGAGTCCATGAGAGAAGGAGAGAGTCTCGAAGGTCCGCATGAAGGTGAGGAAGTGCTTGTCGTCCTTCAGTGTTGGGAGCGACAGGCTCTCTCGCTTGGTTGCCTTGCTGAACTCCTTGACGTAGTCAGCCGGTAGCTCCATGGCATGGACACCTTGGAAGTTGGAAGAGGGTGCCATGGATGGAGTCACAGGTGGTTGCGGGAAGGCAGGATCAGGCACCGAAGCCGAAGGTTCGAATCCGAAGTTCACATGCGGAGGTTCTTCGGCCACAGGACGGAATGCGGATGCCGGAGTGGTGTGGTTGCCCATGCCCATGCCCATGCCAATTGGGGATGGCACAGGTGTGCTTGCAGTCGAATGCGAGCGCGAAGAAGGAAGAGAAGGGTTGCTCTGCTCAGCCGTGAACGCCATGAAGGTAGCGCGATCAAGCTCGTTCCAGGTATCGTCATCCAGAATGGACTGGGTGAGGTACCACTTGCCGAGGTTCAGGATCTTGCGGATGTGGTTGATGCCGAGGGATGCGGTGAAAGGCTCGCCATCATTGGTGTTGCCACTGAGATGGAAGCTGCGAAGGTCATCCTCAGTGAGAGAGACGAGGTCGAGAGGGCTGATGATGTCCTCATGAGCGATGATATCGCGAGGAGTTGAGTCGGAAGGGATGCCGATGACACCGAGGATATGATCCAAGGTGGCGAGGTCCGTCTCAGCAGTCGTCATGATGAGCGATGGATGGATGGAGAGAGCGGATGCGGATGCTGGAGGCTGAAGGATAGCTGAGGCTGGAGTGCACTGACTGAATCGTCTTCTGGTGCGGGAGGGTGCTGCAGGAAGTCTTGGATGGCTGAGTGGGAAGGCCCGAACTCAGCAGAGGGACCGAAAGGAGGGCGTTCTGCGGATGCAAGAAAGCCGAAGGGAAGCCGAAATCACGTCGTCACGTGATGGAAGGTGAAGGGATCGCTCGTGGGTGAACGAGGGATGAAGGATGGATGGATTGTCACGCAATCAATTCAGTAGGTGAAAGCTTGCGACTGTTAATCTGTTAGAACGTAATCGTAGATGGGTTTGAAGATACCGCACCGAGAACGTAGAGTGATCAAGTCGTTGTTGTTGGTGAGGAGAGTGTTTGTTTACTGTGTTATTCGTATGGTAGTAGGAATGCTGTCGAGCTCACAAGATTGTATTCTTGGAACTGTGAGCATGAGAGAGGCATGACATGATCTCATGCAATTGCAAGTAAAAATAACACGGAGACAACACGACAAATGTGCGTGTTACTGCGTGAAGATGAGGTGCAAAAGTCAATGAACAAAACACCGCGATAGCCCGTGTTGTAAATTACGTCTTCTCACGATGTTGCTAGTAGTACGATCGCACGATTGATCGTATTCACTTGAGAAGGTCAGGGCAAGATTCGCACGTGTCACACCCAAGATCCAAGTCTGTCCTGATTGGGCAGATTGGCTCATCTTGGCAAGAAATCAATTTCCACGACATTTTTGGATCTGTGATTGAGGGAAAACGATTCTTGCGACGCGAAATGCGACACAAATCTGACACAACGGATTTTCGACCAAAATTTCCGTTCGGAACGGAAAAGGTAAGAAAAGTGGAGATTTCTGATTGGTCGACGGGTGTCGCTATTGTTAGAGATTTAGCGTGCGCTAATAGACCATGAAGCGGGGGTGTCCCCTAGAGTTTTTGGACATCACAACACGTAGTCGTACGGACCGAAATGGCAATACAAATAATGTTGATTAAAGTGCGACGTTCACTCTCGTCAAAAGTCCAGCATTCACATGATACGCTCAGTTTATGGTTCAAATGAGATGGTGTATCGTATCGGTATGTACTAGTGCGTTTTGTATGGCATCACCAGGGGTTTGCTGTTGCTGGTTTGGAGTTGTTCTCGTGATTGCCGTCCGCAAAGCACAACAGGATCGCGCAGTTGGATGAAAAACTCTCGTGGCTGTTGTTGCAGTTCAACAGGAATCAGACAGAACTACTGATACGATAGAATAGAGAATAATAGAAGATAATTGAGTATACTAGGGTATACTACAGTATTATACGTACGTACGTGTGGTTGAATTAGCTGTTGCAATGAAGTGTTTCCATCATTTACCAGCGTTGTTCAGAGAACAAGTCCGTGCATCAAAGATGGGTTTTATTTCTATACTTACCTGTGAATGATCCTGTTGATGCAGGTAGTGCTGTCACCATCAACTCAACCGTCGACGTCTCACGATGCAATGGGCCGCGTCGATACCACGAACGGATACGGTCCCAAACTTTGGCGCGGAGTGGATCGGTTGTCGTCGATGTGGGTGTCTCACTGCCACTGCCAATGCTGTTGCAAACGTACACGCCTCCGCACGTAGCGACAGAAGGGATGCGATGCCGAGGGAGAAACAGAAATCACAGTGCATTAGTAGGTATGTTGCGGTGGCAGTTGGATATGCGATCGCTTTGGTGCTGTGCATCGCAACCGGCCGTGTTTCTTTTCATTTGCTTGCTGCCGTTGCGGTTCGTATTCGAAAAGAAGAAGATGAATAGGGGTATGCGCACAGGCATGGAGGCGGTGTGCGCTATCCACGATGTGTGGGAGGCCGCTGGTAGGCATGGACACAGGTGCGGTTGTCAGTTTGATTAGATCATACAGGCCGCAATGGTGTTGGTACTGCTGGTGACCATTGACTGGATGCGGATGCAATAGGCTCAAAGAATGAATGGGGTAGTGGCGTGTTAGTGTGGCGATCTGCAGATGGGCGGGTGGTTGGACGGCAAGGCGATTCGACTGCGATGTGATTCTACTGCAAAGGGATTAACCGCAAGGTGATTCCATTGTGGCGCACACAAGCGTGATCGTATCTGAGAATGAATGACCAAATGGATCGGATGCGACGTAGTCTGCTCTGCTATCATGAAATGATGTGTTGATAGTGGCGACTGCATCCGATCCAATGCGGTGGGCTGCGATGCTGCTGCGGTTGCTGTGGGCAATGCCCTCATAATAACGTTGTATGGTAGGTGGTGAAATGCAGCAGGGTTCGATGGCATCTTCTTTGGTGCGTCTTGGGCAGAGACATGAAGATTGACGCGACGAGATAACGCGTCAGAGGAGTTGCATTCGTGCTGGTCCTGATTTTGGTGTGCGGTTGTTGGATGCGGACACCGATGCTGACGAAGAGGGCCAGTGGTTAGCCACCGTTGGCCGTTTTGGTCTTGTAATGTGAGCCAGGGCCGCAGTCACCATCGCGGAAAGGCATGCAGCTCGATATGAACTCTGGATGCCGACATCGATCGGAGGCAGCTGCATGGGATGGGC
Organism: Craspedostauros australis; assembly: GCA_026770025.1. Lineage (NCBI taxonomy): Eukaryota > Bacillariophyta > Bacillariophyceae > Mastogloiales > Achnanthaceae > Craspedostauros > Craspedostauros australis. The sequence goes on along the minus strand of JAMXDE010000060.1, from coordinate 248,686 downwards.
GGTTGATCCATATTGTGCACCAGGACACTGACTTCCGCGCCATAGACATGCGGTCTCATGTGACGAGCCATGTTGCTGGTGCAGCTGCTCGCGGGCATGGAGATGAAGACAAGCACGGAGACTGACGTGGACGGGATGTAGCTGTATGCAATGTGCAGTGCTCCTGCTGCTGATGCTGCCTGCCATGACGGATATGGAAGCTGCTGCCATTGCGATGCTTCATCATGAGATGAGGGGTTGTGATAGCGGTGAAAGACTCCGATGCTGATGACGTATGATGTGATGCAACATCAGATACAGCGACGTCAAGTTCGATGCGGACGTTTTGCATGAATGCAGCGTGCTGCCGAGGCAAGGGGTGCGGCACGCTGCTCTCGGGATTTGCCACCACAGCCGAGTCTCCGAGCGACATCGACCATCTCCAGACATGGACTGTGCACGGACTCGAGGTGCTGGCATGTCCATGGCCTCCCAATTTGACCTGTCCCGCACATACGATATGTTGATATAGAGATGGTATTGTGATGCCGAAGGCCGGTCAACTAGCGAATCATTTCTCGTCTGAAGGGGGACGTGCAGACGTCTGCAAAAGACCAACTGCAAGAGGCTGCCCGATGAACTGCAGCGGTAAACGACAGGATGAATCGCCCACGACAAACTGACGTCTCTCGCCACCCCCTCCACAGCGACCCGCACCTCGGTGTTGTCTCCCCCGTCTCTCACGGAGCTGTATGGAAACGCAAGAGGGCATGTGCCTTTGGCATTCTGCTTTTGCGCGAAGGAGACGAAAGGAAGGGGGTGATTGTGTGCGGTGCGCAGGGGAGAGCACACACACACACACACACAGGAGTAGGGTACTTGATGACTGCCAACAGGAGCAAGCCACCATGATGAAACAAACAAAACCACCATCGAATACGTCTGCCCGTCCCCACACAATTCTCCCACTCTGGAGAAGAAGCCGGTGCGACGACATCATGTGACGCAGAATGACACAATTCTACTCAACGAACGATACGACAGAAGAGGACGCCAGCGAAACCTGTAGCACAGGGTAACGTCCGAACAACGGATGGCAATGGTCGGCTGACGCCGACGACTGAATCGAACCAAACCATTTTGGATGCCAAAAGAAACGGAAAGAACCGGAAGGAGCTTCTTCGAAAGAAAAGCAAGACAATTTTGCACGAAGAACAGAAAAGAAATGTCATGACATGCTACGAAGAACAGGATCGGTCGTCTTGCTTTCGTACGAGCCGCGGGAAGGAGTCTTGTGGAGAATGTCCGGAGAACATCACCAGACATCCAACACACCATGGGTGCGACGTCGAACACAGCATAGGGGGGACGTCGAGCACACCATGGACGGGACGTCCAAACACCGATCCTGCCATGGTTTGAACGTGTTTGGGATCTAAACACCATGTTTGCCGCCGATCTCAACGGTGTCGCAGAAGACGCTAAATATCTTACCACGGAGCATCGCGAGAAAATCTTTTGGCCGGCCGGCGCGATGACCCAACTTTAACCTCTTATAACTTATAAACTAAAGGAGATAGGGGGGGGGGTCTTGAGGGTTGTGTAGGGTCCTCACATATAGGGCTATCGATGTGTGAAGTTTAAGAGGCAGCAATTTGGAATCATCGGGGAATATCCATCGATCCTGTTGAACCCGGGTCCTAACTCCTCACCACAAGCCAAGATGTAGGGTGTGTGACCCCAATCCCAGATCCACGGTTTGCGACAGCCACAACCGAGAGGCGAGGTACTTGTACCCCATCGTCGTGAAGAACGAAAGCCAAAGGAGCCAATCTTAGTATCGTTGCTGCGAGCACAGTGTTGGGGATTTATGAGACAGCGAATTCATGATGACTCTTCCGCAATTGGTATAGTTCTTGATCGCGACAACAAAGAGAGGATGGTAGAGAACGGGAGAGGTTGGCCGGAATCGCGAAACCCTCATCCATCACTCCGCAACCAACGTGCCTCGATCTGTTCTGTCAGTGTAGTCGTAAACAACCCTGGGATTGGCCATACGAGTAGAGACGAACCCCAGAGTGAGAATGACACGATGTGGTACCATCGACCGCCGAAAGGGTTCCGGGTCCACCCAAGAACGGGGCTCCTCTCGCCCTCGTTGAGGCGCTCCATGGCCAGGCGAATGTCGCCGAAGGAAAGTGCAGACATGCTGTGCACCGCAGCTGCCCGTTCGGGCTCTCCTGGGGTCTATGTGATGCCACGGGCGAGTGCTGGTGTTGGTCATCGACTGCCCGTACCAGCTAGCGAGGCATGATACACAGAAACAATGTCTACATCGCGTAAGCTGTCGCGCTATGCGCCATTGTGCCACCAAGGCGAGACCAAGATGAGGAGGGCACGAGTTGTCTGAGCTTGAAGCGTCGTGTGGCACCTCGCCAGCCGTTTCAACGTTGATGTGGCACCAGGCTGAGCGTGATTTTCTTCTCCTTCAAACACAGCCAAGGTTCACTGGGGGTACCGCACGTCATGCCTTGGCTCGTGCGATAATACTGAAGATTAATGTCTGAATTTAAGAACAGTTTCGAATACTCCCGGTGGGGTGGACCACATGATGGATTGACTGCGCCACAGCATCTCAATCATACCCGACGGCACCAGTGGAACATTCTGTGGAATTCCAAATGGCGTTTGGTAACAGGTCTGTACTCGCCTTCGTTTGAAACAGAGTCCGTCTAGTGCAGCTTGCTCCAGAATAATATGCATCATGCTCCACGCTACGTGCTCTAACCCCCACATCGCTCTAAAGTGCGAGTGAAAGCAGAATGATGCCTCCTGTGATACAAGCAACAGTATGGTATAATAGGAGATGGTACGACGGCCACATCTCTTCCAAATCACGCATTCTTGAGCATGACGATGTTGTATCGGGTTGCATGTTCCGGATCCACCCTTGTGATGGAACCTGGAACCACATCCCAACCGTACTTCTCCACGCCCGTCTCCCAAAAGTCGCTATCCACGCCACCCCAGTCATGCTTCTTCTGGCAGTACGGCGGCGCCAAGAGCTCGATAATGACGGGCGCACCCGGCTTGGCGATGCGGATCATCTCCACCACCCATCGGTTGACCCATTCCGCCTGTCGCTCTTGCATGATGGACAGCAGCTTCTTGGCCTCAACCGTGGAAAGCGCCGTCTGTATGGCATCGTCGTTGCCGCCTTCCAAAGCATCGAAGTAATCATCAGTGTCAGGATCATCCTTCGCGGCCACGAGTTTGCACATGGCCTTGAGCAGCTTGTAGTTCTGTTCGAAGTCTTTGTCGAATTGCAGCGGATCCCAAAGCGGACTATGGAATCAGAGTGGTGCACAAGGGCGGGTGGAGCCAATGCAATGTGGCGTACGAGTATGGTTTTGGTCGTCGTGATCGTCGGTGTCAATGCCAACATAATCGCAGCCAGTGTTGCCGTTGTTGTTGTTTGAGTGAGAGGTTGAGGTGCCGATGAATGATGTACAATAATAATAGTACGAGGAGGGGCGTGAATGATTGCACACCTCATCACAAGCGTAAACGGAAATTTGCATGCGAAACACATTGTGACGGCCTGATGGTCCTCCGGGCTCTTGGTATCTCCGACGACCTGCAATCGGTGACATGATCACCACATTCCAAGTTCCACCTTGATTCCAACTGACTGGGGCAGCTGCAGAACAAGCGCAACGTCCATGGCAGCGCATGCACGCGCGTGTTCAATGACCCGCAATACTCGGTATAAATACAAACACATATGCAAGTGCAAATACAAGTGCAATGACGTGACGCACCTGACGTAACCCGTGTAAACCAAATCAAAGGCATTGTCGGGCACGAAGGGAAGGTTGGAGGAATCTCCAGGACAGATCTGGCCCACCTCGTTGCCGTTGCCGGCATCTTTGAACATGAAATCCAACACCGTGTTGGCGCGCTGGGCATTGAAGGCGATGTACTCGTTGCCGTAGACCGTGATGCCCGTGATTCCCTCCTCCTCCTCGAGGATCTCCAACGTTGCCAGCAAATTGAGACCGATGCCACAAGCAGATTCGTAAATGACGTCGCCGGACTTGAGGTAGGGCGCGAAATACTGCTTCTTGAAGAGACGCACCTCCTCCTTGAACGCGGCGTACGTCTTGACGCGGCCATCGAACACGTGATCGCGGAAGGTGTCCTTGAAGGTCTGCAGATCGTCCATCTCGGGTTGCGTGCCATTGGCCAAGTAATCCCACGTGAAGACGTCATCGTCGTAGTTCTCGCCGTCGCTTGGCGTCTCATCCATAGAGGGGCACTTGAAGGTGTCTTTGAGTTCCTGCGACGACAGCACCTTGTTCTGCGCCGCATTCGGTTGCGACGGAATGTTCAGGGCCTGACCCACTTGCTCCTTGTTGTCGCCCACGATGAAACCGATGGCGGCGCAGGTGAGGGACAGGAACGTGAAGGCCACGCACTTGGGCAGGCAGCTGTTGCTGTCACGAGCGCGTCTCGCTGGTCGTCTCACGGCGCTGCGCCCACCAATGCCATTGTCCACGAGACCCAGCGCCTCCGTCTCATCGTAGTCGTCGCCGTCGTTATCGTCGTCGTCGTGGTTGTGATCCACGTCCATATGCATGAACCTGCGGCCGGAGCTCATCTTGATTCGGTCTCGTTTCCTCTATGGAAGTTGGGGGTATCGACAGTATGGTATTGTTATACAATTGTGGTACGGCTGCGAGTTGTGGATCGACCCTTGGCTTGCGACAAATGGTCTTTCCCATCCCGTCGCATCTCACATGAACATTTGTTTGGATCTGGCCGTTGGTTTGTCTGGTGGTGTGCGTGGGATTCGCAACAGTTCCATCATTGTTCGAAGGATTCCGTTCCGCCCGTGATGTCACACGATGTCTCTTGAATCCGCGTAGGATTGGACGATTGAATGTCTTATGCGACATAAATCCATAAATGTTGCGACATTATTTTGCTGTATGTACGACACAATTGAAGCCGCTTGGACGATATTGAGTCGTGGCGAATGTGTTGCCAACACGTACATGCGGGCAGATCATAATAAAGCCATTTACATGCACAGGCTGATGGACGGCCGCTCGTTATGAATGATGCATAGTGCAACCAAACGCTTCGCTTTTCACCAGTGTTCGCCCAGAACGCATGACGCGCTGGTCATTTCGTCCCTTGTTACGAGCCACAACGGCAGCAGTTCCTGTGCGCAACAACCCAGGGAAGCGCGGTAAATACGTTTTCGGCGTCGTTTTCCGATGGGACTGCCTTAGTAGTCCATTTAGTCCGTGCGCTTGGCATCACAAAACGCAAAGGTACTACTGTAGACGTGTGATCGACGTCCCGTGGGAGAGGCTATGAACACTAGGAGCTACTTCTGTTGCCATTGATTGCCCAGTGCAGGACAGCTCGACGGGGCTTAGCCAGCGCCTGCGCCATCAATTTTTGGCTGTGTGTCTTTGGACATGTTGCCACCATCGGTGTCGAGGCCAATCGCCCAGGTACGCGCTTTCTGGGCTTGATCTTCGTTGTGCAGTCTTGCTTCAACAGCGGAAACGGTGAGCGCAACCACGAACGCAGGAAGAGAGCAAAGTCTCACGCACGAAGTGGTATGAAAAGCACGTCTGTCCTGACCAGAATAGCGAGTGCGAGCGGACACATCCCGCTCGCCGAATGTGACATGACATGTTCCGTTTGCAAACTGAGGCAAGGGCGATAGGAAGAGAAGGTGGATGGAGTTGCGTGAACTTCGAAGCGGTATTCGCCAGCACGATGATTGATGCACGGGGCGGCTTGGCTGTCCAAATGTCCGAAAGCGATTTCTTCATCTTGATGAGAACGAGTGTTTTGTCCTACAGCAACAGGAGATGGTGGAATAACTATGCCTTCTGTGACGTCACAATGCATGAGGAGTGGTCATGCGAGACCGCACCACGATCCATGCGATTAATTGTTTGATTGCGCAGATACCGCGCAAGGTTAGTGGCGTCACATGACTCGAAATGACGCAGTGAACCTGCACCTGGGCGAACGATGATGCAGATCGCATGAGCCTTCACGTCGCTTTCGCAGTCACTGATGTGGGAGCAGGTCATTCCCGCACGTCGCCCGATCAGTTGTCATCTCGAGTCTGACTCACACGAATGGGGAGAAGTTCTCTTTGCGCTCAGCTTGGTTGGGGAAACGTCGGCACATCATCTGGACTGAACGAGCACAGGAAGCTGCCGGCATTCGTGGTCCACAGAAGAGTTGGGCCACGGCTATGCGCCATGCGAGACAAGTTGAACTTATGATCATTAATTATCAGCCATGAATGCGTCAACTTCTTGTTTGTGGTGCGCAATGTGAGCGACATGTCAGAAACGAGGGGCTCTCTTCCCCCACGCGGACCAGTTCACCTCGGCATGGCCCCTCTCCCAGGATCACTTGTTTCGTGTTGGGTGTTCGAAGAGATGCGCAGAGTGCAATGGTTGTGTTCGAAGTACTGCTTCGCAAGAGACACCAAGTCACTGCTTTCGCTCCTGCCAGTTTTCCTATCCGAGACACATGGCTTTGAGACACCAAGCTAGACATGCAATAGCACATGTATGCAACCACACAGATTGCGAGATGGATTGGCAACATCTTCATTTGCGCTCATTGACATCGTTGCTAGACGTGAAGAGTTGAGGAAATACTTCTGAAAACTGTACGTGCACGTTCACGTCTGACTATTCAAACACGGTAGCCTATCCCGAACGTGGATTGGCCTGACCGATGATGCACGTTTGATGGTGCTCGAATTGAGAGGGACCCGGTAGAAGGCATCTTCGTGGTTGTTCTTCCCCTGGCGAGGTTAACCGCTGCATGATCGTGACGATCGGACACAGTGTGGACTGATACGACAATCTATTATAGGTTATCCGCATCCCCCAGGCTGTGTTTGTCCGTTGAGTCATTGAAAGCCACGCTCAGTACCTGGGAGTGATAGCGCGTTCTTCGTCTCGGATCTCCAGCGAACACGAGCGCTTTTGGCACATGTGAGTATCATGATACTATGCCCCAACACACATGGGGAGCGGTGAAACTACAGTGACCGACGTGGCGAACGCACCCGCACGTCGAAGAGGGAGGGGCAATACATGGGGGAGAACACGCTCCAATGTCCAAGCCCCGTCGGATCGGTGTTCTTCCGAAGTTTCGCACTCGCGCAAGCGTCACTGAGCATCTCAAACGGAATGCGTTGAGAGCGACATGGACGTGACACAGGATCGACATGGGATCCCTATGAACACCCCATCGACACGACATGGACGTGCGACACGCACGAGACAGGACAGGCATCGACGACCAAGCGACGAGCAATCGACGTCCAATCGACGAGCAATCGACACCCAATCGACGACCAAATTTCTCGCAATTACCGCGGTTTTGTCGGTGCGACATGTTGCGAAAGCAGACCATACTACGATGTCTAATCTAGTTGTATTTTAAAGGGCGGCAGAGTGCACTTTTCAAAAATAGATTGCATGAACTTAAGCTTACTATCCATATCATGCTAGCACTTGTATTTGATCTTGATTGAAACATCTTTCTGAAGCACAATTGATATCAGAGTTTTGCATCGCAGCGTCTCCAGAACTGATCACCTACGATACTGTGACATCTCTCTATAAGTAAAGTGCGGTAAGGGACATGTCGATTTTTTCAGAAATCGACGTGCAATCGACGTGCGATCGACGTGCGATCGACGTGCAATCGACGAGCAATCGACGTGACATGAACGCGACGTGAACGCGACGTAGACGTGCCTTGGACGCGACACGGATTCAATTGATACACGACTTGGACACGACATCGGTACGACTTCGCATACCGACCTGCACAAAAGGCGTTGCGAATGACAGTGACGCTCAACGCATGCGTGCGGAGAAACTCGTGTCCGTTCCGTTGGTCGGCCTGTTTCGACCCCATAAATATGCACCTGTACTATCCGCAGGAAATACCCCGAGCAATGCTCATCGTGACACAAAGAGCTGCAGGGGCATACATGTTGATCGTGCTTCGCTTCCATCGTGTTGTGTATGGGACTCATGCGAACATCGTTCACTTGTTGTGTAACCGCCTTTCGTGTGCTTGCTTCACGGAGGTTCGCATCCAGGAAACGTGTTCTCGCCACGCGCGGCACTACATTTTCGCATGGAGGAAACTGTTACCGTTATCATCTCGATCTGTTCCACCGCGACTCCTCTCAGACGGACGCGCGTGATAACATCAGCAATACACATCGCAGCGAATCACAAGAATATTGGAGAGTGGAGGTCGTGTCGCATGTGCTGTCCGACACCCAATCGCAAGACACACAGTCTGATCTGTTCTCTCGCACTACACCGCGCAACCAATCATGACCAATTCTGTCACGGTGAACACAGCGGGCGTGCGCATCATCAAACCAAGACAAATTCTGCTCATCTCGTGTGCGTTACGATGTTGGTGTTGCAGTTCCAACTGCGGGGGATGATTGCGACAGCCAGCTCGTTGCTGTGTGGCGTTTGGGGCGATTTCTCCGTCTTTCGCCAGTGACTGAAACCAAAGTGAGCACGTCACGAAGTCGGATGCGCTGATGCTGGACGCTGTGAGGCGCCTTGTGTCTTTGCGCCAACTTGCTGTGTGGATGGAATCCTCCGCCGCTGCCTCCAACCGACAACAGTCAAATCAAGCACTCGTCATGCACACCTGAAGCGCATTCAGCACAGTAGCAACACTGACTCGAATTGACCTCTGTGATGGCTTGCCCTCGTTTGATGTTGTTCCTGTGATGCAAGAGGCATGCGACGGGTCGGCTGCCCAAACAGATGCACAGAACACACGATAACTAGCCCATCCCTTGTACTAGGAACAAATAGCTCAACTGTCAAAACCACGAAACATGATGGTCGTCGATAGCTTCCTGTGTCTGTTGAGTTTGCGCGTGGTTGGTGTCCCGGTTTGAAAAGAGCAAGCAAACAATTGCACTGATGGGGTATTCGGGAAAGCGCCATGTTCCGTTGTTGGACGTTGCAAATACTATTTTCTGAGTTTGCATCTCGGACGCACTGGACAAGCATCACGAGGAATGCAAAGCGAATTTCGTGCCCTCGTGGCAACACCCCGAAGAAAGAAGACTGCCAGACACCCACGCTTGCTGAAGAAAGTCCCACTTTGTCAAACGAATAACCCAGAGAATCACCAACGAGCACCTGAGCCGCACAGCCAAACAAACGTTGGACGGGAGCGGGCTCACCGCCTTCGACAACGGCAGTGACACGAGCACGACAGTGATCACACAACAACGTAGTGCGCATTAATACAGGAACGTGGAGGAATGGCGCTGCTCCCGGTGCAGAGCGCGACGGTTGATGACACAAAGTTCAGTAGGCTAGTAGGACAACGGACAGCTTGTGGTTGGAGGAGCGCTCTGTGGAAATCAACGACGGTGCGAAAAGGAACCGCTCGGACAAGTGAGGAGGTTGCCTGAGCGAGGAGAGGGGAGAACACGAATGATGATTGCAAATCAGCCACTTCTTTCCAAAGAAGGAAAGCAATTGTGTGACTGCATCGATGCTGCGTCGAGTTGTGGGTCTGGGAGGGGATGTGTTGGGACATGCACGACAGGGTGGAACGAGAAAAGGGGACATCATTGGCATGTGCGAACAGTGCGCGGCATCGCAACCACGAACGCAAATCAGCGCGACGTCATGTCGACAAGGGAAAGGCGTGCTCTAGTAGTCCCATGAGTGCATGACTCGACAGACCCAAAAACCGCACAACACACCCCAAGCGTGAACAAATCAAAAATCGACGCAAAAATAGCATTTACCGCGCTTCCCCAGGCGCATTCACACGACCAAGAATGAGAACAAGGTCGCCTGGATGCCGTGTCCATTTTACAGCCAACAGAAGCGCAGAGTACCATACTCTAAAGAAGCTGTCGTCCGTTGCTATTCTCGACGGCAACGCAGGTGCAGAGTGCGACATCCATCCAACGTCCAACATCAACATCCAACATCAACGTCCAACATCAACGTCCAACATCAACGTCCAACATCAACATCCAACATCAACGTCCAACATCAACATCGACAAACAAGATGCCAGACGAAGCGAGGCCGCATGATGATTCTGCCTATCGAAAGGTCGCCAAAGCCGAAGCGGAGAATTGCGTCGTTCAGGGCGTCCTTGGGGCCGATGCGGAGGCAGACAAGGGCCGCGACAGCGTTGCCTCTGTGGACAGCACATCTCTTACACCAACGCACACGAGCAGCCTTGCCTTCCATGGAGATTCTAGCGTCATCAGCAACAGCAACATTCATACGGATACAGAAGAACATGCTACTGCAACAACAACGTCACAATCCACTGGTGAGGCACAGCATTCTGTGGCGCCACCCAACCACACAGCTCAGCATCGACATCGGGCTGCTGCTGATGGTACCCTCATGGCGACAGTCCAGCTCGTTCCACCACGGGGTCCGCTGCATGCGCCGCCGATGGCCATCGTGCTGGACGCCGATACCGAAACTCCATACGGCGCAACCCAGAGCGCCAACGCCAGTTGGGGCAACTCTGGACAAACTGCAACAACCACCCTTGTCCAAACAGGTACATCCAGGAAACCTGCTCACCAGACCAGCAACAACAATAGCAACGCCAATGACGATGGCGATGGCGGAGGCACGAATCGAAGTGCGACATTGATCAAGCTAGTCGTGGTCTTCCTCGTGCTGCTCATCGTTGGCGTCACCATTGTCATTGTGGTCCTCCTTCGATCGGAAGAAAATGGAAGCACCAGCAACAGCAACATTCGTGACATTGATGACAATGATGGCAATTTAAACTCAACCAGCCAGCCAACCATGGTTCCCGTTGCGAGCCCAACGCCATCAACAACAACGGCAGCTCCAACGCAGTTGCAAGACGTGAGTAGCGCGCCCACGATGTTGCTCGTTAAAGCCCCGGAATACCTTGCCATGGAGGCGGTTCTCAAGCCAATACTAATGGGCGCCCCGTCCTTCGCGAATGCACTTGACTTTGATGTCACACACTCCGTTATCTTCGCCACACTCTATTGGCTTGTCTTCGAAGACACAGAAGCCACCAAAATCCTCAATGCGGACCAACCCTCCCGAAACTTTGACCTGCTGCAACGTTGCGTCGTCGCCAGTATATCTTTCTCCACAGCAGATCTCGTCGCAGGCACGTCAAACTGGCGCAATCAGTTCAATTTCTTGAGTCCAACCTCGGTCTGCGCATGGAATGATGGCAACGGTTTGGGAGTCACTTGCAACGACGACGGCGTCATCGAACGTATCATCCTCCCCAACAACAGACTCTTTGGTTCCTTTCCTCCGTACATATTTCATCTCACGCATCTGAAAGAGCTCGATTTCAGTACCAACGAGTTGTTCGGGGTCATTCCATCAAAGATAGAGAGTTTCCCGTCCCTTGAAACGCTGAATCTCTCTCGCAATAAATTCGAGGGGGATTTGCCAACGGAGATCGGTCAGCTGCAAACGTTGACCAGCTTTGAGATAGAGGGGGGCGACACATTCGGCTTCATTCCCTCAGAAATTGGTCTGCTCGTGTCTCTTTCGTCCCTGAATCTGGGGCTCAACAACTTCAAGGGGACCATTCCAACGCAATTCGGAAACCTCGTGAATCTCGTCGATCTGCGTCTCAACTCCAATCTCCTGGGAGGTGCCGTGCCAACGCAACTCAAGAACTTGAGGCAACTCGTCACCTTCGATGTCTCCGGCAACGGGATGATTTCTGGAAACATCGACCCCATCTTCTGCGACGATCCGACGCAGCATTCCTTTCTGACCGAAAGTCGTAGTGACTGTGCGGACATGACGGCGGATGACCAGCTGCCTCGCGTCGTGTGTTCGTGCTGCACTCATTGCTGCGATGAAATTCTCGTGTGCACAGAGCAGACTCCGTAGCTGCGCGTCTCAGTGAGCAGCTTGTGCGACAACGGCAACTCTACCACACCTTGCGATGGATGTTGCTGCGTCAGCAAGAACAAGTCGGTGCATTCGATGTAATCATGGTAGGCGAGATCGATGCTATCAACGTCCCGACTGCAGCCCTGGTGTGCCTGTGCCATGGCGCCTGCAACAACAACGATATTCCTGATGCATATCCATCCAATACTGCTGGTGCTGAAGTTGAACACTGGTACTATACTCGACCATACTATACATACACAACTCGTGGATCAAAATGTGTTCTGCAGACGACGTTGGCGAGAGAATGCTCGCAGGTGTTATACCATACGAGTAGGCAATCGAGAATTCGTACGCAATGTTGGCCATGGCTTGGAGGGTTCGACTAGAGAACGTGTTGTTGTGGACCTTGCGTTACGAAGTGAAAATTGCCCTATTATAAATTTGTACTCGTACAATGAGCATGGTACTCTTTGAGCCTCCTGCTGACTGAGAAGCTGCCTGAGTCGACTTAGGCAAGACTCTGTTCAACCGCAACTTCTTCGCTGTGCGGTTCCTTGGTATCTCCACCAGACTTGCTGGCAAGGAAGGCGATGGCACCGACGGCGGCGATGGCACCAATGACGATACCAGCGATGGCACCTCCAGAAAGACCATCATCATCATCGCTGCTGTTGTCGGCCTCATTTGCATTTCCGACGGTACCATCATCGCTTGTCGAAGCGGCAACTGGGGCTCCGGTTGGGGATCCGGTTGTGGCAGGCTTGTAGGTTCCTGCCTGTGGTGGGGCGTAAGTGACACGACCTGGCCTTCCTGGAAGATCGACGGCGCACTTCAGGGTCTGGGTCTCCATGTTGACGATCTGGAGGGAGTTGGTTGGGAGGTTGGCGATGGAGGCGTCGTACTTGCCTCCGCGCTTGTGGCCGCGGTAGGTGCGGCCGAATCCGCATTCGTTGGAGTATGAGTACTTGTTTCCCTGAACCACTCCACCGGCATTTGGAATCAATTTGGCCGTGGTGGTGGTCCCAGCGATGACCTCGCCCATGTCGAAGCAACGGACTCCGAGGTTGTCCAGGTTGGGGACGGTTTCACCGACGCAGCTTCCGCAGTTTGGCGTGCATGTGCACTTGTCATTCTCATAGTTGACTTCAAATGCGCATCGGTTGCATGCCTCAAAGTATGGTGCCTCCTTTGCGATCACCTTCGAAATGTCGGTTTTAGCGACCTCGCGCAATTTCTCGCCGGACCGAGCGGCTTGGGGGTCGCCTTCGTACATGCAGACACCAGCTGCCACGTCGGCCTCCGTTTTGGCACCGTCGCAGTTGTTGCCGTAGTCACAGGCCAGGCTCTTGTCTGCGTACCAGTGCTTGGTGTTTGGATTTCCGGTGAGAGGGGAGCAAGCGATGTATTCGCCCTTGGCGTTTCCGGTGGGGTAGAAGGCGATTGTGGATGGACCCCCAGGAGCCTGCACTGTGTGCGGGGTGCTGGACTTGATGCCATTTCCCGCTGGTTCGAACACGGTGATCTTGCTGCCTCCCTTGTCAGTGGCAACCACGTACGAGCCATCTGGAGTTTCGTAAAGGGCACCTGTCACATCTTCGTGCTGGTGCACGAACGTGGGGACAGTGGGCTCGGAGACGTCGAACTCAAGGGTACCGCCGCCTCCGGAGCATTCCAGGTAAAGGTGCTCGTTGCTGCTGCTGTACGAGATAGCGTGGGTTCCGCGACATGTGGTGTTGCTGGCGAGGTCATTGATGTACTCGTAGGTGCTGAGGAGTGTGTTGGTCTCCATATCCATGACGAAGAGGTGGCGTTCACCTGTCGATGTCGCAAAGCCGTGCTTCTTGAGGTTCTCGTCCTCGTCCCACAACAGCTTGCCGTGGTTGGCTTTGTCCATGTGAGCCTTGACGATCACTCCTGTGTGCTGATCGATATCATCGAGCTTGATGACGTAGAAGTGGCCATCTCCGTCGGAGTGTGTCCAGAACTGTTGGTCGAGGAAGACGTCATCGGGTACATTGTATCACGCGCATGTGAGAAAGAAGAAGAGAGAGAAAGGGAGAAGGCAAAAGAGAGTGTGAGAGAGAGTGAGATGATTACTGAAGGTGAAGATGAGCGTAAAGCACGTGGGGGTAGAGCATGGCGTATGTGTATACCAAAGATATTTGGGAGCCATTCAGATCAGTCTGGGATTGGCGCTTGGCCGAAGTCAATCGAACAAGCGATGGAGCTAGCAGGGTGTCGACGCGTGTGATTCGCACTGACACTATTGTCGTCATGAATTTCGATGGTGCAATCCAACGCAAGACAGATTATTGGCGTTGATCGGCGTACCTCGTCGCGTGGGTAGACACCGTAGCTGTGGACTGGGCGTGGTCCGACAATGACTCTGGATATGATTGGGTCATCTGCGTCTGCTGGGTTGGCAGAGAAGACGAAGACTTCCCCGGCATCGTCTCCCGCGCCATGATCATCGGTGACGGCGACGCGCGAGTTGATCATGACGTAACCATTCTTGTTGGCTCCAGTGTTGAAACGGTCAGTCCGGTCAGCATTCTTCTCCATGTAAATGACATCGGACCATTCGCCTGGCAGCGACTCTCCAGACTTGGTTTGGGTAATAGTACGCTCGATGGTGCAGGAGTCTGGGTCCACAACCGCAACTCCGCCGGAGTAGAAAGCCCAGAAACGTCCGCCGCTGAGGTCGCCGTACTCTTCATCTCCATACTTGACAGCGGAAGCGAGGAGTGGTGCCGCCAGAAGGGCAGTGAATGTGTTGGTGACTGTGGATCGTGGAGAGTCATGTTTGACGTGAAATGAGGGTGTTGTTGGAGAGACAGGAGTGAGTGGGATGTGCCAGGTGAGGATTGGCATAGGTTTGGGTGATGCGGCTGTTGTTGTTCATACTCATCATTCTCGTGATCGTGCTCGTGCTCGTGCTCGTACGCATCACAAGTGTTGCCTTTGGATTGACATACCTGAGAATTTCATCTGTAGAAAATGATGTGCGATTGTTTGAATTCGATTTCAGATTATGCTGTAAGTTTCATGATGAGTTGGCGTGCAGATCGGAGATTGAGGTTATGGAAAGACCAATTCAGGGAAGCCGATGATAGGACGAAGTGGAGTATTAGGTAGGTGGGGAGAGCGAGTGAGTGATTGAGCGGGTGAGTTGATCAACATTCCGAGATTGAGCATAAACGCAAGGAACAAGATTGACAACGATAGCGGGGGCCCTTTCCCATCCACACTTGTGACACAACATGTCGAGGAAGTGGGTTTGAAATCGTTGGTCTGCGAGTGGTTGTCTTGGCAAGACCAACATCGCACCCATCGCAGAGTGCCTCCACACGTTGTTTCGATCTGCGCCCTCATCAATCTCCGTCAACGCCGTCGATCAGCTGATGGTAATGCAGACGCTTCAAGCGTGTTCCATGGTTGTTGGTACTGGTATTGCAATTGCTCATGTTAATGCCGTTGTTGTTCCACATCCGACGAGCAAGACAACAAGCCGATCAAGGAAGAAAACGGGCGATGATACCGATACCGATACCGATACCGATACCGATACCGATACCGATACCGATACCGATACACATTGCAGAATCCACACGCACCTTGTTTCTCCTTTCTTTGCTTCTCGGTTGCGAGATTCTGGTTTTGTGAACAGAATGAAGATGCGGAAGGTCGGCAGCGTGAGAAACATCTCTGCTCGGACTCGATTCTGTTGCGCAAACGCGTCAGTTTGTTTCACAATGGATCTTCGACGCGGCCTCTCGTGCAAGTAATGGCTATGAATGGTGCAGACTGCCAAGTTCGGTTTGCTTCTGTCCTCTCTTTCTCGCTCTTTCTCTCCCCTTTCCTGTCAGGCCAGTACCACAGTTTGCAACTACGACGGTGATTGCATGTTGCGGATCACCACAAAGAAAGGAAGGAATCAACGACAGCAAGACCATCGAGTGAGTACTGGTGTGTGATAGAGAGGAGTGTTGTGGTTTGCGTTGGATTTGGGTGGGCAACAAGCGTCAGCCAAAAAGCAAAAAATGAGACCAAAGTTCAACGAAAAGCTGGAACTTGGCATCCCCTTGACTAAGAAACGCTCACAACAGTTGAGATTCAATGAGGGACAGACTAGTACCGAACACGGTATCAACCCGATGGGAGAAATTCCTGTTTTGGCGCGAAATCTTCCGACTTGATTGACCACCAAACCTTTTTCTCCTCCTTTCTCTCCTCCATTCACGAATCCATCATGACTCAAACCTGACCGACCTGACTCACACCCCACCTGGGAACTATATGCTCTTCAGATCCTCCTTACTAAAACTTATCTCGATTCCTTCATTGCTGATGACCACCACACTACCACCGTGGTCTCAGCATGCGTATCCAACTTGCTTCAACTCAAGCAATGGAATCCGAGTGTCAGCTTCAGCCACAGCCACTGCTTCATGACCGTCACCACTGATTGTCATGACCTACACTGCAGTGTAACTACATGTGCGGAGAGCAAGGTACTGTATTGACTGTCTACTCTGTTGCACTGAATCAAGTGCATCAGTGCAGGGTCTCGCCAAGTTGTGTGGCATCGTTTCTTCACCCTACTAACACCAATAAGCTAACTCATAATAACGGACTAGGATTAGCTACAAAGCACTCTACTTCTCATCGTTACAAGTTATAACTATTCAAACAGCACACCTCTCTTGAACTGCATCACACGGCTATCCCGAAGCCGGCAGATTCACGAGGCATTCTCCACCGATTCGCGACGCCTACGCACGAATCCTAACTGGTAGCTGCGAGTGGTTGCCAAATACTCTCTTATCAACTCCACCGAGCATCTTCCTCTGCCAACCGATCGCAAGAGTCTCTCTGAGACGAAGCCAAAAGGCACAGCTCGAAGACCGAGCTTCCAACAAGGACCACGTCCTCACCGCATGCATCTGATCTGAAATCAGATCCCCACCGCTCGAAAACCGAGCCACTCAAGAGGACAAAAGTCCCAGCTGAAGGTAAGCGACCCAAGGTCGAACTTCAGTAGCCTCTGCCAAAGCAAGCAATAACCGCACTCGCCGACCGAGTGCGAGCCCCTCCAAGCCTGCATCGAACTTCAGTGCACACCTTCCCAACGAAGTGAAGTCGAGCAAGAGCAAGAGAAGGCAAACAGATCGATCCCCTCGAAGTCCGAAGACTATTCGAGAAGTCCCCGTCATCCATCATGGCGGAAGAGACAACTCCTGCCACGCTGGAAGAGCTGCAAGCGCAGCTCGAAGCGATCACGGTCGAGAACGCTCGCCTCACACAGGCGACGTTGGCGGCCGAAGCCGCTGCAGAAGCAGCAAACGCGGCCATAGCCACTGCCCAAGCAGCGGCGACAGCCACCACGACCCCAAGCCGTCCCGGTCTCGAGCGCAGCCGCTCCGCTGGCGACACAAGACCTCGAACGGAACAGTCCTTCCTCGGCGACAGCATCTTCGACATGGAAACCCCCATGCCCAAGAAGAGCAGAAAGTCAGAAGAGGACAGCGAAGACGACGACCACGACCTCTCTGGGAAACCAACCGTTCCCATCATGGGAGGTATCCTCAAGCAAGGACGCAACTGGGTGCCCTGGACCGCAGGCGCGCCGAACGGGCATTGGACGGGCCTCCAAGACGAGTCACACACCAGGTGGACCAACTCTCAACAACAGAGAATCCTCCATAACGGCGCTGACTCAACCAACCAGTCCAAGCGAGAGCAAGGACTCACCGACAAGTTCAAGAAAGGAGGGAACATCCAGCAGTTCATTCGCCTGGTGCGAAACCACATGGCAAGAACCGGACTCCTCACCATGGCGTACATCGCTGACGCCAACGCAGAGTCAGGAATGACTTGCGTCTTGGACTCACCAGCCGCCTTCACTCTTGAAGATGCCACCAAGCACTTCGACGAGTTCCATCTGAAGTGGGATCACTACGACGTCCAGAACAACGAGACAGCCTCAGCGTTCTTCCGTGACAGTCTTGATCCAGCCCTCGAAGACCAACTCATGAACCGAATCGAGCCGAAGTTCCACGATAACTTCATCACTCTCTTCGTTGAGTTCATGAACAGCAACTCGGCCAACTCCTTGGATGAACAAGACGCCCTCGCAGCCAAGATCCGCGAAGTCAACTGCAGACGTTTTCCAAACGAGAACGTTGGTCTCATGGCAGTCCACCTCCGTGCTCTTTGCAAGCGCCTCGACGACGCCGGTCGCTTCGACCTTCGTCTCCTCCGAACGATCCTCGACGCCTTCCTGCAGGCTGGAGGACAGATCCGGTCTGGTGAACAGTACCGACGTCCTCTCTATGTGATGAAGGATAACCTTGAGGAAATCCTCATGCGTCTCCCCGTCTTCACGTACGAGTACGCTCGCCCCCAGCTTGCCGCAAAAGATCTCACATGGATGGCAATCTGCAACAAGGCCGAGGCGTCGTACGAAAACGAAGTGCGCGGAAATCGCTGGCATGCCATCAGGCGTACCAGAGACAGCAACGTGCCCAGGTACTCGTACGCCAACAACGCCGTCCAGAATCCAAGCGCCAACGTTCTCGAGCAACACAAGGGTTTCTCCAAGAACGACGGAAGGAGAAACAACTTCAAGAAGCCCAAGGAACGCGACGCCAAACGCAACGCCAGCCAGGGCTGGTCGTCCAAAGCTCCCAAGCCCGGTGAACCACAGCGCAAGCTTGTCAACGACAAGACTTTCATGTGGTGCGCCAAGTGCCGCCGCTGGCGTCTCTCGCACAACACTGAGAGTCATCAGGACAACTTCAAGTTCAAGGCGAAGGCAAAGGGCAAGCAAGCTCCCAAACAGGACAACCTCTCCATTGACATGGCTGCGTGGACATGCTTCACAGCCGCCTCCAGTCAAGACGAAGACACCTGGTGGTCTCTCGTCTGGAACCTCTTCACCTCCTTCAACTACTTCGGTAGCATCGTTGGAATGGTTCTCCTCTTCGCCTCACTCCAAGTCATCACTATCGGAGTAGAGTATGGGTGGTACATCGCGGCAGCAAATGCCTGGATGCTAATTGCCGTAACTCTACTACTCCTCCACACGAACGTACCACGAAGACCTGACTCAATCAACTCTGCTGATCTAGTCTACAACAAGGCACGAGTCAAAGAACGGTACAAGCAAGTGCATAAACGTCCAACACACTTCAATGGAGCCGTGAAACGCAGTCTCTACGATCTCGTAATGGAAAGTCTCGACCCAGATGGACCCAAACCCGTGAACGTGTCGAAAGGGAACTCCCCACGAACAAAACGTGTGTGGCGTCCCCAGGCTCGGACCAAAACTCGCAATCACAGATCAAAACGTCGTCACTGGAACCAATCGAAAAATTCCACTTATGGTAAAAACCAAACACCCACGACAGCAAAATTGCCCCGCCAAGAAGGTCGCACCTCATCCATCTCACGAAATCTCTGGAGCCTGTACCCAACTCGCGGAATTGACTTGATGTATGATCGAAGTCAAAAGCAACAATGTGACAATGACATGCCCGCACTACTCACTCTGCAAGGTCTAGCCTCCTTCTTCTCCAATCGCAATGCTTTCGCATCTCCAGCTAAAGCTGAGAGTTATCTCTCACCCGATGCTCCATTCGAACTCGTTTGGGACAGCGGAGCATCAATTTCTGTGACAAATGACCTCAACGATTTCTGTTCTACTCCAAGTCCTCCACCAAGACCGACCTTTCTCAACGGATTCCTCAAGAAAATCCAAGTGAATGCGTTGGGAACCGTCGAATGGTATGTCCTTGATGTAACTGGAAGCCCTCGCAAATTGCGACTGCCTGCTTTCCATGTTCCCGAATCAAAGGTCAAGCTAATCAGCACTTCCAGTCTCCTTGAAGAGTATCAGGGCGAAACGATCGTTTTCAACAAATCCTCCTGCAAACTCAGCGGAATCCTGGGAAACGACGATCGCAACGCAATCGTAGCGAATTACAAGAAGTCCACAAGGCTACCAACATCAGTCGGCTACAGTGCCGACAACATCCATGACGTGCCAGCTGCACTAACTTCCATCGTCTCCACCGTGTCGGACCACAACGTGAACCTCACCCAACCGCAAAAGGAACTTCTTCGGTGGCACTATCGTCTCGGACATTTATCCTTCAGTCGAGTGAAGTTCCTGCTGCGTTCGGGTACTCTCACCGGGTCAGAATCGTCTAGAAAGATGCACACAGCTGCGGCAAGGGTCACAAGCCTCCCGCTTTGCGCTGCATGCCAATTCGGAAAGCTGCACCGTCGCCCTTCCCCAGGAATAACTCAACATGTCGTCCGTGACAAACAAGGAGTTTTGCGCACCGATCACTTGTTCCCTGGACAACAAGTATCAGTGGACCACTTCGTCGGTCGAACGCCAGGACGCCTCTTCTCAGGACGAGGCAAAGGCGATCCAAACGAAATGTACAAAGGCGGAGCCATCTTTGTCGATCACGCATCAGGATACATTCACGTGGAACCTGTGGCAGCGCTAACCACGCACGCCACCCTCGAAGCCAAGGAACGGTTCGAACTGATGTGTCGTGATGTTGGAGTCCCCGTACGATCGTATCTATCAGACAACGCCACCACCTTCACCTCACCCGAATACTCCAAACACCTTGAAATCTTCCATCAAGTCCATCGATTCGCAGGTGTCGGCGCACATCACCACAATGGAATAGCCGAGCGAAGCATTCGAACAATTGTCTCAATGGCCCGAACCATGATGATGCATCAAAGCATCCACTGGCCAACGATGTTTGATGCTCAACTATGGCCAATGGCCGTCGTACACGCCGCGTACATCTACAATCGCGTGCCTAATCCCGCCACCGGTCTCACACCCTACGATGTTCTATCACGCATCCGTCTTCCCCTCAAGCAACTTCATAACCTGCACGTATGGGGCAGTCCAGTCTATGTCCTTAACAAAGCGCTGGCCGATGGACGCAAGATACCCCGATGGGAACCAAGAGGAGAGAGATACGTGAACATGGGTCTCTCTACGAAGCATGCTTCAACCGTACCTCTAGTCCTATCACCACGGACAGGTTCAATCACCCCTCAGTTCCACGTCGTGTTCGATGACTGGTTCGCAACGATTGCTACCGACTTGAAGCAACTTCCAAGCTATCAATCGGAAGAATGGACTCGCATGTTTGGTGACACCACCTTCCAATATCCATTCGATGACGACGATGTGGAATCAATGGAGCAGGACGACATCTTCGCATCAGACACGCGAGACCACAACCGGTTACAACGCAACGACGATAACACTCCACCACCGAGTTTTGATACGCGAAACCAACAAACCATCCGTGAAAGAACGCCACAGGTATTGGCGAAAGGGTCGCAACCAATGACACAACAGATCCCCGATCTCATGAGTGAAGCTCTCGCCCCTCCGATGCCAGTTTCAGAGGGAGCCAACAGGCAAATGTCCTCGACAGAGGGAGCTCCCGATGAGTCCCCGGTACCTGACTCTACTATAGAGTCACCGGATCAGCGAACACTTCAACCGCAATTGAGCTCACCTCTCCGAGAATCACCAACATTGGAATTAGCAACTCCATTACCACTTCCAGCTCCGACGCCAATTCAGACGAGCTCCACGCCACCCATGATACCTAAGTCTGAGCCAACGCCAGAAAGACCTCAAAGCACGAGAATTCGCAAACAACCAAAGCGATTCACGTACGCACGTATGGGAGGCAAAGCAGCCTGGCTGGACGACGAAGACACCGATGATTACTACTTCTGCCCTGCAGTAGCTACCTTGGAAGAGATCGAACAGGCCGCAACACCCAGGGAACTGCACCCCGACTCATCATCGATCATCACATTCTCACAAGCTATCGTCGATTGCTTACATACAATCGAACCTCTCCAACGCAAAGGTAGCGACTCTCTCTCCATCGATCTACACCAATTCAAGGTGGACGCTCACTACTTGTTGCGCAGACTCCGAGGTCGATTCAACACCTTGAATCCACAGCCAACCAACGTCGTCCTCCCAACGTTCGCTCCAAAGGCGGCTGAAGTAGAAGAAGCAAGCATCAACATGGCTGACTGGTGGCAACCGGACCCCGACAACATGACCGAGGAAGGAGCGACTCCATTTCAGGAGACGTACAACAACTTTCACTCGGACATGGAGGACCATTTCGAGAAAGACCTCAACAGCGTCTTTCTCAACGAAGACCTCCTCCGACTGGCCACTGACCACGCCGTCGAGCAATTCGTGGAGAAGCTGAGCACCTTCATCAGTACTGGCACGATGGAACCCCACTTCGACGCTCTCGACTTCATGTCCAAGGCCAAATCAGGGCCATGGTACTACCAAGACCCCGAACATTTGATGAACCAAGGGTACCTTCCACCCAAATCTGCGTACAACGCAGAAGCGTTCGTCCAAAGGACTCGCTCCGTGTGGAATGCGATGATCGAAAATCATCATTACCGTCTCGCATTCGAGCTACTCCGTCGCCAAGTGACGACGATCCGACCAGGACCGTGGCCACTTCCAAGCGAATACGAGATTGAGCAATTCGTCCAAGGCATGATTGAGTCGAACACGGCGCCACTCACTTCGGCCCCAGCGACTCGCTCCGCCAACAAAGGATCCATGCTCGACATCGACTCGTCATCCACGCTCGACATCAACCCGTCGTTCATCCTCGACACAGCGAAGTGCATTCCACCAACTACATGGGCGAACATCGAACAGCATGCCTACTCTGTCGCAATCATCGAGCCACAGAAGGATGCAACAAACTACCCCACCTACGTCGATAATCGCATGATCAGCTACTTTGCCGCAGGTGGCGACTTGGAGATCGCCGAACGCACCTCGGTGTACAAGGCATCCAACACCGACCCGGATACTCTCTCCTTCGACGAAGCCATTCGCGACGACAACAAAGACGAGTGGATGCAAGCCGCCGAAAAGGAGATTCGAGATCTCACGGAAAAGGGCACGTGGGAGGAAGTGAAGAAGATCGACATCAAGAACGATCGCATCTTTCCAGGAACCTGGGTCTTTCGCCGCAAGCGCCTCCCCGACGGAACCATCAAGAAATACAAGGGACGCTGGTGTTGCCGTGGAGACCTCATGCAAGAGGACTCCTCCACCTACGCACCAGTCGTCGCATGGTCATCCGTCCGCATCTTCCTCAGCACTTCCATCGTCATGGGT
Organism: Craspedostauros australis; assembly: GCA_026770025.1. NCBI lineage: Eukaryota > Bacillariophyta > Bacillariophyceae > Mastogloiales > Achnanthaceae > Craspedostauros > Craspedostauros australis. Next base: position 225,493 of record JAMXDE010000060.1, on the reverse strand, counting down.
TGGACAACAACGTCCATCGACTTCACGAACGCTTTCGTGCAAGCATCCATCCACAAGCCAGTCTACCTTCATCTCCCTCGTGGATTCAAATCAACGAAGGGTCCCGACACCTGCCTCAAGCTCCGCAAGAGCCTGTACGGCTTGACGATTGCTCCTCGCCTCTGGTATGAACACCTCATCCGAGCCCTCACTACGATCGGCTTCAAGGCCTGCGACCAAGAGCAGTGCTTGTTCATCAAGAAGGACATCATGATCGTCCTCTACGTTGACGATGCGGGCATCGCCTCCAAGACCAAGCAAGCCGCCGACGACTTCATCAAATCAATGCGCGACCTCGGCTTTGAGCTCACCCAAGAAGGAAGCTTCACCGAGTTCCTGGGAATCGAGCTCAGCCGTGATCCAAAAGCAGACACGGTCCATCTCCGCCAACCAGGACTAATCAAGAAGATCCTCGCCACTACGAAGATGACGAACTGCAGTCCGTGCCCCGTACCAACTACGCAGCTCGCACTGGGACAATGCAAGCATGAGCCTCCCATGAACGAACCATGGAACTACCGCTCCGTCGTCGGCATGCTGTTGTATCTCACGACCAACACTCGCCCCGACCTGGCATTCGCAGTCTCCCAAGTCGCTCGCTTCGGAAGTGACCCTCGCCGCTCACACGCCAAGGCCGTCAAGCGCATCATGCGCTATCTCAAGCACACTGAGGACAAGGGTACCATCGTGCGTCCCACCGGGCAGCTTGATCTCAAGTGCTACGTGGATGCAGACTTCGCAGGACTCTACGGACGAGAAGACAGCAAGGACCCCGTCTCAGTCAAGTCGCGCACTGGCTACCTCATTACGCTGGGAGGGTGCCCCCTCATTTGGAAGTCCAAACTCCAAACTGAGATTGCTCTATCTACGATGGAGTCCGAGTACGCCGCTCTCTCTCTCGCAATGCGCACGCTGATTCCCATTCAACAGCTCATCCGCCAAGTCATCAACAATGCCGGCACCACCATGCCACTGCACACCAACCTCCAGTGCACGGTGTTTGAGGACAACCAAGCCTGCATTTCCCTTGCTACCAATCATCAACCAACCGCGCGCACCAAGCACTTCCTGACTAAGTGGCACTTCTTTTGGTACTGGGTCAAGGCAGGGTTCATCTACATCCAGCACATCGCAACACCGGAGCAACTGGCCGACATCTTCACCAAAGGACTGTCCATCGCAGTCTTCGAATACCTGCGATTCAAGATCATGGGTTGGTAATAACCAACAACAACAAACAACAACGAAGGATGAAGTTTTCATCGATACCACAACTCCAATCACGACCCAACACTGAGAGGGAGAGTTGAGATTCAATGAGGGACAGACTAGTACCGAACACGGTATCAACCCGATGGGAGAAATTCCTGTTTTGGCGCGAAATCTTCCGACTTGATTGACCACCAAACCTTTTTCTCCTCCTTTCTCTCCTCCATTCACGAATCCATCATGACTCAAACCTGACCGACCTGACTCACACCCCACCTGGGAACTATATGCTCTTCAGATCCTCCTTACTAAAACTTATCTCGATTCCTTCATTGCTGATGACCACCACACTACCACCGTGGTCTCAGCATGCGTATCCAACTTGCTTCAACTCAAGCAATGGAATCCGAGTGTCAGCTTCAGCCACAGCCACTGCTTCATGACCGTCACCACTGATTGTCATGACCTACACTGCAGTGTAACTACATGTGCGGAGAGCAAGGTACTGTATTGACTGTCTACTCTGTTGCACTGAATCAAGTGCATCAGTGCAGGGTCTCGCCAAGTTGTGTGGCATCGTTTCTTCACCCTACTAACACCAATAAGCTAACTCATAATAACGGACTAGGATTAGCTACAAAGCACTCTACTTCTCATCGTTACAAGTTATAACTATTCAAACAGCACACCTCTCTTGAACTGCATCACACGGCTATCCCGAAGCCGGCAGATTCACGAGGCATTCTCCACCGATTCGCGACGCCTACGCACGAATCCTAACTACAACTCTGTTTTTGGCCGACCCTGGCATCTTCAGAGGAAGCAAACAGCTTAAGCGAACACATGCGCAGCGTATCAATAATGTCAACGGAAGCTTAAGTGGATTTGTCATCGCGCGTCATCAGGAGAAGCACGCGTCTGTCACGCATTTTCGGAGGCGCCAAGCACAGCCCTCCGTTCATCTGAAGCAGAAAAGAGCCGGCAAAATGTCACGCCACCAAAGCAACGTGTCCGATTGGCCAGATGGGAGAAGTTGGGCGTGGGCGGACCAAGTGGATTCAGTCGGGCGCGTTCGCGAAAGACCACAAATACGAGCTACTGGTGTGAATGTAGGTAGAACATAGGTGGTACCTGATCTACTAGTGTGGTGCGAGCTGCTCGTATCCATAGTGCTGCAGCGCGTAGATGGATGGACGAGCCACTCCAACTAGAATGCAAAGCCAAATTCACGGTGAGCAAGCACTGTATGGCACAGCGCTCCATGTCGTTGCGTCATGCTATACTTACTCGTACGATCCTAGCCAAGTGATCGAAGGCTCTCTCTAAACCTGGATCACTGGCTCCGCGTTGTCGATGCGTCATCAAATATACTATTTTAATACATGACATTGTGTGTGTGTGGACATGCAGTATACGTAATAAGGATATAGTAGAGGACATACACGAGCGTGAGCAATATACCGCGCCAATGACATTGTACTCGTATGGTAGAGATCTTTGGTACCATATGTCGAGTGAGTAATGCAAATGTGCCTGCTCTGTGCCTCCTCTCCATCTGCTGTCCATGTTCATCAGTAATGGTGGAGTTGGTACGAGCGAAATAGGTTTGGTGGCACAGTTACGAATAGAACAAAGGAGAGCAAAGGTCCACCTTCCTCTGTCGTACAATACATGCTGTAATACCGCAATAGAGTAGCTCAGAAAACAGTCACACGCAGAGTATACTAAGACTGATGTGACTATGATGACTCGCACTAATCCTTACTGGACGCATCCTACTGGGTTGATCGAAACCCATGAGGTATACGCATGGTACTCATTGGTCCTCCTGCTGACTGAGAAGCTGCCTGAGTCGACTTAGGCAAGACTCTGTTCAGCCGTAACTTCTTCGCTGTGCGGTTCCTTGGTATCTCCACCAGACTTGCTGGCGAGGAAGGCGATGGCACCGACGGCGGCGATGGCACCAATGACGATACCAGCGATGGCACCTCCAGAAAGACCATCATCATCATCGCTGCTGTTGTCGGCCTCATTTGCATTTCCGACGGTACCATCATCGCTTGTCGAGGCGGCAACTGGGGCTCCGGTTGGGGATCCGGTTGTGGCAGGCTTGTAGGTTCCTGCCTGTGGTGGGGCGTAAGTGACACGACCTGGCCTTCCTGGAAGATCGACGGCGCACTTCAGGGTCTGGGTCTCCATGTTGACGATCTGGAGGGAGTTGGTTGGGAGGTTGGCGATGGAGGCGTCGTACTTGCCTCCGCGCTTGTGGACGCGGTAGTTCCAGCCGAATCCGCATTCGTTGGAGGACGCAAAGCGGCCCCCAACTGCAACTCCACCGGCATTTGGAATCAAGTTAGTGGCGGTCAAGGTCCCATCGAGGACTTCGCCCATGTCGAAGCAACGGACTCCGAGGTTGCTCAAGTCCACCACAACTTCTCCACAGCTCCCGCAGGTTGGTGTGCATGTGCACTTGTCATTCTCGTAGTTGGCCTCAATTGCACATCGGTTGCATGCCTCGAAGTATGGTGCCTCCTTTGCGATCACCTTCGAAATGTCGGCTTTGGCGACCTCGCGCAATTTCTCGCCGGACCGAGCGGCTTGGGGGTCGCCTTCGTACATGCAGACACCAGCTGCCACATCCTCCTCCGTCGTGGCGCCGTCGCAGTTGTTGCTGCGGTCACAAGCCAATGTCTTGTTGGGGTACAGGTGATTGGCGTTTGGATTTCCAGTGAGAGGAGAGCACACGGTGTATTCGCCCTTGGCGTTTCCGGTGGGGTAGAAGCCAACAGGGGATGGATTTCCCGGTACGTCGACGACGTGCGGGATGCTGGACTTCACGCCGGTGCCCGCCGGTTCGAACACGGTGATCGTGTTTGCTCCACCGTTCGTAACAACCATGTACGAGCCATCTGGAGTTTCGTTGAGGGCGCCTGTCACGTCTTCGTGCTGGTGAACGAACTTGGGGTCTGTGGGCTCGGAGACGTCGAACTCGAGGATGCCGCCGCCTCCGGCACATTCGACATAAAGATGCTCGTTGCTACCGGTGTACGAGATAGCGTGAGTTCCGCGGCATGTGGTGTTGTCGGCGAGGTCGTCGATGTAGCTGTAGGTGCTGAGGAGTGTGTTGGTCTCCATATCCATGACGAAGAGGTGGCGTTCACCTGTGGCCGTAGCGTAGCCGTGCTTCTTGAGATTCTCATCTTCGTCCCACAACAGCTTGCCGTGGCTGCCTTCGTTCACGTAGGCCTTGACGGGCGCACCTGTGTGCTGATCGATATCATCGAGTTTGATGACGTAGAATTGGCCATCTCCGTCGGAGTGTGTCCAGAACTGTCGGTTGAGGGAGTTAGCGGTCATACCATGCGGACGTTACGAGTATGACGGTGTGTGTTGCATACAACAGGTGGCGAGTTGCGGGAGGCACAGGGGTGTGGTTTCCGCACGTGTTGAAGGGACGGAATGGGGGTGTTTCGCCGTTTGGATGTGGAAGGAAGCAAGAGAGAGAGAGAGAGAGAGAGAGTGAGTGAGTGAGTGAGAGAGAGATGATCGACGGTGAACACCGCGAATGTTGAGAGTATTGCGATTGAGCTGATCATAAGTAGTTGTAGGCAAGCAAGCGAGCGAAGCTTGGACGCATGAATATGGCGACCATTAGCACTGACACTGGCAATGCAACCCAATGCGAAACGACAAGATGTGGTGCACGGGTGATCGCTTCCAACCCACAGTCCATTGTCGTGGATTGGCGTACCTCGTCACGTGGGTAGATGCCGTAGCTATGAATCGGGCGTGCCCCAACAATAACTTGGGACACGATTGGGTCATCTGCGTCTGCTGGGTTGGCAGAGAAGACGAAGACTTCCCCGGCATCACCGTCTGCACCGTGGTCATCGGTGACGGCGTCGCGCGAGTTGATCATGACGTAACCATTCTTGTTGGCTCCAGTGTTGAAACGGTCAGTCCGGTCAGCATTCTTCTCCATGTAAATGACATCGGCCCATTCGCCTGGCAGCGACTTGCCAGACTTGGTTTGGGTAATAGTACGTTCGATGGTGCAGGAGTCTGGGTCTACAACCGCAACTCCGTTCTCGTAGAAAGCCCAGAACCGTCCACCGCTGACATCTCCGTATTCTTCATCTCCATACTTGACGGCGGAAGTGAGGAGTGGTGCCGCTAGAAGGGCAGTGAATGCGTTGGTGACTGTGGATCGTGGAGAATCATGTTTGATGTAACATGAGAGTGTTGTTGGAGAGGTATGAGGGAGGGGAAAGAGAGAGGACGCAAGAGAGTGAGTGGGATGTGTTTGGTGAGGAGAGGCATGATTTGTCAAGTGTGTGTCGGCAAGCTGCATGAATGCACTCATGCGTTGGCTTCTCTGTGCAGCGCTACAGACTTGACGGAGCTGTGTAGAGTATGATACAATGTCTTGCACCCCAGAATATTTGATACAAGTGCATACCTGAGAACTTCATCTCTGCGGGAAGTGAGGTGCGAATGTTTGAGGCCGGGAAACAACACATCGATGTATCGGTTTTCGTATTGGATGTGGTGCCATATGATGATTATTGCGTCCCGGGCGGAGATTGGGATCATGGAAGACCGATTCAGCAAGCCGACGATGGGATGGATGAACAGGACGGGTGCAGGCGTGAGTGAATGAGTGAGCGAGAGGGTTGATCAGGGGATGCGTTGTTGTTGTTGTTGGTGGTGGTCTTGGCCATCCACAAGCACGTAAGCAAGGATGCATGGGCAACAGCGTCAATGAAAGGGGGCAAGACGATGATACCGATCCATACAAGGTGCATATCACAGAACTCGCGGCTCGTACAGACCTTGTTATTCCTTGTGTTGGTTTCAGAGTTGTGGATATCTGGTTTTGTGAGCAGATCTGGGATCCGGAATGTTGCCAGCGAGAGTCTTTGCGCTCTGCTCCGCTCCGCTCCACGTGCCCGCAGAGTATTCATTTCTGTGAACTCCGTCTGGACCATACCAATACTAACCACTTTCCACGCTCTATCTCTCAGAAGCTCGCAGGGTTAGTGTTGGATTCGATTGGCCTTCATTCGGTTCCAACCCAACTGGGATTTCTTCACGATATCTTCTGTTGTTTCGCGAAGGTATCTTCCAAGTCCTCTCTCTCTCTGTCATAGTTGTAGGCTTTGTCTTGGACTGGATTGGCCTCTTGATTGGGTTCTTTGGGGCAGTTCGGAGTTCCTCCCATCACATCTTGCCAATCTCTTGCTATGTCGTTGAAGCAGAGTAAAACGGCCTGGAGAGAGAGGGCATGAACACGAATAGCCACGGCCGCAGAGAGCAAAGGAATGAATCAGTGACCCACGGCAAGCACCAGGCTCAGCCTCGTCCAATCTTCTTGGAAGCAATAGCAAGATCGCTGAGTGTTTGTGTTGGAATCGTAGCGGTTGGTACAGGAATTGGGCATCAGTGGACCGACCAAACCAAAATGTAGGAATGCAAGGAGTTCTCAAGAACTCCACATACCTGTCCAGGTGGGTCGGGGACGTCTCCACAACTGGCCAGTCCTCCAAGCCCTTGCACTTTGTGAATGAGGCTAAATGGCGAATGCGAACACATGGACGCATGGCCTATCAACAACGTCATCATTCAGCTAGCGGGCGCCCTGGAAGGACGCTATTGCGAGACAGCCGGTATTCGACGTTGCAGTTTCGAATGCCATGACAAAAGAACGCTCCACCTACTCCACCAATAGAGGGGTTCGAGTGGCTATTTTTTGGCATGGCCGGCGACCCCAGCCAATCAAATGGCTTAGACTTTATCACTTCGACGAGCAAGCCATCCCATTGAAGGGTGAATTGAGGGGAGATTGAGTCAATTTTCCCGAGCTTTGTTGCGCTTGGGGTTCTCATTTGGAACCGTGTGACGCAGACGATCTGTTCCCTGTCCGATTGATTCTCGTTGTGAACGCTGACAGCGGCGGTGGGATTGCGTGGTTGGTTTCGCACGAGGAATTGTGGAACTTTGACACTTTCTCAGAAATCACGTATTGAGCAAATAAACTGCAATTATTTACGTGCAGTATCTCCGTTTGAGTATCTCCAGGTGACAAACTGCATTGTCGTAACAGAACGACGATTCCGGCCGATACGTTCATGATATCGTTGCGATGGTACTATAGTATGCTCAGCATTGTTGTCGCTTAATAATAGTACTACCCAAATAGTACCAAAGTAAACGCAAAATTGACAAAATTGTTTTCTACAAAATCCCAACAAAACAAGGACAGAAGTGTTCCTTTGATGTGAACGGCGACACAGCAGTTGGCTGTTGAGATACTTCTGTCGGTAGTATCCGTTTTGGTATCATGTCGTCGGCTGTGACTTTGTGAACACAGTTGTGAGTGAGATTCTGGGTCTTTGCGTGACACCAGAAAACAACAACAACAACATCGGCATCAAGATCGACAATGGCATCGGTGCTGTCGTCGAGTACAAGTACCCACAGGTCTGTGCTCGCTAGCAGGATGAGCTCACGCTACAAATGTACACAATACTTGGCACACTGGCCATATGCAACACATGCGCACATCACAGCAAACCAATAACAAAAATGACGATGCTGATTACAATGGCGTAAACATGCTGCTGTCGGTCACAGTCACCACTGTGGCCTGCAATATGGGTTGAATTCAAGATTGCAGCTTTGGCAACTTCACTCATGGGGCATCTGCTTTGGTGGTGGGCATGCCATATTGGCCGCAGCACAGGACCCACCCACCCATCTATTCATCCATGAAGATCATCCATCCTTGTACAAGTTCCGGCGTTGGCATCCAGGTTGGGATCTTTCCTCTACATTCAATGGGCAGAGATCCTTTGAAAAGTGTATGATTGTTGGTGTTGGAAAGAGTGTTGGAGCAATGTTGTGGTGGCCTTGCGCAAGCAACAGGAAGCTTTGACACCATTGGACTCCATTCAACCTCAATCATCCAGCTGTGTCGAGATGTACATGCGTGCATATGTCAAGATGTACGTGTATATGTGCATCGTTCACCTGTTAATCTCTTATTCATATACGGACGGTACAACTACATTCGTGTCAATTGTATACTGTGATTTGTCAGAATCACAGTGGAAATGGAACACACGAAAATGAGCAGAATTTCTGGAGGAAACTTGCAATCAACGATTTCTGAGAGAATTGGAAATATCGTCCGTCCATCCATCAATGGTACCAAGAGAATCTCGAGGTACTTCCCAACTAAACCTCAGATGACGATATCATCTGACAGAGCACTGCATCACCAATGGAACGTGACATCTGGAGAGCAGAAGGACGCCTACTGACGTCAACAGGATGTCGTCGTGTCACCACATTGACATCTGTCTCCAAGTCAGAGCAGGAGGCAAAGATCCAATGACCGAAGGGCATCAAGATCATGGATACGGGAGATGAACTTCAAATGGTAAGTACTCATGGAGTAGGAACCAGTAGTGAATGAACGGAGTGTCGAATGCAGAGTACGCATCAAACACGGAGCATGGTGTAGCACGAAGCACATAATGCTGAGACAGAGAGAGAGAGAATACGAAGAGCAGCGAGAGAGCATCTCGCACACCGACTCATAGTCGGAGACTGAATCTACAAAACAGATTGAAGCGCCAAGAGCATCGGGCAAGAGAACGAATGGAGATCAAGAGGATCGGAGTGCCAACATAATGAAACAGCAAACGAACAACTATCAACCAATACCATCTTCCACGATCATAGGCTTCCATGAGCGGAACTTGCCAACATGCATGCTCAGCTCTCTTCTGGATATGCTTTTCTGGAATCTCTTGGTTGGGTAAACTGTGGATTCTCTGGTTGGGTCAAGTGGAGTGCTGGATGCTCCTCTCTCTCTCTCTCTCTCTCTTGTCAATCATCACTGCCAATTCACTACTGCTTGCCAAATGACATCTGGCGAAGATCACTGCTGATGCATTGATAGTTGGTGGTGACAAAATACTCTGATTGATGCTCAGCCGTGTGTGAAGTTGTTGGGTGTGATCAGAAGCTCTCCAGCTGCTGTTTGGAGCCGCCCACTCATTGTTGATCGTTGGCAGATGTTTCAGCTCCTGCCGCATGCTGTGTTCTGATTGGCGAGTTGTTTCAGAATACAGAATGCAGTCTGCATGTTGAATAATGCTGACGATTTCATTGTACATTGGTGTCTGGCAGATGCTTTGCTGGATGCTTTGCCTGCTGTTTTTGCATTGGCAATGTGTGGTCTGATGAGATGGTGAAGACAGAGCAAAGGAACAATGTATACACCATGCATGCCCACTTCAATTGTTGCAAAGGATGATGGTGTCATTGCTGAAAGATCAGTGACGTAAGCATAGCATGCCAAGTCCATGACTTGGTGCACCGCACATCTGCAACAGTCAGGAGGTTCTGCAATGAATGACAACTCTGTTGCTTTGCTACAGTGAGGAAATGTGTGACGGATCCCATCAGGTTGTCCACTACAGCTGGGACAGTCTTTGTTTGGTGTGATGTGAGACAGGATGGAGCATCCCCCAGGTGTTGATACTATCTATCTCTAGAGGCACATTGGCATGGCATGGCGTGGCAGGGATGGATAGATGGATGGGTGTTTGTTGAATGCCAAGTCTGGCACGGCTGAGTATGAGAGGGTGGGAGATTGTTGTGTTGGAGTCTATTTGTTGTTGGGGATTGTTTGTTGGCATGGCTTGGGTTCTTGGTGTGACATGCTTCTTCTTCCACTCTCGATCCCACTTCCACATGAGCTACATACTTGCTCTGCAGATGAAGTTGACTTGGAAGGAAGGGAGGGAGGAGGTAGTGGCAATTGGCAGTGTTGTCAACGAGTTTCTGAATGAGTTGTGTTGAGAGTTGAGCATGGATTGCCACACAAGAAACCAACGCTCCTCCTCGTTGCCAACAACGCGAATAGACCACAGATCAAAGTACTCAAGTTTTGGCATTATCGTCCTTATTTTTTAACAGTGTGCATTGTTTTGACAGAAAGAAACAAGAAGAGACAAGAATCATGCGATGATTCGCGTACAGGAGACGCAAAAAGAGAGAGATCTGGACAATCGAATCAATCATTTTGGTTCAGATTGGGCAAAAATGCGAAAAACCATGTTGGTACCATGAGGAAACAAACAGTTTGACGCAACAGTGCGGGAAAAAGGGAAGGAAGAAAGCGAATCGTGACGTCACATGGGCATTGCAAAGACCTAAATCCTCACGAAAGTGGCTGTCTCCATTGCGTCCAGACAAGTTTCAATAGCGGGGCTCCCCCTGGAATTCGGACAGCCCGGCGTGTCCCAGTACCCAAGTTCTGGGGCCACTCGAACCCCTCTAATCCCAGCCACGACACTTGGCACGATGAGAAACATTGAGGCCATGGCTTCTTTCGCCGTCGATGTGGACGTCAATTTCGTTCCACATGTTTTGTGTTGTGTCACACGTTGCCAAACATGGGACCAAAGGGTTTATCCTTGCCATCCGCAAAACGCGTTTGTGAAGCAAAGCGCCTCGAGCGTGTTGTCCGCGGAACCAAGAGACCGGTTCTGGCGTTGGGCGAATGTCTTGAGCCGCGACATCTCAGTTTCTCCCAACACTGTGGCAACTGTCCGCCGCCCGAGAAATGGGGTTGTTGTTTGACACTTGCGATCACTTCGAGTCAAATATGCAGACACTGAGTTAGTCCGTTGGCTTGGACCACCATGCTTTCTAGTATCTAGAGAGAGAGGCTGCGGCGTGGCACAGCGGAACAAACACATGCAGACTATTCATGTTGGTATGTACCAAAAAGACAAGAATAGAGTCCTTGCCAAGATATGTCGACATGTCACAGTCTCTTTCACGCTACGTGCGTGAATGGCGATAAGCAAAAATCGATGCAGATTCTCTCCTCCTGTTACATTGAGCGTGTACCCGCATTCCGTGACGATTCAAATTTAGTATGCCTGCTGGTGCTCTACCGCTCTTGATCAGCGGCATCCTTGCCCCTTGTGTTGCGTTTCCCCTTGCCTGGTCAGGCATTATCCTCCCGGTCGTCTGTCTCTGTGGCTCCCAAGTATGCACCGTCCTGATGCGACTATTCGTACGTATTCTATTCGTACGATGTGCTCTGTGTGAAGGATGCACCCGCACTCCATGGGCACGATGAGGCATGGATATATTGTGAATGTGATGGTATCCATCACGATAGCAGCCCGAACCACAACCCGATGATTGCAGGATGCCAATCCAATAGTGCGGCATTATTTGGCTCGCCCATTTCCCTGAGCGATACCGACTGGCACGCCCCGTGCTGCCAAACGTCGCCAACGTGATCAATGGCAACGCCTCCGAATCCTCGAATTGCCATGATCGATATCGAACATGACCTTGAGCAGCTGATCCGTATCGTGCGAGGATCGCAGCAGCTTGTCCTCCATGCCAGGCGTCGAACGAATGCGGAACGACTTGGAGCGACGCTGCGGTACCAACGCACGTCGGTCCAGCAACGATCGTGTCGATGACGCCTTCAGATTGCGCATGGAATGGCGGGTCTCCTGCTGCATCTGGATCGTCGCCTGCGAGATGATGGAACGAGATGATTGCGATGCATTCATGTAGTCGTTGTCGCATTGGCCGTCGTTCTCGGGCATTCGTCTCATTTGCTGTCGCCGCCTGTTGGGATTGCTGTCGGTCATGGAATGCAGGGCATTGTTCAATGCCGATTTCGCCATTCGACGATCGCAGTTGTGCTGGATGCGGTTGGCGCCTTGCGTCTGCCTTCTGTACTTCTGGCTGGAGATGGCCGCGAGGCATCTAGTGGATTTGATCATGTCGCCGAGATGGCGATCATTGTACTCTCTACCAATGATAGCATCATCACTTGCGCCATTATAGTCATGATCATGGCCATTCGCATTGTTGTGCGAATAGCGTCGGTGGCTGTGCACCTGGTTCATCTTGTGGGTTGTACGAGTACTGATAGTGTCCAGGTCTTCACGTGGTTTGTGGTGGATGTGATACAATGCGATGCAATTGTGATGCAAAAGGACACGGTCCAATGCTGACAGTCACCCTGTACTCGAAGAATGATGCTTGATGGTGCTTCGTCCAAGGGATGATGGTTACAGAAATGTGTGTGCCTGTGCGTCTGTGTGTCTATGTCTACCTGTGAAATGAGAGTGATGGAATCATCGATGTGCGAGAGTGTCAATGCTCTTGAGCTCATTGCTTGTGGATCGGTGGGGTTGCGTCGACAGAGACATCATCACAACTTCGCAAACACCACCTCTTCCCTTCCCTTCTCTTCGCGCAGTCCAACACATCGCGTGTCAACTCGACACAACCAGCGTTCGAAAGAAGGATGAAGACAACGGCAAAAAACAAAAAAGTGTGATGCCGTTGAGTTGTGTTCGTTTCGTGTGCGCCCAAAGCGTTCGTTGATGGTCGTGAAGTGATAAATCCCCTCGTCCAGAACGTGTCTCAGCGTGAACCATTGTCGTCTGTCGCTCACAAGACCCGTGAATCAACAACCAACGCAGGTTTGACATTTCTGTTCACAAACTACTCATCACGCAACTACGCCAATAAATCTAGAAGCAGTCTGCTTCACCGACATTCTGTCAATTCGACCACTTTCGCAGAAAAACGTCAGAATCGCAAAACACTCATGATTGTGTTCACATTCTCGTTTGCATTTGCTCAAGACTAGTCGTACGATGGCGGGATCAATCAGGGTGTCCCATTCCATTCCTTGGCATGCTTCGAAGTCTGCCAACGCACTCACTCTGGCACATCTGTGATACTCCAATTGCTCTTTCTAGAGAGAGACGGGAGCTCAGTGCAGCCCGTCGGTTGTTCACCCTTACGAAGTCTTGACGCGCTTGGCATCACGTCCATCGTCGCCATCTTGTGTGGCATCGGCACCATGGTGCTTCTTCCAGGCATCCTTCAGCGTTTGAACGACCTTCTGCCGCCCATCCGTTTCGAAGTGCTCAACGTACGAATGCTCTCCATCATCGATGCGCCTCAGCCATTCGGCGCCGTACTTCTGGCTCTTGACGTCGCCCAACGACACGAGCATCCTCGCCACGCCGATGATAACATCCGACAGCAAGTGTCCCATGTGCAGCTTCAATTTCATGCCACTGACGAAACGGCAGATGCGCTCGACGCTGTCAATGATCTCGGCAATGTCCTCCATCTCCGGCAGCTCCTGCGTCGTCAGCATCATTTGCGACAGCTGCGACAAGTGCTGGTTGACATGCAGCAGTCGCAGGAGGTTCGTCGTCCAGTGCCTGTCGCCCATCGTGCTGTTGGCCAGGCTCAGGTACTCTTCCAAAACTTCATCGTCGTTGTTGCTGTTGTTGTCGCTGTCTGCATCCTTGCCCTGCGTGAGGCCGAGGCCCGGATTGTACTGCTCCAGATACTTCGCGATCTTTGCTGCCACCGATTTGCCCATCGCCTGCAGCTTGGCAACATCGCCATTGGCATACGCCGTGCCTGCCACAACGTACTGCACCGTCTGCTCATCATCGTACTGCACGTCTTCGTCCAACAGATGGGACGATGGCCGCGGATGTGCCGACGGACACGGAATCTGATCGGCCATATCGTCATCCGGCGACGAGCATCGATCACAACCGCATTCAAAGTACTTGGTCGCACGCAGTTGCTGCCGGCGCGTGGCCGTATCCGAATACAGCATCATGCCGAGGTAGCTGATGGTGATGGCATCGCCGGAGGCAACGGGCGCCGCCGCTACGACCTTTTGCCGATTGCCCGTCGCCACGATGACCGCGTTGGGATTGCAGGCGTGGTTGATGCGCGAGATGGTGTCGTAGATCCTGCCGCCGTCGAAGGCGTTGCAAGCCCAGACCAGCATGATCGTTCGGATGCGTTTCCATTGGTCATCAGTGGGAACGGCATCCTTCTTCTCGCCATCGATGCTGTCGGCTTGTTGCGCAAAATGATCCTTCATGTACGTGATGACTTGCCCCGAGAGATCTACCAGACTCTGTTCCTGCGGTGTGATCTTGTGCGCAGTGTCAGCTACTTCGAAGGACGGATGATACAGCTGCGACACGCGATCGTACACCTCCCCATCGATCCCGGCATTCACCAGACTGCACACGCCAACCTGCACCATGAATCGGAATTTGTCTCCAGCCTGCGTCGCCACATCAGCAGGTGGCTCGATCTTCTGCAGCAAAGCATCCAACGCCTTGGTCGACGACTTGGCCGATGCGACCTTGGATTCATTCCATCGATTCAGCAGCTCCTCCACCTCATCCGATGTGGATGGGGCCACTCGCAATATTGGCTCTTCCTCGACAATGATATCGCCCACGGCGTAGTCCTTTGTTGCGAACAGCTCCTGACCGCCGGCCGATGATGTCTTCACCTCTGTCATGTTGCCTTTGCTTGGATTGGGTTTGCGTTACAGCACGTATCCGTCTGGAGCAACTATTATATGACACTTGGTGTGTTGATGGGACAGAGTGAATCTGGAAGGTGTGTGGTAACATCACTCATCCAATTGATGTCTTTGCAAAATGTGAGGATCGTGGATCGGAACGCAGTTGTTGGTTTTGGTTGAAGTTTTCGACGGATGGAATGCCAGACGAATGAGGTGATGGATGACGCATCGCGATGATTTTGACGAGAAGATGAAGTGAAGATCGCAGGTCGGCGTCATCGGAGGAGAGAGACATGGCGTAATATGTAACAGCAAGATGCTGAACGGCACAATGACCATCCCCCCTTCTAAAGCAAAGATGCGGTGAATCAATGCAAGCGCGAACACAATCACAAACACAAATATCCGCAGGTGTCGATCGACTTGATTTTGTTGCTTTTGCTTATTCCGAATGGCGATGCAATGCGATGCAATGAGTGGATATATCGTTTCGTCTGCCGCCATCTGCACGACGGAGATTTGATAACAATCGGTTGCCCATTCCTGCCGCCGCTCCTGTTGCTCTCACTTATCCAGCTTCCACCAAATATTGCACTGATTCCGATGCTTGCCGCGCGCGCTCGTGCTGCACTTCTGAACGATCCCCTCCGTGGCGTCGACACCTTCCGGCGCGACGTACTCGCCCGACGGCCCTTCGAAGCCGCCCAGGCGATAGAGCTTGTACCCATCGCCCGTGAGCTGCGCGATGGTCTCGCGAAAGTCCTTGACCTGATGTCTCGCGACGTTGCCTTCCATGAAGATGTTCTTGACGCGCCCCGACTTGAGCAGCTCGACGGCGCCGCGAAAGACGTCGCGCTCCAATCCTTCGACGTCGACCTTGAGGATGTCAATGTCGACCTTATCCCAGCCCATGTCGACGCGCAGGTAATCGAGCGGCATGACCTGGATCTCTCGCATGAGTTCACTCTTGCCGGTGACTTTGCCGTGCGAGATCTTGGACGTGCCGGGATTCTTCTCGTCGATGCGGAAGGTGAGGATGTCGTTCGTGGCGCCGATGCCGATGGGGAAGATCTCGACCTGCCCCACGTTCTTGGCGGCCGTGGTGGGCGCCATGATGGGTCCCAGCACGTGGCACGGCTCGTCGTCCCAATCGTTGAGGCAGATGGTCTCACAGGCGCGGTAGTGGTTGGCCTTGTTGGGTTCGAAGGTGTAGACGCGGGCGCCGTTGGCCATGGAGAACATGGAGAACCAGCCGATGTTGCCGCCGACGTCGATGACGTGAGGTTGCTGCGCCTTGCTGGAGCGCAGCACGCTGGCGAAGGCCTCCGTGAGGCCGAACTCGTAGTACTTGCCGTACGACATGACGGACCATCGCACTGGATCGAACTCCGGCGGGTGCAGCGAGACCCAGAATCGCGGCAGCGGCTTCGTGTACCGCAGCATGAGCTGTCCCCAATCCTCGTTGGTCTGGTACTCCTGCTCCAGCAGGGGGCTGCATTGGATGGGTTGCACCGTCGTGTAGGTGTGCGCCGTGCGCGGTCTCTTCGTGACGCCGCTGGAGACCAAGCCCGTGCCCGAAGGCGGCGCCTGCGCGCTTCTGGACTGCAGGACCTCCTCCTGGACGGGCTCCGCGGGTCCGGACCAGAACCAGGCGAAGACCACGAAGACGGTCAGGGCAACCGCCAGAGGCAGCTTGCTCGTTCTGCCGCCCTTCCTTCTCAGCTGGTGCCTTGGTTTCGAAATGACCGCCATGGTTGCGCACAAGTATCAAGCAGATTGGATTGGATTGGATTGGATGACGAGACTGCTCTATGTTGCTTCGATGCCGTTGTTGTTGTCGGCTTCGGGAAGAGTGGTAGGTTCACCGGTCTTCATGAGCAATGACGACACCATTGTCAACTCTCGTGGAGCCACAGATCGTTCGCAGAAAAGACATTGGTCATGCCATCAACGTTCGCTGTTGCCCAAAAAAGTGGCCGTTGGGGAAAAACATGTGTTGAGTCATGAGTTTAACACGATTGGGAGCCTATGGAGTGATCGAATGGGTCGTGTGTCTAGCCTGACATAGGGGACATTGTGTGGTGGTGGAGGTCCCACACGCGCGGGAGCTTGCACTTCAAGGGTGCCGATGCGCTCACCCGTCTGGTCGAACATGGCAAGGAGCAATTTGGGTATCGGGTTCATCCGACGCTGCTGCACCTACCACAGCATATAGTACCAGGCACAGGGCAATATGTGGGCGGAGTCGAGCACAACTTCGCACGATAGACTGCGCCTGCAGTACGACTATGATAGCAACACAGGAGTTGGACGAACAAGCAAACAGCAGCTGTCTCTGGAGAGAGTGTTTGCAGTAACAGCAAAATGGAATTCAGAAGAAGTTCTCTTGGGATCGACCTGATCGCTGTTGCGGACAGGATACGCGCGTTGGGCGATGGCATCCATTGATGGATATCCCTTGGAACAAATAGGATGTGAATGGAAATAGTTCATCACGTCCCATCTCATCAAGCCACGAATCATGTCGCCACCTATCTCCATGAAATGAGCAATGTCGAGGTGAAGGTGAATGATTCGGCTGTGCTCAACCCGAGCGATCAATCTCAGCTGTTCTCACAAACTTCTCCCCTCCCACACGATTTGTCTCGACCTGCATCGTCTCGCACCTCGTATCACATGTGCAAATCTGGACAGGGTCGTTTTTTTTGCCAGAGAGAGAGAGAGAGAGAGGCTCTTTGAGTTCGGTTTGGCCCATTCGTGAGCGAGTGAGTCGTACAGACGAGATTGGGACACGTTCCAGCTGATCACGATTCAAAATGACCGCAAGGCGAGGAGATCTGGCGATGGTCGCAGTAACCGAAATTGAACAACACATCAAGTCCCAAAACACACACAAAAACAAAACAGGAACAATTCGCACACCAACATTCTCAATCACAACCACAACAGACAAACAGACAGATATAGTACTCTGCTACACTCGTGCAATACCATACTCCACATCTCTTGAACTCCATCCACACCCATAGCACTCACACCCACACCCATAACACCCACAGCCACAGCATACCGATACTCACGCAACCACAACCATGTTCTCCACGTTGAAATCCTGCAGACTCTCCCTGGCCATGGCGGCAGCCGCAGCAGCCGTCGTGAGCGGAAGCAACGCTCCCCTCCATCTTCGCACTTCCGAACGCCATCGCCAGCTCCAGGATCAGCAGACGGTCAAGGTCGCCCTGCCCAAGGTCTCCATCTACATCTACTGCAGCGACGACGACGTCACCGGCCACGACTACGCCAAGGAGCTCGAGGACTACTACACGGAGCTCATCACGTCCGAGCTCGACGTCGAGAACCGCGAGGATCTCATCCGCAGCTTCGATGCACAGATCGACAGCGACGATCTCGAGGATTGCGTCGGCGACATGAGCCGCGGCGTCGTGCAGTGGAGCGGCACGGTCGAATTCCAAACGAACGACTCCAGCAACAACGCGGTCAGCGACTTCCTCACGGCCGACGAGATCAAGCCCCTCGTCACGTCCAAGAACCTCAAGAATCACTTCAAGAATCACATCTGTTCCGATATCGTCGATTGGGACGTCAACGTGCAGGATGCGACGGATGAGGAATGGGATCTGGCCTCGAAGAACGGCGTTGATGTGTGCCTTAACTTCGACAGCGACAGTCTGGAGAGCTGGGCCATCGCCTTGATCGTTGTCATCGGCCTTCTTTTTCTCGTCGGACTCATCCTGTGCTGTTGCTGCTGCAAGATCTGTTAGAGACCAGCAAACCAAGCATGTCTCCTGCTGATAGTTGGTGAAACAAGGTGCACATCAGCATGGGTGCGTGGGATGCATGGTCCATACGCCACTCGCAACACCACATGCGCCAAAAGGCACACAAACTCGACCCCACAACTTCTTGATGATATTAGTACTAGTACAGCATTTCTCCACGTTAGGTTACCCACTCTATCATCTGCCCTTGATACGGTCCGAAAGGTTTGGCGAAAGTTGCTGCATGGTGTATGGCACGCTGGCATGACGTTGATCGCATGCTGAACATGAGAAACACCGCACAAACCAATGCTTCCATCCACACTCGTAGCTGCACGAGCATTGCGTTGACCCTCTCTTGTCAGATGGTGAGCCGTGTACGAGTACGTGCACTCAGAGTTCTCCTTGTTGCCAACTCCCCTCGTCCAATCACTTTTGACATTGAAAAGAGCACGACAACACAAGACCGTGTCATGCCACCCACGTCGAGTTGATGAAGTCTGGTCGCATGATGAATGGTCCATACGACTACGACACCAATCCACATGGTGCACATCGTCGTATGCGTCTGCTCTCCCTCGTCGAGTGGAGGCACTTTCGTCTCAGAACTCCAAAGAAGTCTACCAAACATTATCTAGATAGAAACAGACGCGCACTTTCGCTTGAACCAGTCGGGTCACGGATACCTTTTTGCCTTCATTTTGGCTTCCGTCTTGTCCAACCACGAACTCCACACGAACGCAGATCAAACGCGTCGAAAGTCAACCCCTCTGGCGGCGAATTGACGCGCCAACACAGACATGCACCAATGCCATTAGCAGCACACGGCAACGATCGTCCCTACCACATGCTCTCTTTTTACATATAGCACCATACGGTAACACTCTGACACTCCACAATTATCATCACTTGCCGACCCGTCTGTGATGATTGTTGGTCGAATTCACGTTGCCGTTCTGCATCTTTGCACCCAGATGCATGCGGTATCGTATCCGTGCCTTTGGGTCCATCTCTATTTTCATCTCAGAACAGAGTACTTGGCGTGTGCATTCCATTTTGTTGCATCCTTGATCTGGTGGAACAAGGTCGACTTTGACCGTTGGCAGTGCTTGGCGTACGAATTATCCTCTTGATTGCGTTTTGTGATGCTCATGGAATCCTGTTAGGTTTGTATGGTACGACGAATGTGCTGTAGTAATCATGCTATTGTATGTCGTGCTATGTTATGTCTTTTTACTCTGTATTGGAATACGAACTTCGGCGGGCGTGTGTGTGCGTGATCCCCTTTTGGTGCTTTAGGCGGCGCCCGCATGCTGCACGGATGGATCGATGAGCCTCCTGGCTTCTTCCAGGATCTTCTCGTGCGTCGTTCGCTGGTTGTTGTATTCGGTCATGTCATCGTCGTCGGCAGCCATGTCGTTCTCGACGTCGTCCTCGTCCTCGTCCTCATCGTCGTAGTTGTACGTCGTCATGGTGAACTGGACGCTCCACGGCACCTGCTGCTGCAGGATATCGCAGGACTGCAGCTGGTGTTGCTGCTGATGCCGATGGGCCAGCACCTGCTTCATGGCCTGCTGGATGAAGAAGTTCATGGTCTCGTCGATGGCACCCGTGGTGTGCAGGATGATGAGGGCCTTCTTGAGGGCGGCCATGGCGTGCTCGAGTCTGCCGTATCGCGTGTAGATGAGGCCGACGTCGTACCATGCCATGGACAGCGCGGATGGCGACAGGGTCTGCGGGTCGTGCAGCAGGACCTGGAGGAAGAGGCGGCATGCCATCTCGAGCTTGCCGCACAGCACGCAGACCTGCGCGTATCGGTGGCGCGCTTGGGCCAGCAGCGTGCAGAATGGATTCTCTTCTTCGGTGGGGCCGGTGGTGTTGTTGTTGTCATTGGCGACGGTCGATGGAAGCATGGATGGCAGCTGCGATGCCGGCGACTGTCGGACAGCAGACGATGGAACGTAGGCGCCGCTGTAGTAGCGTCGGACCTGATGCTCTTCGTAGTCGACGACCCAGCTCTCCAGCAGCTCGCACGCCTTGAGGAGGATGCTTTCGGCTTCGTGGACGCTGTTGGATTCGGTTCCCATGCGCAGGAGCTGGCGTGCCGATGCGATGCGTTGCTGGATGATGGCGTTGACCTCTGGAGAGTCCGGAATTGGCTGGTGATGTTGCTGCTGATGATGGCGTTCAGCGACGGTTGCGTTCAGTGGGATGGTCATCATTGGGAGGACTGGTTCTGCGTGATTCATTGTTGTTGTTGTTGATGATGATGCTATTGTTGATGCTATTGTTGATGATCTGGGTGTGTATTGGTTGATGGGCTGTTTGAATTGGCTGATGCTTTGGTTTTATGAGAGGATGAGAGAGGTGAGGTGAAGGGGCGTTGTCAATTGTTGGTTGTTGGTTGTTGATACCAGTTGATACCAGTCGATAGCATCGAGTGTTTGTTGTGAGCCATTGTGCGTTGATGGTATGCACTTGCTGGTTCGCGGAGGATGATCATGATCACCAAAGCATCACATCTTTGCATGGGATTGCAACAGAGCAGGCATACTCGTATGCACGACCTTTGCAACCATGTGCCGATTGCATCCTTTTGCGATTGCACAGAGATGGTGGCGTCGGATGATCCATCGATGGCGAGAGCTTCGCCGTTGCGGTCGACAACAACACCAACAACACCAACGCAACAACAACGACCACAGTCGCGACGCAACTCAACGACCACAGACACATGGCGGAAACCACGACTGTCGCCTGGACCATCGCGGAAATGCTCAGATCGGCACTTTCGCCCATCTCTCTGTCTCTTTTCTTGTTCTGGTGGAGAAATGAAACGCGTTCGCTGAGAAATTCCGTCCGACCGGAGGGTGGAGGTGCTTGTGCGTCACGTGAAACAAGTGATCATTCTCGTCATCAATACAACAATTATATCATTTTGCTACTAAAGTTCTCTTCGTACATAACGAATGATATTCAGACTCTTCGATTTGGATGCCGAAATTAACCTCTCACAAAATGAAAGGGTGGTATGTCGTTTCCCAAACCAACAGCCGGGTTGCGACCTTTCGACAATTCACGATCAAGATATATGGCTTCGTGGTTCGCAATGGCTCGAAGTGGCGAAACGCACGATGTGGCGGTGTGCTTTCAGTCCGCGCAACACTGCGCCGCAATTTCGCACGAGTCTCGTCACAAGGTATTCCACTCGCCCCATGCGCACATGAATACGCTCCCTTAACGAACCCTGGAGTGCTCCGTCGCAATCTGTTGTCCTCCTCGTCCGGGTTTGTACCTGTGTGTGCACATCTGTGTCTCTCTCGATGGGAGTGTTCTGCTGTGTTGGTATCACTCTACGACTGAACAAGAGCGATGACGATGGCGGTCTCATTCCCAGACACGAACATGGGAGAGGAGCTTCTGGGCGGCATCACAACTACGAACAGAACAAAGCAGGGAGGAACCTGATCCCCGCCTGGTCAGAGCGAGCTCTTTGTACTGCCCGACATTCCGATTCTCGTTACGACGTCACCAAAGGAACAAACAAGTTGCGTTCCGGATTATTGGCTGACGCATGCGCAGCTCCGCCTTCGCCACACCAAAGCATCCATCCGTTCGTTGGCCTTAATCTTGCATGGCGCAGCCATTTTGGATGTTGTTGGTGCTCCAAGGAGGTTACATGATTTTCAGAGAGGATGCGTTGTGCACATTGCGTTGTGCACATTGCGCGGCACAGGAAGAGATACACCATGGACAAGGACGATACTCCGGTGTGGATGAGTGTGCGCACGGAGGATCTTGTGTACGACTACTCGTACCGAGGCAAGACACCGTGGCTGGTAGCTCGTGCATCTCCATGCCAATCGGTACCTTCCTTGTCTCTCCCTCGGCACAATCGCACCAAACGAGTAAAAAATGCACCTCCAGCAGACTAATACTAGTGAAATGCAATACACCGAATGGAGGCCCTCCGTGAATGGGATCGATGGACGAACGCCTGTAACATCCATGAAGCCTCGGATGGAGCATTGCGCTTGAGTTGGCCAGGTGAAGGACATTGCAAACACCAAGGAGTAGGCAAACGATGAGAGGTCTTCGTATGTTGTTGGCGCTCCGCACAATCAACTTAATGAGATTTGTGGGCGGTTTGCCATCAAGAGAAAGAGATCGACCGAGGACAGAAACGATCTTTCTGCTGTGTCGACGTGTCGAGCTTGCTGACGAATGCAGGAAGAAAATCATGATGTGTCAGCCATGTATCCGTGAACAGGCTGGCATCCTGGCAAAGTACGGAATACTGTTGTTCACCATTACAAGTGTGACTTGGTTGTGTCACTGTATGCGCTTTGTTGCTGGACTGGTGCACAGGATGGTGGTGCGTTGGATTGCATTTGCATTGGCGTGGCGGTATCGATGTCAACAACCGCGTCACAGAGGAGAACGATCGCCATCGGAGCAGGCTCCCCAAAGCACATGGCTCCTCTGTCGAGAGCAGATGTTGTTTGGGCTCATCATGACGAATACTCTGTTGCCGTCCTCTCGCAGATGTTTGTGAAGGTGTTTGGGCGAGGGGACGATGAATGATTCGGGAGGTAGGGGTGGAGCGCGTTGTTCACGTCAAGGTTGCCGGTGCCAATCGAGTACCTATACTCGATGCGTGTTGGAGGAATGGCTCGATGAAGAAATGTTGGATTCGTTTTCGGGAAGGACTTCGCTGTGCCTGGCGAGGCGGCTGAAAGTTACTGCGACGGAGGTGGTCGCGTCGGTGATAACAGTGAACTCAAGCATTATACCTGTGGCTGGTATAATAATATGATAGAAGAAGAGAATACTTGCTCCATGGTCGACGCTTCTCCTCTCTCTGCGAGTATTCTCTGGAGCCAAACCAACCCAAGCCGGGCCAAGTCCACAACCGCACAAGGTATCGAAACCCAACCAACGGTTCCAACAACCGCTGCCCATCCAGCCTGTACATGTCCGCATGGTGGCACTCCCATCCGTATTCGTGCGATGACCCCGCGTACGCAATTGTCGCTGTCGGCTCCACTGGAGCTTGTTCGCCCAGAAATGCGACTATGAGCGTTGGATTGTGTTTGGCGCCACACTTAGGCTGCAACGAGCCTCACCTGAACTCCCGCCGCGCCGTCGCCATTGGACGGTTTGTGATCGTACTCGTACTCGTGTGACGCCACATGAGCAGTGAAGGCGCGATCGGGGAACGGCTTTTGTGCGAAACCAAGTTCGAGCGAGCTGTCTTGGAAGGTTGCGAAGATACTGCAGCACGATGTGGTGGTGTGTGCAGAAATCACAACGAAGATCGCAAGGCACACGTCTCAGTCTGCTTTCTCAATTGTTGATGCGTCAGCGCTTCGCCATCATCGCCATGTCGGGAGCTCGTCAATGGACACATTTGTTGTCGCGCAGAGGAATACGAACACGAGTACGTGTGACGAGATGGCGAGTGCCCGATGCCAACATCTATGGCCACCGCGACTCGTCAAACCCCAACATCAAAGCCCCGCAAGGCAGGTCGCGAATGGAGTAAAATGCATCTTGCGCAGAGCGAAGAGGGGGAGGCAATCGTCAGTTTCCATGTCGTGCTCTTTCCAACGTGGACTACAACGGTGTAAGTACGCTCTCCCCAGGACCATTCCGCGAAGTGCGTTCACATAGGAGCCCGATCAGTGAGTCGACCTGCACTTTGTCATGGGACTCAATAACTTTTATCTAGTAGATCCAAACCAAGCACATATTAGTAATCCTTATAATCTTCTTACAAATAATTAACCGATCGATTTTTGTTGTATATCCTTTTTTAAGTTTTATGTACAGTCAAAGATATGCTAAAGTCCTATGAGTCGACCCCATGAAACTCCTGCTTGTTTTTCAGAAGGTTCTATGCTGTTCCGAAGTATTTATCGCCGGGTGATCAGTCACGGACCTGCCTCGGAAGGAGTCGTTCGTTTGGTACACGTTAAATACACGTTAGCATCTGCGACATGATCTCACATTTTGCTCGTCACAAAACACATCACACAAAACACATCACACAAAACACATCACACATCCAAAATCATCGCCATCCGCCCACAATTTCGCAAATCATCGCCACTCTTTCGCTCCATCTCACAACTTTCCTCGCCAATGCCATGCGCACTCGCTGTTGTGTCCCATGCTTGTGCTCGCCCTGGTAGTGTTCGTGTAGTAGTAGTAGTAGTAGTAGTAGTAGTTGTAGTTGTAGTTGTAGTTGTAGTTGTAGTTGTAGTTGTAGTTGTTGTCGTTGTCGTTGTTGCTGAATGATCGGCCTTCATCCCGTGCTCTCCTTCCTCACTTCGTCTCAGACCAGTGCACACCATCACATCGAACTAGCAAACAACTACTCTCTCCAGCACCAATTCAACCATGCTCCCCTCTGCCGCTGCCAAGGCCCTCGCCAACGATGCTAACCCCTCCCCCAGTAAGAAACCGCGTTCTGCTCGCCTTGCATCTGCTCCTCCCTTCGATTCGAAGGGGTTCCTGCTGCCTACTGCAGAGCAACTGTTGCCTGACAAGCCGTCTGCTACGTTGAGGAAGCCGAGCACCATCACGCAAGTGATCGATGTGAAGCCGATGCATGCAGCGGATGGCGGCCTCGTCCCGAACAGTACGCATGCGCATGCTCGCGAGCTGCACGTGTTCGTACACATCCACGATGGCAACGGAGGTGTCTACGACAACTCCAACGTCAGGGTGCGCTCGGAAGGACGAGGTGTCGGCGATGGTACGTTGGTGAGCGTTATCGTGAACGCGCCACCCCCGCCTGCTGCAGCTGATGTTGCATCACCTGTCGAGCCTGTCCCACCGGCGAGGCTCCCTCGTCGCTGCAATGCTGTTGTTGCTGGTGGATACGCAGACACCTCCAACGACAGCGACACCACCTACGAGGACAACGACAGGGGGAAACGAACGCGCGCCAGCAGGAACAGGAGAGGAGGTCAGTTTGGGTATGACCCGGAAGAGGGGGGAAATTGGAGGCGCCCTGCTGTGATTCGTGTGATGGAGGAGCTCACGGATCACTTCGATGTGAACGTGTTCAATTCCATGCCTCCCACAGGATTCGTGCTAGGTGGCAATTGCGACAGGCGCACATGGTGGAATGCAACACGTGTGTGGGTCACTGTGGCAACTGCGCTCTGGGGTGTCTTGCTCCCTCAGGAGGCTCCGCCAACTCGCCAGATGCAACAGGTGGTGGCGTTTGTCCATGCTCGCGTGGACCTCCCGCCTCCTGCACTTGGTGCGAACCTGTACACCCTATGTGTGAGGGGAGAAAAGACACTTGCTAACGCTGCCAGAGCTGTGCTCGCTGCATCTACGTCATTCACTAACAGCTCCGCAATCCTGTCTCGTCACGTGAAGACTCTTCCGGAGGAACAACGCAATCGTGTCGAGCCCACGCGTGCCACTATTACTAGGAGTCAGCTAACAACATTGCGACGTGGGTTTGATATGTTTAGCCGTGGCGAGGTCATCCCATCGCGAGTTCTCCAGTATCGCGTGCCTGCCTGTGACCTGTCTGGTGTGGTGTCCTTCCTCATGACAACAACAACATACAAGCCAGGGTTGAGTCACATGGTACGGTATGGTGGAGTTGAATTCGAGAATGTCCCGGTGTTCGATCGTGGTAGCACCTCCATCAAACAACTATTGGACATGTACTCATCTACGACTAACAATCCAGTGGGAAGGCCCGCGTTCACCCTCATGACAAACCTCCTCACACGCAAAAGCAAGATCAAGACGGGCCTTTCTTCCTTCGAGAGTTACTTCTGGATGGCAACACAGAAGCTCAAACAGGCAATTTCGCGCCTAGTGGACCTGCTGAAGGCTAAGTATGATGCGGATGGGGAGGGAAAAAACGATGCCAATGACGAGAGCGACAACGAGGACGAGCCGGATGACGTCATTGCGCAGCATGTGCGCACTGCCGATTCTCTGTTGCATGCACTCGAACTGCTTGTCGTGTTCGTCAAATGGGAATTCACCGCGTCGCACATGCAGCTTCGTTGTGACGACCCCATGCATTCGGCCGCGTTCGCTCTCACCACCGAAAAGGCGAAGAAGGGAGCAGGCTCATCAACCAATCAACGCAGAGCACGCACCAACAAACACAAGTGCAAGGAGAACACCACCATCACAAATGACATTTCTCCCGCCACCTCAAACAAACAACCACGTAAAGTATGCAACAGATGTGGCGCAGCAATGCGATTTGTGGATGATCGTTTTGTTCCTTTTGTCACCATGCTTAAGGACAACGAACTCACAGAACACAAGGACGAGTTGCAGTCAATGCTTGTGGCAGCGCCGGGATTCGCTGATGAAATTGTTAACTACATGGCTCACAAAGTGCGTGCAAAGGTTCAATTCAGACAAATCGACATTTATAAATCCACGACCAACAACAATGGCAAAAGAGCCTATGTGGTACTCGACCATAAGCAAAAAATTCTACCGACAGGCCAAGGCGAAGCCCAACAAGAATATTGGGGGAAGAAGGGAATGTCACTGCTTGGGGCGATGGTCATCACGTGTCACAATGATATTTTTACTTATCAGTTCATTGACATTGTGGTTGGCGGAAGACCGACACAAGACACTCTTCAAGTTGGTGGACTACTTGACATTGTGCAAAAAAAGGTCAAAGAAATTCTCCCATCCGTGACTGAAATCATCCTACAGAGCGATAACGCTTGTTGCTTCGCCAGTCACGAGCACATCCCACTGATCACATCGGTACTCAACAAGAACCTTGCGACACGAAAAGCAGCCAAAATCATCGCGTGGATTTACACGGAGGCCCAAACCGGTAAGAGCATGCTGGACACCCACTTTGCGTTCATCACCCGTGTACTGCGAAAATACGTGCAAAGCGGACGCGACATCAAGACCGCCCGCCAACTCTACGAAGCACTGAAAGCTGGTAGCATCGCGGGGACAACAACGGTATTGGTCAATGCACGAAACCTCCAAGGCCACATCACGACATTGCCAGGCGCACCAAAAAGACGATTCCGAGCGTCTGGACAACAGGTACGTCAGACTCATGAGGTGAAGTATGATGATGGCCAGGCGCGGCTGGTGGCTGCATCTGGCATCACGGAAGACGTCGTGGTGAAGACCACCGAATGGGATGGCTGGATCATCAATGAGGTGGGTGTCATCGAGGACAGAACGTTCACGTCCGACAAGCCGGCAATTACGTCCGAATCATTCAGGAAGACGGACAAGACGCGAAAACTCGGTCGCACAGCGGCAGAGAGCAAGGGGCTGGTGTTCGGCAAAGCCCTCGAAGACGGACATGAACATCTTCCATGTGATCACACCACGGCGCTACAAGACCAGACCGCGGAAACACAACACCCACCACTCGCTGTGCCAGGCTGGGCTAGCAAAACCACGCGCAAACCAGCAAAACTACCAGACTACATCGCGGCGAAATTGAAGGACATCAGTGAAGCGTCCGCGAAGGACCCGAAAAACAGACCGTCCGAACACGAAGCACACGAGCAATTGATGGACGACAACAGGACCAAAACTGACTGGTACGTACAACTGCACGCAAACCCCATGCGCGTCAAAGCGTCGCTGTCGGCAGCGTACAACACCAAACAACGCAAGGAAAAGAAGGAGGCTGCCCTCATCAAGACAGAAACCACCACCAACCCAACAGGCAACACAACAGCAACAGCATCTGCAATTGTGGCGACCCACGATGCGCCAGCTGAAACACAGGAGGAACGAAGAGAGGAGGAGTTGCAGAGAGAAGAAGAGGAGCTGGATCATCAGATGTGGTGTGATGCTGACACACTGAAGGCCAACACAGAAAGTGAGGCTGTGTTGGATGATGGGACGGAAATTTTGTGATGGGTGTGCATCACCGCGATACCACTAGTTGTGGAGTTTTGTGGGTGGCAGACCATGCTACTAAAACGAGTCTAGAGGCCATCCAAAAAGCACATCCAATATCTGCTTGTCATGCTATATCTCAACAACACATCGCTTAAAATTAAATCTAAACATTGCATTCTGACGCATGACTATCGTTTTATCAGAATATTGAAGTTAAATGAGTATAGAAAATATTTTGGAAGTCATGTTGGTTTGCTGTGTGTTGTGTGGTGGATTCGGAAAAAATGGTCGATGGCACAATGTTGCCCTCCAATGAGCACACATGATGATCATCATCATCCTTGTATTTCAGCAAACTGTGCATACCGTTCGCTCTGAATACCCCCCAGCTATCCACTCCATGAAGGCTGGCCACAGACATTGGCTCTGCATGCAGCAATGCAGCCACACACTGAAACAGAGCGATTGCCAAAAAATGTTTTCAATCCGGATGCGGTATGGATATGGATCCATCTCTCATCCATACAATCCTTGCAGCCCCTCCTTGTGCCCCTCGTGAATTACCACACTCCATGGCGACACGCGGATGCATCCAGAATGGGCTGGGAGTGCATGGCCGACGTGATACACCTCCATGTGATGATGTGCTGGTGGATTTTTTGCTCCCACCAAACATGACCATTCCGCAGATATGGTCGGCTGCAGCGTCTTCCAGACAACTTGAGCAGAGCATGCTTCACGACGTGCATCTTCAATTGATGCCGCACGCATCTTGTATGGGTGGCTTCGCGATTGAGGGGCGTCGTCCCATCGCCCCTCACAGCCAAAGCCACGCGACCAGTGCTGGGCGAGCCCCAACCAAAACTCCTCAAAACCACCTTTGCCTCCGCGCGGACACCTTCCCGGTGCTCCGCGAGCCTCGAACTTCGAGGGTGCCTTCTTCGTGCCCCTCTTGAGGCGTCTTGACCATCCATAGGCGCTGACATGGCCTGTATGTGCCACACACAGGCCAAAACCAACGAGCCGATTTGGAGACAAATCGTGATCGTATTTCTGGGGCCTACGACGGCCCCAAATCAACCCCTCTTCCCGCCTCCGTTCGTCCACCCACCAAACGTTGCGTGGAGGTGACGGCGATGTTCTTGGATCTTGAGTTGGCCGGCTGGTTGTTGCGGCGCCAAGCATACCGTTCGACGGCCATTGAGGTATTTTTTTTGGTGTTGCTCCACTTCCATGTTGGTGTGTCGAGTTTGCCACTCTCGGCCAGCCTCACATGTTGGGGGATGTGGAGATTTACCTCCAATTGTACCGACTGTCCAAAAAGACCACGACACAAAACAATCGAGGAGTACCAACCCCACTCAACCACTTCGCCACAACGAAGCAGACCTGATGATGTTGCGCATCGTGATATCATTGGTGTTTCGTGACGAAGTATCCAATTTCGTGACGTCGATGACGGATTGGACAAGCACATGGTGTAAGTAACGTAAACGTGGATTCACCGCTTCCCCCAACATTCTACAACTAGTGCTATCGTGGATGGACTGTTGGATGGTCTCATCCGAACACCTGAAAAAGAGACTAAACAATTCAAAATCGGAACAAAGTTGCTGAAACAAAGAACAGCAAAAGGTTAAATTGGATCGATGTAGTCGGAGGAAAAAGGCTGAGTCCCTAAAGCAGTCTAAAAATGCTCACATTGACGGGTCCATAAAACTTAAAATAGGATCTAACTTAAAAATCGATCGGTTAATTATTTATATGGAGATTACGAGGATTACGAATATGTGCTTTGTTTGGATATCGGAGACAAATGTTATTGAGTCCCATGACAAAGTGCAGGTCGACTCACTGATCGGGCTCATAGAGTGATGGTACGAGGAAGATTGGGTGTCATAACAAGGTACTCCACTTCACTCCACTCTCCTCAACTCTGCTCTACTCTACTCGCAGAAGTGCCCTGCTACAGAGTCACCCAGGGCGGGAGATATGGAATCAATGAAAGCGATTGGCCCGGAAATACACGTCTGATGCGGGCGAGTTGTGCGGTTGCTTCGCGATTCCTCATACTCTCGCTCTGCTCTGCTCCACTTGACTCGCTCCCGTCGCAAGAAAGCGTCCAAACGACCGAAAGCGCAAATGCAACCGCGAAAAGCAAAACAGCGAAACGAGTGTGTACATGTGGTACCAATACCAATTCACGGGAGAGATGTTTGACCGAACTCTGTGTTTGAGTGGCGACAGCTTGCCAGAGATGGCGGGGGATGTTGACCTGCAACTCGCAACTCACAGTCGCAACTCATAGTCGTATCTCGCGACGACTTGCCCAGTCTGCATTACAATAGAGTATGTGCATTTGGAGGCCCTCCGTTTCACCGTCCATACATACAAGTAGTGCAGACACTGGAACGGGAACAAGACCAGAGCAAGCCACAAAAGTATCATCGGTTGCACTAAACTGAAAAAAACAAGTGGATTAGGACATCTGTCGTGCAACTCGTAGGGGAGCATCGCGCTTCTGACAATCTCTCTGCTGTTCCACCTCTAGATACTTTGGCGTAGAATGCTGCTGTTTCATCGTCGTAATCGTACTTGTCCATTGTTCTTTCGAATCGACTCGAACAGTAGTCCGACGAATACGACTCTTCTGATTCCGACTCCTTCTATCGCCTAAATTTGACCGCTTGCGGAACTGACAGAAACGCGAACGTTGTCCGTCAAAGTTCTCCATTGAGCGTCTTTTGCGTGTCGCTAGCGGTCGATGCATCGGAAGGTTCGTATTATCACCATTCTGTGTTGATGACGTGTGTTCTTGGGTTATGTCCATGGGTGGACTGTTTGATCGCAAAAGGATCCAACAAGTCGGTGTAGCAATAGCCTGTCGTTGCCGGTTGCTTTGTCGAAGAGTTTGAGGACTTTCATTTGGGGGGAAACGGACAGGAAGCCCCCCAAAAAGAAGACCAGAACGGTCCAAATCGTCATGGAGAATGTGGGAATGCGGAGGAACCGGTTCTCTATCGAGCGTGATAGTATTGACATGAAATTGACATTGTTGAGTGCATCATACCAATAAGTAAACGCACTATTTTTCTCGCATTGTCAGTCCGACAGCTCGGTGCTCATAAGTATCCTGAACCAAGTTTGTGAGAAGAAAATCGATTCTGTTCGTCGGCAGGCGCAAATAAGCCAAGAGGCAATCGACTAAGAAGAGACGAACGAGGTAACACATCAGCCAGAACAAGAAACGCAAAGCGCTACACGAGAACGTCGACACCGGTATGAACGAAGCTCCCATCACATCGTGCAGACGAAAACCGCATAATTTGGGGTGGTGCGCGAGTGTTGGCGCAATGGAGTTCGCGTTGCGCAGGTTGCGACACAAAAGCGGGATAAATGGAAAGAAAACAAAAACACTATCACTTGCGCTGCAAAATAACACGTCGGATGCGGCTGAGATCGTGAGAGAAAACACGACCAGAGCGCTTCGCTCCGTTGTGCCGTGATGCCCAACGGTGCAGTTGTGGTGCCGTGCGCCGAGCAAAGAACACTCGTGTCAAGAGGCCAAAAGGGGGGAGGGACGGAAAGGGTCCAAAAAGCGATGTCGAAGCAATTCTCACGGAAGAGAGCAATTCCGCGATGGTACGGTCAGAGCGCACGACGCGAGGATCAGTACAAGGTACCGTGTTCTCCCACGCAGGATCAGGTAGCCGCTGGAGCAACTTGTAAGCGTGGCATGGTACATTGTGGTTGTGGTCTTGCTTGCTCATGTGCACACAAACGAGGCAACGAGAGAGAGAGGTGGGTACATCGGAGACTGCTCACAAACAGGAGCTGAGACAATGATCCATCACAAGAGACACTCACAATTTTAAGCAAACGACCATCAACAAGCCCCAACTCGCGCCTCACACTTCACCAGTTTCGCTCACTCTGTCAGCGCTTCTATCATCCTCGTACACCGCCAACACGAAGAAAGTCACACACCATCATCACAAGCCAAAGCATCAGCCAAAGCATCAGCCACACCATGCTGAAAAATCCAACAGCGCCTACCATCGTGACCATGACGCAGCAACAAACTAGCAACGTGCACGCAGCACCAGCAACACAGGCCAGACAGGCTAGACAGCCATCAAGCGACGACGGCGAACACGATGACACCAAGCATGACATCATTAGCCGCAAGACCGACGAGCGCATCCAGAAGGCCTGCGAGATGATGCAAGTGGCCGACGATCTCCTCAACTCGATCAACTCGGACGCCGAGGCTGCTGCCACCGTCCACATCAACGGCAGCAGCAAGGACAACGGCAAGGACAACGGCAAGGACAACGGCAACAGCAACGATGAAGCGGAGATGGACTCCCGATCCCAGCAACGCCAACAGCGCCAAGCCCTGGTGCAGGTCGAATCCGTCCTGCGCGATGCCTACAGGAGCGTCCAGAGATGGCGTGGGCAGCATAACACCACTTCCGTCACTAACAACAGCACTAGCAACAGCACTAACAACAGCACGAGCAATGCTGACAAGGCTGACATCGACCAGATCCGCCAACGCAACAACCCTTTCCAACCGTACTCGGCACAGATCCGGCAGCGGCTGGCGCACGTCTCGCTGCTGCTCGGCAAATTGGACGTCGCCTGCAGGCTCCTTCTCCTCAACATCTCCCGAGATCCCAAGGCGCTCTCATCCTCTGCCATGGCCATGGCGTGGTACGATGTCGCCATGATCTACCTCCACTCTCAAAGGTACAATCAATGCCACATCGCGTTGCGACATGCACGGACGGAGCTTCACAAGAAACCCCATTCGGCACCCACTCACATCATGCGCGTGCCTGGTACAGAAACCACCATGCGGGTCGGTCCGGACGAGGTCATGCTATTCTTCATCCACCAGGCCACGCTGCGACTGCGCGAGGCCACGGCAAACACGCAACGGCCGCAAGGCTCCACGCAGACACGGCCACCGCTGCCGTGGAGCGTCCAGTTCACGACGGTGACGCATCATTGCGGTGCTCAAACGACAGTCACGCCAGTCTGCGCTGGATCCATATTCCCAATCAGCCAACCGTTGCCATCGGCAGCCACACACCATGCAGCGGAACAAGCCGCTGATACGCAGAAGCCGTCTTCTTCTTCCTCCTCAGTGACGGCCACCAACATCGTGGGCGCACTTGTCATGGCTGTTGATCACGGCTCTGCCATCAACCATGCTGCTGCTGCCGCCCAACACCAAACGGCAGTGAAATCGTCTTCTCGATCAGCCGGTGCTGCATGAGAGAAAATCCATCAATCCATGCATTCCTGCATTCATTCGTCTGCCGCCAGACACGCTGTGTGGAGCATGGAATGGCACAGTGCAGAGGCAGAGAGGGGTTACTATACCAGACGTTACATTGTTACGACTATGCTTCCCAAGTACTCCATATAGTATCATACGTTATTGCATACTCGACATTACTTCCAGTTTAGGTTGGGTCCAAGTACTCCCAAGAGTGCCACGGCCAAGGGCTAGTGGCGGATGCTTCACAGAGTACCTCGAAAGAGACAGGGCACATCCGAGCATAGGCATAGGAGCAACTACATACAGTCGTCAACTCCATGAACCGAGAGACGGAGACTAAATGGCTCGCTTCACTCTCCTTCATAGCTTCCGTCGTTCCTCCCTGTCGTTTTCATCGCCGTCACCGGCTGCCGCAGCTGCGCCCACACGCAACTATCATCGGCAGTCTGCTCCATGACTGGCCTCGATTCCTGTGGCATTCGCAACTCTCATCGGCAGCCGAAACGGACGCTTTCGTTGGGCAAAATGTGAGAACAACGACTACGCCAACCCGAACGGGAGCAAAATATCACTTGCGACATGGAGAGTGTGACGCTCCAGGGTGGTCATGGATACATAACGCATGATGCCTCTATGTTGGCTCGAGAGCCTTTGGTGGTCTCGCTCCAATCGAGTTCCTTCAGATCGTTCTTTTCGCTCCGCTGGCCGAATACAAACATCCATGCAGGAATCTGAGTGGTGTGATTCACTCGTCGACTCTGCCTTCTGTGGTGCGTCCCACCACTTAAAATCGCATGCAAGTACTATCAGAGTAGCGCCTGCGACAGTTCGTTGCACAACGTGTCCTTGGGCTTCTCCGAACTATTCGACCTTTTTCGGAGACAAACGCGAACCGATGCAAACGAACCGGTATGGAACAGCTCAAGTTTCTCGCACGGTTGGTACAAACGAGAAGCAGATCATCGGAGTTCTCGCGTGGAGGTGATGCGCTATTTGTCAAAGGAATATGCCACGTGGGAAGAGTCCAATACAGGCGATAAGCACAAGGCTATAGACTACGAGTAGAGGAGGGTACTGTGTTGCTTGTCGTGGAAGACCCATATCCCCCCAAAAGGCTTCGCTTCTTTCGCTCATTTATTCGTTCATGTGCTCGCGCAATGGATGATTGGTACTCAGAGCCGGGAGAATCACAAAGTGCATTTTTGGAACGAAACTGGAGACTAGAGAAAAGGAAGATAGAGCAGAGTGAAACGATATCGTGGAGTTGAGCAGAGCAGAGGACAACCAACGTACTCTGCTCTTCTCTGCCTACTCTGTGAGAAAGTACATGCAACATTCGTCGATAGGAGCGGCTTTCGTGCTTTTGCTTCCCTGTGTTGTCATGGAGAGAGAGCGAGAGCAGAAAGAGAGACAGGATTGAGGGGGGGGGGGGGGGCGTGTTGATGGTCTCGCTCTGCGTGCCATGCACCTGCGGAGGTGGCAGATCGGCAGCCCTGTGGGAAACGGTCTCCAGAGACTCACCAGCATCATCACGATCGTCAAATTGGCCTCTTTTTGACTGTCATGACATCGCGGAGCAAGTGGTTCGCGCAGTTTCGCGCTCGCGCTTTCTTTCAGGAGACGGTACCGCGCCAACGCGGACATGGCGCTGTTTGGACGAAGAGTAAAAACAGAGGGTGGTGGAAGAGTGAAGCGTCGAGGAGCACGAACGTGATAACAGCATTACTGATAGTGCTGGCACTTTGCTTGTCCTTCGGCCAGAGATTCTCTTTTCTGATGGAGAAGAATTTTGTTCTTCATTCGGCTTGGTTTAGCTCTTAGTACGTGGTTCGTAGTTTCGCTGTCCCCGAGTGACAGCACGGGAATGGTGAGCAGGGCGGAGAATGCGCTGAGGTTGAAGATGGCAGGGTGTGTTCTCGGCACAGCCGATAAGCTTCGACGCTTGTGCCCAACGTCACGTGGGCAATCCGAACCGGAGCTCCAATGCGTTCTGATGTTCTACAACCCAGCTTCGCTCACCGTCTTTGGAATCGCATTTCGAGCAAACAAGAGGGGGTGGAGCACAAATCCGAAGACAGAACCAGCCCGTGGCGGTTTTTGCCTCAGTGTTGTTGTTTTTTCGGATGCTGGCGCTCTCTCGCCAATCACCGCACTCACGCAGATCATACCAACAACATGGAGGCCATGTCGTCGAATGACGTCGCTCCCTCTTCCTGCGTGTGCCGCTCCACGGCCCTTTCGACCATCTGCGACGTACTTCCTGCTACGATCGGATCCGGATACTCGGCGACGTCTGGGTTGCCAAGTTGCGGCTTTTGCGTCCTCTGGAATCGGGACCAAAACGAGCTTGGCGTTGCCATGTTGTCGCCGCCGTCTGGGTTTGCCTTTGCGTTTGATCTTGGCCGACGCCGTTTCATGGAATCTGCGTCAGCCATCGTCCGTCTCAAGCATTTGCGATAGTCCGCGTTCAGTCGCGTGGTGAACGCCTTCAGCCGCCTTTCATCCTCATCGCTGGGTTTCCCATAGATCCCAGCATTCCCTCGAGCGTCGTCGCCGACACTGCCGCTGTTATTTTTGGAGTTGATCGACTTCATGCTCTCCTCCATGTTGCCCTTCACCAGCGTATCCATCCTCGTCTGGTGCAGCACATGCTCGCATGACACCATCAACGACGTTGACAGCAATGTGCCGCATCCGTGAGATTTCCAATACTGCCTACCACACTTGTTCCGCGAAATGCGCTGAGCGAGATCCTGATCCGAATCGGCGTCGACATCGGCACTGCCGCCGCTCCTGCTGCTGTTGCTGTTGTTATTCTTGTCTTTGTCGTTGGCATTCACCTGCCGCTGCATTTCCTGATTGAAACAAGCTCGGAAGTCTTTCATCGTCGGCTCGCAGTACGTTGCGGCTATGCCATCCTCCTGCAGCACGTCCATCATCACATTCTGCTCCAGCTGTATCGATCGGTGGTACAAGTACGACCCAATGACGTCCGACACAGACTTCTCCCTGCGCAGCATCGCTTCGATTGTCGCATGCATGTTGCGTTGCGTTGCGTCCCGTATGGTATTGTATGGTACGAAGCAGCGCTCAGCCAGTTCAGCTCAGCGTTGGTTGAACTCAGCTTGGCTCTGCACAGGAAGGTTGACACGCGAGAGGTTTCGGATGGTTGCGAGTCAAAGGATGGCGTAAAGAGACAGCTCTTTCTCTCTCTCTCTCTCTCTCGCCTTCTCTGTTGATTGTTGACTTGGAGTGGAATGGCCGAGGGTCGATCAACCAAAGGGCCCGAGTGTGTGATGTGTGTGGGATGCCTCCTCCTCCTTGGGTGATTCCGATGGTCTGGGCTCCTCTGCCATGTCCAGACCACCACCACCATTGACAGCACCAACAGGATCCTGGTGGCCGATCGAATCTTTGTCGTTTCGTTTTCCCCCTGACCAGAAACAATGAGAATTGATTGGTTCGCACAATCGGGGACCACGGCGTCACGTTGTGGTTGATCTGTTCTCATTGTGACGCCGATCATTCTCACTTTGGTGACACAAAGAACGTGTTATTTGAAGTTCAAGGAGGAGCGAACGAAGAACGACAGAACTGTTGGCGTGCAGACGTTTTATTGGTGCGATTGATGTTCGATTATGGTGTCATATGTGTAACGGGCTATCATGAAATCGTCGGACATTTGATTGTGTTCTGGTTGGACGGAAGACGTCAGCAGACACGATTACACCAGAAGGTGTCGTGTCTGCTGTCCATCACGAAGTTTTATCAACGAACCATCATCACATCATGTTGGTTCCAAAAACGATGCAAATCCAAACCGCCCACCGCGAACCACCCAACCGGTAGCGGTCATTGCACACGTAGCTGTTGGTGATACGTACGTTTCTTCGTTGTTGTGAGACGGCATTTGAGTAGGTACATTGTCGTAGCCAGAGCTGCGTGCCAAACGAGAAATGCGTTCTCGCGAAAACACCATCTCTCTGTCCGACACTCTTCTTCTCCTTGCCTCCATAGTCGAACGCACACACACTTCTCATCGGTTTCCCATCCGTCGCTCACCTCTTCTCATCGCCTCTCGTCCCTTCTGATCGCTCATCGCCATTGTCCAACGCCAAGAGCAATCTGGCGCGACGAAGAAGAACCCAGACACAATTGACGCAAAGACGAAGCCAAGTACCAGCGTGTTCCAATCATCACACAAGTGCTCCGTGCTCTGCTTCTCCTCCCCTTGACTCCACCACTGCTGAGACTGTGGGATTGATCCATCAACCAGACGAAGACAGAGAGAGAGAGAGAGAAAGAGAGGACACCATCAGGATTGTTCGGGTTTGCAAGAGCTGCTGACTTGTCTTCGCCACGCGTTCACCACACAACAGTCACTGTAGTCAGAGGAACTGCCATACCCACAGAGTGCATCGGTCTCACAAACACGCAACCATAACATCAACAACAGAAGCAATCAAACAACAACCGGCCACGCCATCAACACTCGCACAATCACAGTCATCATCATCATGATTGCAACTCCCAGCCTCCGCAGCCTGTTGCTGCTGCTCTGCACCATCTCGTCTCTCATTGCTGCCGCTTCGGCTGGCAGGACGAAGTTTCTGCTTGAGACGGATGCCAACAAGGCCTACTCGGCGCAACATCACAAGTCGCAACCGCGGTACACGTTCACCAACCCTGAGAAAGAGGCCACGCTCCACGTCGTCCCGGGTCCCACCACGTTCAGCCAACGTCGCAGAGGTGAGTGTTGCATGAGGAGTGCTCTGTATCTCACTTCACCTCGATTCAACTCAGAGTGCTAACTTCAACTTTGCTTCTTCTCTCCTCTTGTGATTATCTTGCGTCCTATTATATTGCATTATCCTGCTTGACCGCCACACTTGGGTGCAATGCATCAACAGGCTGGGTTTGGGTGGTCGACGATACACTTCGCGATGCTGACAGCACACCGTCTGACGGGGACGAGAAGCAGGCACCAGCCAAGAAGTAAAGACTGATTCCATACCATTATACTCATACACCATACAAAACCCAACAGCAATCGCAGGGCGTTGCTTCTCGGAACCAGTGCCACGTTCCGCAACGCTCAAACATTGCGCAAGCGATCCGACGACAATCAACAGCAACATATCAGGTGAGATCCCAGAAATGCATGTACATGTAGAATACGAATACACGATAGACAAGAAAAACAAAGCATCATTTGAGAAAGGCGCGCCGAAACAGAAGCAAGCGAAGCAAACCACTCTACGTGCAACGGTTGGAGGACTGGATGGATGAAAGCGCCCCTCGCAAACTACGATGCGCCATGAAAAGCAAAGGCAATTCCAACCGCACCGTTTCGGTTACATTCCTGTGAACCATACGGATCATGCAGCGATGCACATCTGACAGAAGTTGACGGACGTCATCGTGCGAGGAGTGAGCAACTCGAGCCGCACCACTGTGCACCTTCATACCACTGCAACACGCGAGGCACCTAGCGCCAGGCTGGCATTGACCGAATTGAAATGCAATGACAAGCACGAGGAAGAGCACAATGACACATGCGATTGAACCCTCTCTCTCTCTCTCTCTCTCTTCAGTGGAGAAGAATGGCACAGCACATAACTCAGAAACACACCACAAAAGTGCAACCAACAATGTACGAGTGCAGCCTTACACACGATGTATAATACATAATAGAGTAAAACTCATCAACCTAATGGATCGCCTCGTTGCCAGCCACAAAAAAGGACTTGTGCACTTCTCAGTTCGATACAACTCAGTTCGACCTCCATCAAGCTCCACCGTCGTTACGATGATGACGGGAGCTTGCCGCCCAGTCGCTCGGTCCATTCATTCCTCTCCTTTCGGCTATCTGCTGCGAGGTACCAGCGCACTCTCCCATCCAAAACACTCACTTCGAATGGCATCTTCACGTCTCCGTCTACGCTGCTGGCGTGGCCCTGCTCCTGCTTCGTTCCAGCAGCATGGGCGACTGCAACATCATGTAAGACGAGTCGATTCTTCTTGTTCGCGGATGCCCGCTTCCGAAGGTATTGCTGTTCGGAGTCGTACTGGTGTAACATTCCGTTCTCCAGCGCGTAGTAAAAACGCTTCCAGTGCTTGGTCGACAATGACTCGTCGGATGACCTCCACAGGTAGCCAGTCAGACTGCTGTTGTCGTTGGAGGCTGGCTTAACAGGCGCCGCGCTGCCATTGGTAGATGCATGCAGATAGCCGCCCAGCTCCCGAGGGAATTCATCGTGCAACGCGATCTTGGCCACCCAATGAGATAGCGCGGCCGTGAGACCCCAAATACGAAAGCTGCGCTGGTGGTGTGGATCCATCCAGTGGAATGTGCGCATGGTGAAGGGTTCGCCTTGCCACACAATCTCCTGCGTTTCATGTTCCTCCAGAAATGTTGACAATGGCGTCAAGAAGGCAGCCTCGACCTCATCCTCGGACAGCTTGAGGTTGTCCAGGAAGGCCTTTTGTGTCATGTTGGGATCAGCTGTGCCTTCTTTCCATTGCAAGCAACCGACGACGGCAGTCACGCATAGATGGCTGCTGCTTTCCACCGTCGGGAGTTGACAGAGCAACTCCATGGGATACTTGGTTGGTTCTTTCCCACCTTGCTCAGCCTGTTGTTCCGCCTGCTGCTGTTGTTCTGCATGCTGCTGCTGCGGAAGCTGGTCAGCGCGACCTATCGTCCTGGTTGAAGCCTCGGCAGATTCTGTGAGAGCACTAGTCGTTCGCGAGTCGCCATAAAGTAGCCGAATACCGACCTCCTCCCATGTTTCTCGCACGGCAGTGAACACATCGTCGTTGCCATCGGCTTCATCCTGTTTGCCCCCGGGAAAGCAGACCTGTCCGGGATGAGATTTCATCTTCTCTGGGCGTTTGGTCAGAAGAAGGTACGGAACGAGCTCATTCTTGTGGCCGTCGCTTGCATCTTCCTGGTCGTTTGCACCAACGGATGCCCGTGCATTGCCACCAGATTGCTGCGGAAAGAACACAATGAGGATCATCACACTGGCACGCCGCAAAGAAGCATGTCTCGCATTGCCTTGCTTCCCATCCAATCCGACCTCGCTCAAGCGCTTCTTCACCGTCTCCTCGTGCACAGCCTCAGTGCCAGCATGGTATCTCCTGCTTTTCTTGCTGGCATCCATCTCCGCGTTCTTGCTGGAGCTCTTCATGGCGATCGCAGAAGCTATCGCAGCGGAAGCTGGCACTTGATGCCTTCCATGGAAGTCACGCCTGTGTGCGCCGTGCCGTTCTGCGCCTCTTCAGCAATCAACGTGCGCAACCCAAGCTAGGCGAAGAAGGAGTCAGAAGTAGCAACGTATCGATGAGTAGCTATGGATATGCACATACATTCAATGTACGAGGTAGACCCTCTATCGTACGGTATGTTGCAGCAGGGTTGCTCCTCTCTGTGCTCGGCATCTGCTGATAGACGCAGTTGAGCTTCTTCGTATCTTTGGTTAGCTGTTGCTGAGAATTGCGTTGGTGGGTGATTGATGGCACACGTTTGCGAGAACAACATCAGAACACGTTTGGAGATTGGCTCAAGAATGACCCCTTCGAATAAAACAACTCCATCATTTCATTCCCAAACCACACAAAACCACAAATGCTCGTGCGTTTGTTGTCATGATTTCTGCGTCGGAATCATCGAAGACACATCAACAAACCTCGCAAATCCAGATCTCGCCATCGGCACAACGTGTGAGGCTCCCCCAACGAGCGTGCACAATCAATCAGCCAACTGTGAATACTCGTGCAAGATCATTAGACTGCCGGAATAGCAGAACGAGTGCACACTATCATCACACTGCACTTGCGAAGTTTGCGAAGGACAATGAGAGCCACCGATTGTGCACCGTGGTCCTTCCTCGTGCTGGTGCTGCGACTGCATCCTTGCAATGCCTTCGTCACCAAACCTGCCGAGGGTGTCGCCCGAACTTTCGCGTCCTCCGTGACAGTTCCAATAGCTTCGGATCCAGCTCATCTGCAGCTGTACACTCGATTTCCATCTGATCGGAGCTCGGGTTTGCCTCGATCCGTTGCACCCCCAGTGGCTGCTGGATTCACGAACATCCGTCATTCCACAAGCACATCAGGAGCACGTCGTCTCGGTGTCCTTCAGGCCAGAAGGAATGCCAACAGCAACAGCAATAGCAACGATACTGATGACGACACTGATAGTTCGCAATGGCTGCGACAGTTTTCGTCGGCGATGCCATCCATCCTCATGATATCATTGCCATTCATTTCGTACGTGTTTCCTTGGCTCGTGGAAGTCGCCAGATCTCTGCCACCGAATTCAGCCGAGCAGCTGGCCGTGGTGACAGCGTTATTTGTTGGCAACAGGGCGTATCTGTACGCCTTGTCCACAACGATTGTAGTACTGGCGGCCATAAGAGGATCGGGCGATAGCACTGCACTCGGGCAACGCATCCAAGATCTCACGGAGGAGCTGCTTGCGCGTCCAACGTTGGATGCTCCATCCGTGCCGAATCAGATGCAATCGTCGTCGTCTGCAAATACCGAGGTGTTGCAGCAATCTCCATCCAAGTCATCACGCGCCGTGCGCGCACTGTTCGAAGACAGCGGTATACAAGATTCGTTGAATAGCGTGTCGAGCGAGTCGCAGGCGCTCATCCTGCCGCTGGTCGTCACGGCGCTGTTGGCGTCATCCGTCTTCTTCCTGCAGCTGTGGGACCTTGACGCTGTAAAGCCCATGCTGGATCAGGAGGATTCCATGATGCCGTTCGGCGGTGCAACGGAATTCGTCACTTCTATCAAGGCTTGGTTGGAACAGAATGTCGCCACCATAAGCCAACTGTGGAATGCTGCCTTGCTCACCATGTTCTCAAGGAGCGAGATCCGGCGTCTCATGAGCGAACTGCTACCATCCCAATTCATCGCTGGCAATAGCAATCGTGGCGTTGAAGAGGACATCGATTCCTTCGAACCCGTCGCTATAGCTGAATGGTCACTGGCTGTCATCGTGACTGCCGCTGCCTTCCTCGCTGTGCCGTCGTGCTGGCAGGCGCAGAACTTCATCAACATGGCGCTGGCCATACTGGTGGCACGGTCCATCCAGCTGGATCGATTCCCTGCCGTTATGGGTGCGTTGAGTCTTCTGGTGCTGTACGACGTGGCGTCCGTGTTCTGGGTGGCACCGGCTGGTGCCGTGTCGTTGATGGAGCAGATGGCATCGACGGCATCGACGGCCACCGCTGATTCTGCCATGTCCATTGGTGATGCGTACATTCCAACCGAGAGCGCCATTTCGACGGCACAGCTTCTGACTGATCCTTTCGACGGCCTCGATCCAGCCTGGTCATTATCAGACCTCCCGTCGTTGTCACTGTCTGCGGCGGGCCCGGGAGATGCAAAGCCCAGCTCGGCAATGGCGTCGGTGGCCATGCAGAAACTCACATCGTCGTCATTCCAACCGGGTCTCCTGGTGACGAAGATCGAGAGCAGGTTGGGCGGTGCGCTGGGGCTTGGCGATGCAGTCTTTCCGTCCTTGCTGGCCATCTTCTGCCGCCGATACGACACGGAAACATGGATCCAACGGCAAAACGAAGACGCCGGGATTCCATCAACCACAGGAGCGGATGGTGCTGATGCATCGAAACCAGAGCCATCCTCGCTGTTCGCAACGAGCATCGTCGGTTACGTGGTGGGCTGTGCCGCTTGTGAATTCGCACCGACTATCTCAACCACAGGACTTCCAGCACTTCTCTTCATCGTGCCGTCCATGGTGGGGCTCGTTGTCACGAAAGCCATTCTGACGGGCGACTTCGGCAAGCTCTGGGAGTTCCGTGCCGGCAGCGGAGATGGTGCCGACGGAACCGGGAGTGCCAGCACGTAGCGTTGCAAGAGCGAGTGGTAGTAAAGATAGCCAGGGAACAATTGATGGAGATGGCGGATGTGAAAGATCACAGTCCGTGGACGGCCAATGCGGAGGAGCAGAAAGAGGGGAAGAACGCGAAAGAAGTGTACTTCTGCTTGGAGCACTCTGCTGTCTGGGATAGTGCAATCCCTTGCAGACGCGCCATACATACCTGATCGTGGACAAGACACGAAGGCAGGTCGAATGTTGAACGGCGGTTTGATTCAGACAGAACGACAGGCAGAGAAATCGATTCAATTCAATGCGATGGATTGATGGATTGATTGATTATCACGCAAGGATCGAGTTACAACTGCAACATCCTTCTGTCGAATTGGTATGCATCCTGCTCTGGAGGGAGGGGGAGAGAGTAGAAATAGTATTCTAGTACTCTTCTCTGCTCTGCTCGTAGTTCTTGGCTGGCAACTTGTCAGAATCGGTACTCGACTACGTACAAGTAGATCATCAGCTGCAACCTGAGAAGGATCCAAAGTACTCCTCCTATTCCATCAGTCTCTGTCATGGCGCGACAACTGGGCGACGTACTCGTACGTTCGCAACGTACTTTGTGTTGCGAGTAGTAGTGGAGAACAGGTGGTGGATTGAGTAGTACGAGCTACCTATTACACTTCTACCCATGACCCTGAGTGCTCGTGTTGTGGTCCTGGGTTGCGCCGGAATGAGCGGAAACTCGTCATCTTCCACTATTTCTCGCAAAAGCAGAGAGCCTGCGGAGAATTCGGCATTTCCGTTGGCTGCGTCTCTTCTGGTGCACCTTTCTCTTCTCCACAGAGGCGGAGGGGTCTTGTGGGGTGCAGGGCATCATTCGACGCTTTCATTCTTGACCAAAGAACAAAGGAGTATCCCAAACAGTCCCAATTCGGAGGAAGCGAATGGACTTCGACCTGTTGAATCCGACCGCCTTGCTATGACAAGGCGACCGATCTGGAGGGCGGCAAAGTCGGAATACGGAGGTGCGCATCCCACCGGTAGTCAGAGCGGATATTCCACTGTTTTGTTTATTGCAGTAGAGTGGAGTGGAATGCAATCAGAGTCAAGTCAAGTCGAGCGGAGTAGAGCAGAGGATGACCGGCTTCGCAGGTAGAAGTGGCATCTTGGGAGAGAGCAGCAGAGTGGGGAGAGCTGAGTAATGCGATGCCAGCAAGAATGTGGTTACAGTTGCGTACGTGCTGGTATGGAATATGTACTGGGGTGACTGCGAAGGAACATGTGGCCTTGTGCCACGTCTGATCTGGTGCCACAATCTTTTGCTCCTCTACTTCCGAGTAACCCGCTTCACCTCAAGTCTCAAAGCTTACGATCGTCCTCGTATCTATTGCACCACACTACCAGTGGAAACAACGCAATCGCTCTGCCATCCCGGTGGGAGCAATACTCGCACTCGAACTACGATGGAATGAAGTACGTCCATTGCGATGCTAAC
The DNA here is from genome assembly GCA_026770025.1 of Craspedostauros australis. Lineage (NCBI taxonomy): Eukaryota > Bacillariophyta > Bacillariophyceae > Mastogloiales > Achnanthaceae > Craspedostauros > Craspedostauros australis. The sequence goes on along the minus strand of JAMXDE010000060.1, from coordinate 180,529 downwards.
GTACGCGCGATGGTCGCGAAGCACTCGTCATCATATGCCACGCCGCTCTTCCCTCACTGCCCAAAGTCCAAGTACGAGTAGACGCCACAACAATACCAAAGCAAACCAACAACACACGCATCGCGATCGAGACAGGTGAGGAGATTTCTCCGAGGCTGAATCGGCCTGCTTCGTCGCCTTCTCCCAAGGTGGATGAAGATGAGCCCAGAGCGAATCTCTCGGGGCGACAATTATGTCACTAGGTTGGAAATGGCACGGTTGTTCCACTCCAGACGGGTCAGAAGAGCGGCATCCCCCACATTCGGTCTATCTCCACCGTATTTCTCCAACATTCGCTCTCCAACATCACCGTGTCGCCCACAACAACAGGAAATTGCACACGTGTCCCTCTCGTCATCGCGGTGCTTCTTCTTCCTCCTTGAATTGGCGACGTGTGTGGACTTCGTATCACTCGTGGAGGAACAGGCTTCGCACATAGCCTGCGCAGAGTACTATGCTCGCCACTTTCGTTGTTGTGACATTGTCCACGCTGTCAGTGGGACCCGTCCATTTGCGCCCTCTTGTGCTTGCGCACACATTTTATTCGCATGTAGACAGCGTACTGCACCAACAACAGCTCTTTGTGCATATTTGTGCGCGTATTCTTGTTTTGGCGAAGCGTCTATCCTTATGTGCTGCGTAGTGTGTACGATTGCGTTCTTCGCCATTAGAATGGCCCTTGCGCCACTGAAAAATACGCCGAAATAGACGAGATGTGTGGAAAAGAGTTGTGGCGGAATTCTCCATGGTTGTAATTAGGTTGTGGCGATCTCGATAGGCGTAGTCTATGTGTTTACCAGGTGGAATGCGGTGGGTCGGTCAAATGCCCCATCCTCGTCCTCACTATTTAATCGACAGACTTTGGCAGAGTGCCAGAACAGATCGAACATTCATGTCCAGAGTGGCTCCCCCGTCCTTTCACAAACTCCAGGAAGGGTGGAATTCATTCGGGTGATCTTTCGAGTGGAAAGTAGAACGACTGGCATGGATGGGAGAAACACCAGAGATGGAACAAGACGTAGTCGCCAAGAAGCCAACACGACGTCCACACATTCCGGAGTGCCCACAATTTGAAAACACGCGAAATCGAAGGCAGAGAGGACACAGAAACGAGGTTTTCATTCGGTTCTGCGAGGCTGGTTGTTGGGAAGGCGACGGAACGCAACGAAGCAACGAAGCAACAGAGAACAAAACCCAAGTACAAGCACGGGTCGGGAAGAGCAAGAGAGAGAGAGAAAGAGAGAGCCCACTTTCCACATCGTCCACCCACAAAGACACAGAACGAAAGCGAGAGAGGCAGAACGAGAGAACTATTTGGGCAGCACGTCACACGGGCGAGGCAGTGAAGCAACACTCACTTCAGGGATGGGAACAAGCTGGATCGGTAGCTCTGCTGTTTCTTCTGTGATTTGACACTTCGAAAACCTGAGCACATGCGCACACAGGCACCACTCGCACTATAGCACAACACAGACATCGACCGCAATCCACCCCTCCCACCATCACCATCGCCACTACCACCACCAGCAGCAGCAGCAGCTTCAATGTCAGCACTGGGCAGGTCACACACTGCAGACGATCGCGGCCAACACGATGGCGCCAATAGAACGCGCCCACACAGCGCCGAAGGGATACGAAGAGGTCACGTTGCATCAAGATCAAGTCCCAACACCAGCACCTCCGACGAACTGGCAATGCTGGCATTCTTTGAGACAGATACGTGCGGCGATTCGCAGAGCTTCGGCCGGACTCAGGGGAGGAGCAACAACAGTGGGATTGTGAGCAGAAGCAAGCCGGTGTCGGCGCTTCTCCATGGCAATCTTCCCAGCATGACACCCGAAGCAGCAGCTGCTCTCGAGCCTGCTCCGATAGCGACCAGGCGCATGGACTCAACGACCATAGTCAACTCCTCAACGCAGGCTCTACATTCGACCAGCGTGGATCATCAAGCACAGCTACGATCGCGATTCGCATCATGCGCACAATCGGACACTCTCTCTGGCCTCGGGCAATACCAATCACAGGTGCAACCGCTGTCCAACCAAGACCGTCAACAGCCATCTCTGCAGTCCTTCGGCACGGCCATGCCCACGGAGTACAAGCAAGACCACCATGACAACCTGCGATCGGCATACTTCCATTCGCAATCTCTGCAGTCACAATCACGATCACAAGGGCAGCAACAACCCTACGACCAGCTGTATCAACTCCGCCAGCACCAGATTGAACGGCAGCGACAACAGCAACAGCAGAATCGCCAGCTACCACGGATCGGCCAACTCAGCTTCAGTGATGTCATCGATCAGGCCTTTGGCAACCCATCATCTACCGGTGCTTCAGGTGCCATTCACATCGCGGACTCTCTGAACTTCAGGACAAACAACGACTTTCTCCATCAGAATAGCACGCTCCGCGGCGAGAGCATGGCCGCCCAACTATCAAGCTCGCTGCATCAAAACATCACTGGAGCCGCGTCGTTGGATTTTGCGTCAGACATGCAACAGCAACAGTCCAAGTCCACCTCGCGTCATCCCTCTGCGTCATTTCCTGGATCATCCCAGCATGGCCAAGCTCATGCGGGCGGGGGCATTCATCAGCCCCAACAAGACACGCTCAACATGCAACATCAACAAGACTGCCATCGTCGGAAGCAGCATCGACAGCATCAACAAGACCAAGCTCAAAATCAAGACCATGACAACTTCACTCAAGACTCAGCTAACAGACGCGGCTTCAACTACGGACAGTACCAAGACTGCCACCAAGACCAGCAACATAACTTGCAGCTGCGTCCACACTCACATCAAGGCACCGAAGGCGAGCAGAATGACCCATTCTCCCACCCTTCCGCATTCGGCCATTCACACAGTTCAGACATGGCTGATGCCCTGCCTTGGGAAACTCGCCAAATGCAAGAAACGTGGGATGAGTTTACTTTTGACCCTCCGGCGCAATCGGATAGCGCGAGCAAAACTGGAACAAGGAAGCGCGTTCTCCTCAACTCAGCATCCTTGACACTCTCCCCTACACCCGCATCTCAGCATGTTCCCATCTCAAACATGGACGGCGGTGTTGGTGGAAGTTCCGACCGCCTGGCACCCTCTGTGGCCTTGGCATCGCCCGGCGTGGGTGACGAGTTGAGTAGGAAGAAGAAGCAGAAGCGCGCAAGCTCGCCAAAAAGGTCCTCAAGTTCGTCAAGACCCTTCATGCTACCATCCAATGCCGGCAGCACGATCAGCAGCAGCGCCACCGCCAATACCACGCACAATACAAGCGAGACAAGAACATCGACAGCATCGGTCGCATCAACAGCATCAGGAGCATCAAGAGAAGAAGCCAACCCGGACAGAACTTTCGGTCCCATCCACAACGAAAGATGGATGCAACGTTATCAGCAGCTCGTTCAATTCGTGCATCAGCACGGCCATGCCCTCGTCCCCCTCCAATACAAGGCGAACCCATCGCTAGCGCACTGGGTGAAACGACAGCGCTGTCAGTACAAGGCCAAGATGTCAGGTGCTCACTCCACCCTGTCCACTCAGCGGCAGACGATGCTGGAGGGCCTCGAGTTCATCTGGGATTCGCACAGAGCCGCATGGCAAGAAAAGCTGAACGAGTTGTCAGACTTTCGGAGGCAGCATGGCCATTGCAACGTCCCATCGAGGTACGCCGCCAACCAGTCGCTGGCCGTGTGGGTCAAGTGCCAGCGCAGACAGTATCGATTTTTCCAGGCAGACAAGAAGTCCAACATGAACGAGGAACGGATTCAAAAGCTGTCAAACATCGGCTTCGTGTGGAATCCACGAGACGTGGCGCAGTCGTCTCAATCAAGAACCTCAACGACTTCACGTGAAGCAACTGCTGTTGCTGGTGGGGATGGCACAGATCAACGTCCTGCCTCTGACGATGGGTCGTCACAGCAGAATGCGACGAGCACTGCGGCAGTCCAAGGTGGCAACACCAATACCACCACGAAACGACGAAGCACGAAGAAACCAGCCAAGAGCACACGCCGCAAGCAACGAAAGCCACCACCGTCGTCATGATGCAAACAGGTACAGTATTGACACTGACACTGACACTGATGCGCATCTTGGCAAGGGTAGGCAATTGGGGGATACTCGTATTCTATGATGGGCTCATTCTTCGCTGATGCCTATGATGCCTACCTGCCTGCTCTACTCTCGAGTGCTCTACCGCGCCCACAGGCGATAGACGCAGCACCACCAATGAAGCCACTCCATCCACAAACGGTGCCCATTTTCTTCCTGGGATACCCGTACTCCGTCGTAATAGTCCGACAAATTTTGAATTTTTCTCTGTGTGTTGGGTGAAATGATCGGTCCAGAGATGTCGCTGCATGACGTGGCGTGTTTTGGAAACCGTGGCTGTTTCCCGCAAGATTGGATTCTGAATGAGAATGACATATCTCGTCAAACTCTCCTACTGGGAAAAGGCATGGAATTAGAAGTAAACAACGGATTATGAGCTCAAGGCACGAGCCATTTACCTCTCATGTGGTCTCTACTCTGCTGCGTACGATTCAGCTGCAAGTGCCCAGTCTAACGCTCAAATAACCGGTAATAACGTCCGTATCTGCTTGGTCCCCTCGATATGCGGTGGCTCTGCTGCTCGTCAGATCGTCTCAATCTCTTCGGTGCTCTCGTTCATATTCATTCGTACGGTATGTACCTGCTGCATGTCCTCATGAATGGACACCACAGGGCGCTCATCCCATCCACCAGGAAGTTACTCCCCAGCCGACCATCCGATGGGTACTGTCGCGCAGTCTCACAAACTCAAAATAGAATGTGTTGTGATTGCTCTCGTCGTCTTGGACCTGATTGTGGCTTGGTCAACATGTCAGCCAGGTTGGTCTCCGATGGTTCATATTGGATGACTGCCACTCCTGCCGCCACATTCTCTCGGACAAAGTGATATGCAATTGCGTTGGCTTTCTTTCTCAGCTGTGATTCGGGTGCGGATGCGTTATAGACGACGCTCTGGTTGTCAACTCGGATATCAGCCGGTCCCTCCAAAGGCACACCCATCATTCGAAGCTTGTATCTCATGCCAATCACAATCTCCATGGCGACCTTGAGTGCGGTGAACTCTGAACCAAATGTCGATGTCTCGATTCCATTCTGCTTCTTGCTGTACCATAAGATGGGAGAGGAATTCAAGAAAAGTAAAACACCTGTTCGAGATCGTCGTGTGTATTGATCTCCTGCATGATCTGCATCAACAAAACACGTCATCTGGACTGCTTTGCCTCTTGGTTTTGGCATGTCATGTGGTATCAATTCGCGTGCGTCTGGGTAGAAGGATGCCCAATCTGGTGTTGGAGTGGTGTTCTTCTTGACGTATGCATCGTCGAACACCAAACGTGATCGGTCATGTGAGTTAAGATAGGCAAACATATGAAAAAGCACACGCAAATGCCCTGTTCTGGGGGCAGCACAGTATGAAGACATCATGCTTGTCTCGCAGCATATGTCGATCCGCCCCAACTCGACGATCCACCTCAGGATCCCAATCAGCTGTTGATAATAGTTCATTTCCTCTGGATCACAAAGGGTGGTGGCGTCAAGCTCTGGTCGGTACCCGTTTGGTATCACGCTTTTCGCGCTGGTACGGAATTTACCGCCACGGGCCTCAAGCCATTTCTGCGCCATCTTCGTGACCTCTCGGACGTATCGCTGGGATCCCATGCTCCACTTCGGCCGCTCCGGTTCTGCTGTGAGATGGAATGGAGCGATTGTAGAGCCGAGGTATGTTGTTGGTGGACCGATCGAGGCGGGTTTGAGAAAGAAGTAAGAACCAATGTGTGAGAGTATCGCGCTGGGATCTTTGGAGATCGCCAGAATGTCATCAGTGTACACGAGGATGTACTCGTAATATTCAGACCCATCGCTCGTAACTGCTGGCTTCATCCAAACATCGCTGTCTGCACGACACGAGGTGAATCCGAGTGAGTTCTGCAGTGTCTCTGCAAGGTGTGCCCTCCAGGCAGCGCCGCTTGACTTGAGCCCATAGAGTGCGCGACAGATTATCGCTACCTTTCCTGCGTCTGCCCCGAACTCAGGTCCACATGTTGTGTAGACGCGTTCGCGGCATGGCGCGTTGAGGTATGCGTTCATCACGTCTGCCGCAAGCACATCGAGGTCGTTCAGCGCCGCCAAGAGGAATGCGATTCGAACGCTTTCGCGTGTCACCACACTGGCATATGTTATGCTGGATGGTGCTTCAGTCATGTGACCGCCTGCCACAAGTCGCGCCTTTCGTGTGAGGTCAACTTTGATATCGAAGATCATGTGACATGCAATGTAGGTGTATCCGACTGGTGGCTTCGTGTCTTCTGTCTTGATGTCGAAAGCTGGTCGAACGTTCTTCATCTCTTTCTCCAATGCTTTGCGCCAGAAGTCGGTTCCTGTCTCCTCGTCGATCGCAAGAGCTCGTTGGACGCTCTTTGGTAATTCGAGACCATATTTCTCATTTCGTCGGAAGTATCGTTTGCGGTTGGCCATCAGGATGCGGTTGCGCCGCTTCATTGTGTATGGAACCCACCATCGAAAGGCAGGCTCATTGGTGAGCTGGTTGTTGGTCGCATACTCGGCTGTCTTCACAGGGTCAGCCTCCTTGGCATCGCGTAAGTGAATCCATGATGTAGATCCGTCTTTCCATAACACACACAGCTTCCATCCCTTTGTCGTCTTCGTGGTCGTCTTGTCATCAGCGGTTGCTGCGGTTGGGAGTCGCTTATGGTCGATGATATCCTCCATCAAGAGTGTTGTGTATCCGTCGTCATCTGTTCGTGCGTAGATATTTTCCGCGATCTGATTCGCATTGAACACCTCGCTGTGCCCGTCGACAAATTCAACCTCATACATGGACGTGTCAAGAAGTGGATTTGAATGTGAGTGACCAATCAGCTTCCCGCTTGCATCGCGCTTTCGGCGCTTCACAGTACCAAATTGGATGTCATCACCCGCAGGCAACTTGACTCGAGCAGACAGGTATCGATCGTATGCGTCTTCGTCGGCGTCAGCTGGCTCTATCAAAGGTTCCAATGATGTAGTCTGCTCCAGGAATGCAATGTCTTCGGCTGTGTCGTCGACGTCGTCTCCGTCGTCCCCTGGCTTGATGCCTTCCATTCGATCTTTCCATTTGTTTCGTAGATTGGACATGAAGTCGGATTGTTGTTGTTTGACTGCTTCACTGTTGAGGTCGACATCGGATAAAGGAATGACAGAGGATTTAGAAACAACAGCGCCAGAAGATGTGAGAATGTACGAGCACATCGCTTCACCCACGGCCTTTGACGGACCGAGGTAGCGACCAAGATGTTTTGTGTTCATGTTTGCTCCCTGGAGATTCATGTACCACACAAAGTCGAACCACCCGAATTCTGAGATATGTGAGATGTCGGTGGTATCGCCAGTTAGGATTGTAGTTGGTGTCTGGCCATGTAGATCATATATCTGAAGTGCTGTGTTGCTTCGAATCTCTGCACAGTACTCAAAACAATAATCCCACAAGTATGCAGGTGTGTTCGTCGATGTCATGAGCCGCCGGTATTGACGTCGAAGTTCTCGGATCGTTGCCTCCGCTTTGTTCTGGTTGTGAATATACGCTTCCACGGGACGGATTGAGACTTGAGCTTTGAGAAGTTTGCTCTTGAAGTTGCCCTCAACTAGCTCTCGTGCATTGTCTGGTATCATTGTGTGTGGGATGCCGTAATCTCTGAATAGCTCATCGAGTGTCTGCGCGGCCTCTCGCCTTGCCGCCATTGGGTACACTCTGACCCAATGAAATGGTGTACAATAAATCATTGCACAGATGTTCCCACGTATGGACTTTGTCTTCGCGAACATCGTGTCGGTGTACATTTGTGTATTGAGGCGTCGGTATCGGAGCTGCATCGCATAAGGGTTGAGTCGACGTGTTCCTGTCGTTGTAGTGAAATCACGGACTGCCAATTGCGTTGTCACATCGAGTGTTCGTTTTGCTGCTTCGATTCCGATTCGCCATCTCGCTGCCAGCTGCTCTGGCGTTATCGTCCCCTTTCGATTCGAGGTACGCGTGTGATGTATTGTTCGATTGTCATGCTCGTATCTGATCGGTGATTCAATATGCATCTGTTGATCTGCTTGAAGCTTCGCACGTATCGCCGCTTCATCGTCCCCTGACGACAGCTGTGATGGATCCCAATATGCATCTGATGTCATGTATACATGGACGCAATCTCGGTCGGACTGTATCTCGTCTCGCGTTGGTTGTCGAATATGAAAATAGGATACCGTTCCGTTCAGCTGAAGTGGGATGTGCAAATCATGATGTGAAGAAAGAATAGAATGTGAGTATGAATGACGATTCTCCTCTGGTAACATGACCAAAGGTGTCTCATTGACGATGATACCCGCCATGCGCATTTGATGCGGACACAATAGCGGATGAGGAAGGGTTTCAAAATATAATGATTGAGGAAAGAAGAGGATGTAAGTGGTGTACGAAACAGGATCGTCATACGCAATCGCTGCTGTGACAATTGGTACGTTTGTGACGTCCCCCAATGTGTCCAAGAATGGCGATGTTGTGACGGTCTGTGTAGTTCGGTGTACAATGTATGCAGTAGGACCAAAAGCACAAGTGTCAGCATGTGAGTCCAATTCGGCTCTCGGTGTCTCAGATGGAAGGGACTGACTGATCGCCGTTGCATGGCGTCGCCCTCCCACCTCATGTCAGGATTGGCCTTGTTGATTGCGACGTGTCATGAATGCCCCGATGCCGCTCTTGCGCTGGTCGGCAGAGGCACTTCCCGAGGCAACAGGAGGCGTCGCGTCCTGACCATCTGTTCGCTGACGTTTGCTCTGTCCTTGCGTATCAACTGATGCAACTCCTCTTCTCGCATCTCGTTCTTGTCGAAGTGCAATGGCACGTGCACGCTGCGCGGCAGACATGACTGCCCATTCTTCACGGTCGTAATATCTGTCGGTCACGTTCATGTTGGCATTGTATTGTGGTTTGCCTTTGTCGCCGCCTTTACCACGTCCGCCCCTGCCACCCCGGCCTTGGCCTCCACCACCACCTGAGCGGCCTCGGTTCTTCCTGTTATTGCCTTGCATCCCTGCAATACGTCGACTTGTTGTTGTGTCAGTGCGCTGATCAAGAGACTCTGCGAGATAGTTCACCGTTCGATGAAAGCTGGTCTTGTACGTTTTCGTTGCTCGTACGACTTCGCATGCTGGGAACAGACGTTGGTCTCTGATTCCTCGCATAAGACGTCTGACTTTTGCTTCTTCCATCTGCGGTTCACCTCCCTGCGCAAGATCTTCAAAGGCTGCATTCAATCGCTGTGCGTACATCTCAAACGTGAAGTTTCGTGCTCTTCCGTCGAAGTATGTCTCTGCGATCGTTTTGTCAGCCGATGCTTTCGTGCGTGCTTGAAAAGAGTCTCCACGATAGTGTTGCTCAAGCGCCTGATGAGCTGCTCGTCCGTCTTTCGATCTCTCGAAGCCCTGTACCCAGTTCCACGCAGGACCACCGTGTGTTGCAGCTCGAACAACTTGCCAAACTGCTGCTCTGTCTGCTTTGTAGATGGAACCGGAATGGGGTGCACGGTCAATCAGTTCGTCCAACATGGTTGGTTCTCCAAATGATGTTGTGACAGCTGGAATTCTGTCCTCTGGCTTCTCTGATTCTGGTCGAACAACGTATGCAAGTGGAATGTCTTGACTCCCAAGTGTGTTGTCCAAGTAATTGCGGATGTCCTCCAGCGTCTCTCTGACTGAGTCCACCTTGGTGAGTAATTCCGGCGTTGGTAGAGGATCACTGTCTTTGATTCGTTTCTCGTCTTTGAATAAGGTCCAAGCGGTGTTGAGTCGGGATAGTGTGGCACCTGATGAAGTGAATGATCGTTGAATGCGGCTGTAGTGAAAGCGAAGATAGCGAAGCTTCCGCAATCTCATCTCAAATACCCATCCAAGAGGCACTCCTGGGTTGCGGATCATTACCGGTGTCCCGGAGACTGGCTTTGAGGGTACGTATGCTGGATTTGCGATGTAACCACTGCCTTTCCGAATGCGTTCACACAACGCCTGTATATCGTCGTCGTCGAATGAAAGCAGGTCGTCAAATGAAGATATTCCCTGCTCCTTGATCGCTTCTCCAATCGTGTCATCCGGAAACAGTAGCACATTACGAAAATAGTTTTGGATTTCGGCTGCTGCTCCTGCCATCGTGGATGTCTTTGGATGTTGCGATATCGTCTTGTTTGATGCTGTTGGTGTCTGTGTTTGTGTTTAATCGTGTTTCAATCGTGCGAGATTTGGAAATTGTGAGCAAAGCGAATGCATTCCGTGATGCCTGAAAAACAACAGACCAACAAGCAGAACATAGCAGATCATATGCTGGAACAAGGCGTGTCTGCTCTAATACTCGTCATGCCCTAATCCCACAAGTAGCTCCGTGCTACTGCGCGTTCCTTCCATATCTGGTGAAGTCGAGAAGCGGGAATTTTGTATATACCCAGGATCTATTCCGTCACAGCGGACGGGTTGACTCAAGGAATCACATGTTGGTCTCATGGTCGATGCGTCCATCGATGCCACTCAATCGCGCAATTGCGTCACATTGAGTTGACGTCCCTCTGATGTTGACCAATATACATCAGCACATGATTGTCATAGGAGACGCCGCACTACGCAGGCTGTGCCGGCCATGGCGGATACTACACGATTCTGCAGCTCCAGTATTATCGTAGCCTCTTCAGGCTGTTCCTCTCATATTGCTCAGAAAGAGCGACGAGTCAGTGATAAACCAAACTCTCCTACTGGGAAAAGGCATGGAATTAGAAGTAAACAACGGATTATGAGCTCAAGGCACGAGCCATTTACCTCTCATGTGGTCTCTACTCTGCTGCGTACGATTCAGCTGCAAGTGCCCAGTCTAACGCTCAAATAACCGGTAATAACGTCCGTATCTGCTTGTCGTGACTGCTTTAGGAGTTGCGGTGAATAGTCGCTTGTGAGGAGAATGTGGACGGTATCGATTGCGGAATGGGCGACCTTCGCAGATTGCCACCAGGCGACGACCTATCGTGATCAATGCAGCAATGCACAGAACAGTACATACTCCAAAGTATTGTATTATAGAATAAAACATAATATTATCATAGAATACATGATAAGAGTGCTGCACTGCGCCAATCAATGTGGTGGAACGTATTGGGATTGGGGAAACAGTCCCACTCTTACAGCACTCAGCAAAGATGTTTCACTTGTGGAGACGGAAACCTCTCCTCGATACCAGCCAACCACCAATCCATCAGCCTGCACGAGTATGCACGATGCTACTCTTTAGCTGATGGGGATACTTTGGGGTTGCGTGCGGTTCGGCCAGCCAGGAGGAGAGTGATGAGTGTGGCTTCCTCCTTCGTCGGGTGTGAGCAACGAGAGATCACCTCCGCACTGCGCCAATTCCATGGCTCTCTTCGAGACCGGGAAGTATCGCAGACCGCGCGTCCGGATCAGCACTTGGGCGATCACGATCATGAGGCCAGCGGCCGCCAACGTTTCGAGCCGATCAAACCAGCGCCACATGTCGACGGTGATGAACAGCAATACGTAGACGAGAACCGAGACCCTCAGCGGTCCCCATGCCCACTTGCCGTTGACGCGGAAGCGAGAGAAGTTAGCAACGAAACCGCGGTGCAGGATGATCATCAAGTCCAGAGCGATGAATGAGAGCGCCATGCTGTAGCAGAAGAGGCGCGCGATCTGCTTGCGCGTGTGTTCCAACTCGAGGCTGATCTCTTCGTCTTGCAAAGCCGATTCGCCATGCTCCTCAATGAGCTCTTCCTCTTCCAGGAAGTAGTGCAGGATCATCTTGTACGAGCAACCGACCAGGATGAGGCTGGCGGAGTAGAGCTTCACTGCCCACAAGTAGGAAAATCCAGCGCCTGGGGATCGGCGCAGGGCATGGTCATCCGCTTCGAATGGCTGCGATCGGAAGAAGAGGTACTGGAAGAGCGTGACGGACAGGATGCCAGCGAAGAAGGTGACGTAGTACCGGAGTCCCGAGGATTGCTCCACGATGAGCAGCGCGAGAACGGACTCGCCGAGCATGAGCATGACCCACTCGCCAAAACGATGCAGCATGAACTCGATGTTGACGGGCACCTTGAAGTCCTTGTGGGTGCCTGTGTATTGTGTGGTGCAGCAGAAGAATTCAACCAATCCAGCCATGTTGCAAGAGAAGTAACCCAGCAGGCACAGCATCATGGGGATATGATTCGTCCAGTGCACGTCCGCAACTTCACCATCCGAATGAGCACCATCGTCATTCTCTACAGCGGACGATGACGTTCCATCCGAGGGTCCTAGATAGTCGACCCCGGCCACAACAGCAGCGGCGGAGAAGACGATCAGGGCGACGATCCTGCGGCGCACGTCACTCGCTGCGTCATGCTTCGCCTCCGGACCACCCTTCACGTTGCGCTTGACGTCGACGTATCTGTTCAGCGTGAGCATGGCCTCCACCGCAAGCGCCACAGTGAAGCAGAACGTGGCGGGGTCGTTGTCCGTGTCCTGCATCATGGAAAGTGGGCGGATGTGCTGCACGACGAAACCGAGAACGAGGATGTGCACGACCTCCAAGAAACGGTGGTACAGGTTGTCGGCCGGGGCGAATCTCGCATCGTAAATCGTCTTGTCGATCCAGATGGCGACCAGGGCCAGGTAGCACGTGGCGAAGTAGAAGAAGCCCAGGAAGCTAAGGGATTCCTTCAGGGCAGCTGCCAAGTTGAACGCACCGCTGACGTAGAAGAGATCCCAGTACAGGTCTCCCCAGTTAACGTGTGGCCTATGATGCGATTGTTGTGGTGAAGTGCGAAAGTGTACGATCGAATAGGATGATGCATGTTTCCATGCATGCATGGATGGATGGGCGATTCGAGCGTTAGTCTTAATGCGAGTCAGAGAGAGATGCATGAAGGTACAATGCGACTCGTAGAGTAGTCGGAGCAACAGCCAATGCTGATCGTGGTGGAGAAGGCTGAGCATCAAAGCAACGCAACACAACACAACACAACACAACACAACACAACACAACACAACGCGTTGCGTTTCGTCATACTCACAGGACTTGGGCATCGTCCCATCGCTGGCGCTGTCTTGGAGGAGCGTAGTACGGCACATCCTCATGTAGCTGTCGCGAGGATGGTTCATGGTGGTGAAGTAGATGCGACCCCTCATCGGGGACTTCCTCGCATCCCGTCATCTTTGCTGTTGCCGATGCTGCTGCGCTGGTATTGATGATGCTGTACTTTGTGAATTATGGGAGAACTGGACCAATCCGCTCCGTTTCTTGGTCACACCGACGCAACCGGGTGCGACGCGCCGCATCAAAGCCGTACTAACAACTATGCGCACGAGAAGATCGGCGACAACATCGCGACCATCTGCACAGCGATCTTGGGTCGTTGTTCTGCACGAGTTTGTCTCCCACATCGCGGGTTTCGACACGAGGAGGACATTGGCCAATCCATTTTGATCATCTGGTATCTTTCGTTTCCCACATAGCAAGGTCTATTCGAGTACCTTCTCTAGAGATAGATTGATGTCAACGGAAAACTAGGAAGAGTGCTGCTTCGAGACGCGCAACGCGGCAGTTCTCGCGCGGCGGAGTGTCCAACAAACTTCTTCGCATAGCATCAAGGCCACCACGTGCCTCCCATTTGTACCTACGTTTACGTGTTTGGCTGTTGTATGCTGCAATATATTGTTATATAATCTAATGCATTGTAGTCCTCTATGATGTTAATCTCCATTGCGCTCATTCCCCCGTTGTTGAGCGTGTCCACTCTACTCATACGTATCTGTGTGTCCCAGCAATGCGTCCAGCCTCCATCTGCCGCATCGATAGTCTTGCTTGTACATCACCAACTACTGCGCAGAACAGCCCAGCCCAGCACAATACAACACGCCTCAGACGCCAAGATGATCGATGGGTGAAGTGGTAGCATCCGCCACACCGTGCTCCGTTTCCGCCAGGACGCTGTCGTCCATGTTCTTCGCCAGCTTCTCGAGCTCGTCGCAGATGCGATCGACGAAGTGATCCGTCACCATCGTCGGGCTCACCACGATCTCATTCAGATCGTCGTTGGCGATCCAAACGGGCGTGTACAGGGAACCGGCGTTGGACGTGCAGCACGTCATGCACTTCTGGATCGACGAGCAGACGTTGCGCTTGTCTCCCGTTTTGATCACGTGCACGACGCGGCCAGGCGGGTACATGCGCATGGAACGCGCCGCGCCACGGCTCGATCGCACGTGCGACTGCAGCCTCAGGAAGCGACGCAGCTGGCGCTGGAAGGTGGTGGTCTCCGGCGCCTCGTCGAGCAGCGTCGCGTCCAACCTCTGCGTCAGGTTGCGGACGCCATCCTGCAAGCGTTCCGCGTCGATCTCATGCACGCTTGCAACGTTGCGGTTGCCGTTGGCATTCTTGCACCAGCTCGATGGATCCACGCCGCAATGCTTCTCGCTGCCCAGAACGGCACCGGCCAGGTGGTACTTCGGAACCTTGATGCGACCGAGAAGATTCAGCGTGTCGTCCCGCAGATGCTCCAAGGCCAGTGCGGAGAGCCGAGGGACGATGTCCGAGTCCAGCACGAAGGAGGTGGTCCATTCCTGCGCCAGATGCGCCATCTCCCATGTCATCGTGCAACCTGGCGGGCAGTAGCTGTACACGCGCACGTCGGGATGATCCTGCCGCAGCTTGAAGCTGAGCAGGGCGGCCGTTGCCGCACCTAACGAATGTCCTGCCAGCCTCAGCGAGTACGTGGGATACTGCGCATCGTGGCCCAGAAGCAACCGCTGCAGCCATCCGTGACGTTGCAAGTCGTCGTAGATATTGCGAACGCATGCCACGACCCCGCTGAAGCCGTACTGCTGCGGCCATTCGGGATGCGCGTTCATCTTGTCCGCAAAGTTGAATTCGATGGGATCCAGTGGCTCTGCATCGACCATGGTGTCCGTCACCACGTCTTCCAAAGACAGGGTTCCCCGAATGCTGAGCACGACACTTTTGGCGGCATGATCCAAGACGATGGAGTACGGCATCTTGAGGCAGGAGTTGACGAAGTGCGCGTAGACCAGATCAGCGTCGTCTATGCCCGCAGTGAGCACCAGAGCCTGCTTGTGGAGCTGACAGAGGTTGTCTCCGATGGTGAATGGCGTAGAGCTGCCCTCATGGCCCAACAGGGTCTGCGCGTCCGGTTGCTGCGTTCTCAACGAAGCTGACCCGGCCGGCACGGATAAGTTGGGATGCGCCGCCGTACCTGGTGATGACGACGGCGATGACGATGCCGTTTGCGCGGGCGATGGTGATTGTGCCGTGGCCGTTGTCGTTGATGACGACGATCTACACCTGCACATGGCACAGGCGTGCATCAACCGACAGGACCCCGTCATGGGATGTGTGTAGAGATACAGCTTCCAGGTGTAGATGGAAAGCGCGTGTCTGGCATACCTTGCACCTTCCTGGATGGTCCTGCGGTCGTTGGCATGGATGGCTGGATTCAGTATCTTCCTGGATTCCTTCCTGTACGGCGCCAAGGGCGTTGCCCCATCAACGGCCCCGTCGATGGTGTCCAAATTTGTGACCGACACACGCCTGTAGATGGACTGCCTCGACGAAATGTGTGTGGCTTGATACAACGTGCTGCGCGTGCTTGGATTGTGCTGCCTCGTGCCATTGGGATCGATCACGCGCACCGTCTGCGGCACCGTGGCATCCGTGTTGCCGGGCGCCCGTGATCGCAGCCCCGTGCTGTTGCTGCGCCGCAGCAGCCCGGCCGTCGTTTGTTTGGGACTGGGCGGAGCCGATGCGACGGAGAGAGTCGACGGCGTGGGACGAGACGAGACGCGCTGCAGCTGATCCGAATTGATGCGCTGCTGCAGGACGTCGAGACGCGCCTGCAACCTGCCCAATCGTTGGACGCGCTGCAGGACGAGCAACCCCGCGACGATGTCGGTCGGCGTGATATCCAGGACATCGCCGGCCTCCCAGTAATCCGTCAGCAACCTTGCCACCTGCTCGTAAGGGTTGACGGTGAAACCCATGCCGTTGTCGCTGGAGCTGTTGGCGTGGCGTCCATTGACCGATCCGACGAGGTCGTGACCGCCGAAGAGGAAGCAGGTGGAGTAGGCCAGACAATGGAACAATCGCTGACATCGATCTGCCCACAGCGCCTCGACGACGCCCTGTCGGTTGTCCTGATTGCGGCTTTGGTAGAAGTACGTCTCGCTGGACGGGTTGCTCTGGATGGATGGAGAGTCATGCATCGAGTCGTTGGCATCGGGACTGCGCGGTTGCCGCCGGCAGAGGATCGCCGTCGCAGTAAGAGTCAGCAGCAGCTCGATGGTCTGGCTGACGAAGAGCAGGATGAAGGCCGCCCACCACCAGCTGGATCCGACCCTATCGTACTCCATATCGTTGATGTCGTCGTCGTTGAGCTCCAGATCGCTGGCGACGTACACATTCTCATCGGTCTCGTCATCGAACTCCAGCTCCGTGCGACATTGCGCGAATCGGCGTAAGAAGCTGACGGCCGCGATGGACAGCACGCACAGCAGAAGCAGGGCGACGATGGAGAAGAGGAGCCGGAATTGCAGAATCGCCTGGATGTGCACGCGGCGCATCTCCACGCCCATCGTCGTGGGCGTCCCCTGGCCGCTCCAGTAGTACATGCGGCATTCCGTGGCGATGCTGACGATGGCGTACATCAGGAAGCCGCACATCCAGAGGAAGGTCAGCAGGATGTGCATGTGGGAGCTGCGGCACGGGCCGAATTGGGACGGATCGGACGTGAGGAAGGCGAAGAAGGACACGGAGGACCGCTGCGCGTCCGCCGACGTCTGACAGAGCATGGGGATGACGAAGAGGAAGCATTGCGTGCAGCGGAAGCCGATGGTGAAGATCGCAGGAAGCTGGAGATCGTCGCCGGCCAGCAAAGTCTTGCGTTGGAACAGGTAGATGGCCGGCATCTTCGCGAAGCGGTGCAGCACTGGTGTCTCTGGAGAGAGCGCTTGCTCTTGTGCTGCTGATGCTCGTAGGTACGACTATGGTGCTTGTTCTGGTTGCACTTTCCTTCTCTTGTGCGCAACAACACAGTGATGCTCTGTGCCCTTGTTGCTTGGTTTCTCTGTTGTGCCACGCAGCGCCGTTGGTGCCAATTGTGTTCTGTCTTGTTTCAATTAGCTCTCCGCAAACTATTGTTGAGATTGTGGTGGATACGTCATACGTGTAAATCACCAGTTGAGAATGAGAATGGAGCGTAAATTGCCGCAATATCTGATTCCTCAATATTAGCCTAGCGCTAATACCTGTGCAATGAACGATCGGAGTTCAGTCGTGGTCACATCACATGAGGAAAGCCTTGACACCGATCACGACTGGACTCGATGGATTGCGTCAGTTTTCGTAGCATTCTTGGGGGCCTCTCGGTAATAGTCGTAACGAAGAACTAGGAGCTGCGGTACCTACCATACTCTGGATAACTTGCATTATGATTGGAGTCCACTGCGCTCTATGTGCATCTTCCATTCCCCACATCATGCAATGTACCCGTCGTAGAACTCACCATGCAAGAGACCGGCGCCAAAGATCTCCGGCAACCGCAGACGACAGACGGGCCCCTTCTGCAAGGATCCCGGATCTTCCGCATCGAGGATGACAACGTCCGAAGTCTGCGTGGACACCTTGGACACCGTCGTCATGATGTAGCACGCATCCTCGCTCGTACCACCGCGCTTACGCACGACCGTGGGCTCACCAATGAACTCGTCAGCATCGAATGTGAAGAACTCGTTGTCTCCCTGCGCATCGATCTTGGCCAACGCGCTGGCGGCACCCCACACGGACTTGCCATTCGATGTCCCCAGCTTGCGTGACGCCACGGTGTACGTGTAACGATGCGGTTGCGTCGATACGTCCTTGGCAACGGAGGGAAATTCGATGCTCTGTTGGCACAGCACCGTGACGTCGTCGATTTTCCGCGTGTCGAGGTTGACGGTGTATCGCGAAATGTCCGGGACGTCCAGCGTCTCGACCTGCAGAGTCTCCCACAGCGGCGTCTTGGGGTCCTGGATGGCGCCGACGCCGAAGTCGAAGTCCTCGGCCGTGGAGCGCACCATGTCGAGGACGATGCGGCCGGATTCCTCCTCGAAGGCGTTGCCGAAGTGGAAGTTGAAGAAGAACGGGGCCGGGATGATCTTGATGCGATCATCTTCCAGGATATCCAAGATGACATCCTCGCCGTTCTCATCGCTGTCGCTCAGATCCAACAACGAACGCGGCACGATGATGAGATTGGCTTCGCTGTCGTCGGGAATCTCAAGGGCATCGACGAAGGGTCCCAACCCCAGCAGGGCCTTGATGCCACCCACTGGCGACACGTCGGCCTTGACCCACGAGAACACCATGTAGTTCTCGGTGATAACAAAGTCGTGCATCAGCACGATGCCGGGCACGTTGAGGCACAGGCGTCTCGTCTTGTCGCCGAGCAACTCGTACGTGTCGGCGTCATGCTGGTACAGAACGAGCTTGGAATTGGCCGACGTGCCATCCATCTTTTCCGTGCCGAAGTTGATGTACGTGTGCGTGCGAGGATCGTAGCGATAATGGGCCGACATGGTGTCGCCTTCCTGCAGGACGCCGCCAAAGTCGCACTCCTCATCCTGCTTCATCGTCAACGTCGCCGCATCGAGAGCGTGCGGCCGCCCGCCTTCCCACAGCGCGTAGAGCGTGTTGCTGGAGGGTGCCAGGACGCAGTTGGTGTTGGCGACGTTGCCGATGTTGAGATCGCCGACGTTGGCCAGGATGCCGCCGCTCTTCATGGTGCCGAACGTGCCGCGCCGCGTCATCTTGCCCATGCGCCGGTCGTCCTTGTACTTTTGGGTCATGACGAACCTGCTGCGGAACGTGACGGGCGGCTCGTTGTTGCGCTCGTTGCGAAAGACCGTGGACGAGATGAGGCCATCGCCGTCGAAGGGATGCACGGCGGTTTGTCCATCTTCTGCCGTGTAGCGTCCCGCGCCGTTGCGGAACCACGTGCCGCTGGGGAAGTCGGCAGGCAGACGGTCCATCAAGTTGTCGTCCTGCACGAAGGGAAGCACCGTGGGATCCGAAGTCTCCTCCGTGTCCGTGTAGGAGAGCCGCCATGCCGCGATGTCCGTGCCGGCCTCATTGATGTCGGGCGTGATGTCCAGAACTTTGGGCAGCTTGGATGCGGGTGTTGCGGTGGCAGCAGCAGACCTCGTCTCCGCCTCCACTTCGGCGAGCGTGGATCGCAGAGCCTCTCCCCTCGATGGTGAGAACGCCGACGCTGGCAGCAGCGATGCCACCAGCAGCGCGGACACGAACGGCAATGATGATGATCCCATGGTCGACTGTCAATGTGCTCGTATTTGTGTGAAAGAGTGATGTGAAATGTGATGTGAAATGTGATGTGAAAGTGTGAAGCGCGATGTTGTGGCGTTGATTGGAATGTGAGAGGAGCGACAAACATCATCATTGTGATTTTCTGTGAAACAACGTCATCGCGTAATTTGGTCTTCGCTGTGACACGCATGCGCGAAAACAGAATGTCGGTTGATGACGTATTGTCGCGAACAACGCATCGCGCTTCTCAAGGTGTCTTCGCAGCAAGACACGGGAATTTCGACGAAACGATCGAAGAAACGTCCGAGAATGTCAATGCTGACGTGGCATTTATGCATCAATGTATTATTCTGATTAGTCAAATGCGGTTGACACCATTGAGGACGTTAAATACTAGGTAACAAACGTTATTACAGTTATTCGTCGAAACAGTACTTTCACCTAATCCTGAGTACTTTCGTCGAGTCTTGAGTACTTTCACCTAATCCTAATTACTTTCGTCGAGTCTGGAGTACTTTCACCTACTCTCGAGTACTTTCGTCGAGTCTGGAGTACTTTCACCTACTCCTCAGTACTTTCGTCGAGTCTGGAGTACTTTCACCTTTTTTCTCTGCTCGTCTCCGCCGGTTGTGCGACATGTGTTGAGACCACAATTAACGGTACAGGGACTAAGTGGGAGCCGCGGTAAACCTTGTACGTGATATTTCCACTACTTCTTCCTGAGTGCTGTCGGCTCACAAACACGTCATCATCGGACTTGTTTTTGTCTGCACGGTGTCGCAAGAATACGTCACCATATGACGTCATTTCTCCAATTTGGTCGATGACATACCTCCGTCTCGGTATCAGGCCTTCGTTCAATTTGCCTCGTTTCTGTTCGGATAGATGCGGGCTTCTTTAGTCGACTACAGGCTTGCTTGTCGCGATCTACGAGTCGTCATTTTGAGACTGCCCTGCTGCACATTATGATTGCAATACAGCATAATACTCCGTTCTGAATTAGACTACATGACTACCTACCGCCACTATCAAGGTGCTCGATGTTACAGGGCTTGCCGCATTCTACTTGCGTTCATTCACCGCTCTTGTATGCATCAAATTAGTGAATGCTGTGCATTGTCTGATGGAACTTGCTTGTTTTGTTCCAACTTGTTGTCATCAACAGTCTTCGTGATTCACCTTACCAATTCCTCACTGTGCAGCTTCAGACAAGAGCCCTTTTGCGTACTTCTTGTTACAAGTCTCATCTAGAGATTGGAATCGACGGTACACAAGAAGAGGAAAGACTTCCGCGCAGACGAAAGGATTCATATCATGGTGACGGTCTTGCTGCCGCAAGTTGATGGTTGTTGCAAGGACAGGGTACTCAATCTTCTGGCAGCGCGATAAGACGTCCATCGCACCACAGTCCAGATCATGATGATGGATGTGAGAAAAGCAGTGGCCCCTACTTCCAATTGTCTTGGAGGTTGCTGCCTCATGCTGGTGCTTGTGGTAGATCCCAGAAGTGGGGCCAAGAGGACCTGAAAGAGAGCCAATGGCACCTTAATGGCAACGATGCTGCAACTCCTTTGTACAGCTGCTGCTGCCTTTGGTGTGCCACCAACTATGCTATTTCACATGCAAATTGCAACAACGCATTGTATTGGAAGCAGAATCGGACTCACAGAGAAGCACAAGGCAGATTGTGTACAATTCTGTATCAATCACATCGAAGATGTTGGGTTGTTTCAGAGTTTGGATGATGTTGTCCACGTATATCTGCATTGTGCTTTATTTCGCACAGCTCTCTCCCTCGTGTTCTAGCGTAGTTGTGTGTTTGAATCATATCCTGAGCCAACTCGAACCATGAAATTGGTGCGTGTTACGAGCGAATAGCTCAACGAGAAACAAAATTGAGGATGCATGAAAGCATGGTACCATAGACAAAGTATGACGAAAGAACAACAGTACTGTGAGACGGCTACTTGCCTGAGTCAGTTGAACCTACAGATGCAAAGATCCTATCCAATGCATGCAGAACACAGGAATGCAGGAGCAACAGCATGGACATGAACACAGGTCAGAGTGTAAGCTCACAACTCTTAAGTTTGTAATAGCATTCAAGTTCCAACAGAGTTTACAGTGGATGCCTCCTTCTTGATCTGATCAATTGCTGAAGGATGTGTTCTTCCTACAATACTACCAATTCTCAAGTCTAACAACGTAGATGAGAAGTGGTTCTTCATTCACTTGACCAAATGTAGGCCATGGTGTGTCGTGGGTGAGGACCCTCGAATCCGATATGGAAACACAGCCATGACCACAATCCAACTGATGGTCTATCTTGCAGGAGTGCTGAAGTCGCAGCATGCAAGGACAAGATGATTGCATCGAATTCCAGGAGTGCCATGCAGAACCATGCTAGGTACAATAGCGGCTTGCAGGACAGCAATGGCAAATGCTCAAAGAGGGTGATGAGTGGAGCTTCCACCAGAACACAGGGATGTGCACGTGGTACATTCCAAGACAAGGCGTTCGCAGGTCGAGTATCATGTATGCCAGTGTCGTCAGAGATGTGGTGGAGGTGGACGTGGCGAGGTTCTGGTGCTAGCGAGGCATGGAGGCGATCGGTGGCGACGCCGATAAAAGCACGCAACGAAGGGCGGCGGGCGAGCTCACTGACGCACAGAGGGTGCTCACCATAAAGCTCACAATGCAGGAGGCGGCTGTGGGAACACAGATGGCTCAGTGGAAGGCAAGGACGAGTGATAGCTGCCCCAGGCGCAGCGAGACGGAAACTCATGGCCACCTCTGGGTCTACTGCTCGCTGGAATCGATGACACTATGGAAATTGCAGCGGAAACGGCTGAAGATCACGATACAGAAGATGTCGACTCATCCTGCCATTGCAAAAATACTGTTGAGCAATGTCAAGCAAGTGTTGAGAGGGCTGGGACCTGTTGGGCGCATACGCGCGAACCTGATTGAGGCAAAGCTGATGGATGATCAACAAGAGGGAGGATGGGATTGGCTGGTTGAGGGCATGGTCAAGGTGTCATGGACAGAACTACAGGAGCAGAACTATGCGCAAATCGGTTGTAGACTGTTCACAGAAAAGTGAGTGGCACGGATCATACACAAGCTCTGGAAGGTGGTGTGGGACCATTGGCACCAATGCAATCAAGCAATGCATTGCACTGATGAGGGGCTGGAGGCTGACATGAGGCAGGTGGTGCAGGACTATGACTTGGCCCTGGAAGACTTGGCGCGACTACGAGGGGCAAGCACAGCCGCGTGGGCCTGACTACAGCTGTCAGACAAAAGGAGCTACAGACATGGGAACGGTTGCAATATGGATCGGACAAGTGCACCGAGTGCTACAGATACCAGATGATCAAGTTCCCATTGAAGTCTAAACCTGACTCCACTGATGGCGGTAGCTGGCCATTGTGAATGAGGCTGTCCCTGGATTTCCTTTCATGAGTACACAAACACATACAACTTACATACTACTGGAGAGCCGCGAAGAATGGAGAGCAGGATAGGTGGAGGCTGTTGTGATCCCCTGATCATGCATACATATTGACTCGATAGCCGTTCTGCCTCATGCCCTACATGAAATCAAAGCAGGCAACAAAAAAGTGCCCATGGCACAGGCTGGGCACACACTAATCAGCTTCATCCATGAGTAATGAATAAATGATAGGTACAATAGGCAGCAGCACAATGAGGTACAGCAGTCAAAACAATTCACACATGGATTTCAGATGAATTGGATGGAGACTATGAAGTAGGATGAATTGTAACAGAATACAGACCAGCGCTAGGCCATGAACTTTGTCACTGACATTGGCGCAACCGTGAGTACGAATGTGTGGAGAGGCAGGAGGGAGAGCAGAGAGGAGAGCAAGGGAGCAACAACTAGCAGGCTCTCCATGATGAAGCACAATGAAATGACAGGGATGGCACGAGCAGGAAGCAAACACCCTCACATACACCTTTGACGATTCTGGTATGTTGCAGCATGGCGCATTGTCGTTCAGTCGAGCCTGACAAAACATGGAATGTGCAATGAGCAGCGCGTTGTGTCAATCAATGCGCCTATGTAATTTAGTGTCCTTTGCCACAGTGGGTAGGCATCGGAAAATAGTGCAGAATCCGACTCACTATCGAATATAGAAAGGCTGTGTGGGATGAGTTGGATGCTCTATGTGCATGGTATCACATTGGATATGCTGTACCATATCAAGGTACTTTGGAAATGGTTTACGCGCAAGAGGTCAAAGAGAAGTCAGAGCACGCGCACATTTCAGCCGACGTCATCATGTCCAAGAATGTGACAACCAATCAGACTCGAGGTGGACACCATTACTTTATAATATATTCATCTACCGCGTCTCCTAATGCACGGAACAGAATTCCAACGAACCGTGAGGAACCAAGGCGCAGCAACCTCAACGAACGGGAGTACTTTCGTCGAGTTTTGAGTACCTTCACCTACTCTGGGGTACTTTCGTCGAGTCTGGAGTACTTTCACCTAATCCTAATTACTTTCGTCGAGTCTGGAGTACTTTCACCTAATCCTAATTACTTTCGTCGAGTCTGGAGTACTTTCACCTAGTCCTAATTACTTTCGTCGAGTCTGGAGTACTTTCACCTACTCTCGAGTACTTTCACCTATTTTGTTTTTGAACCAGGATTTGTCTTGATTTGAATTTACAGACGTTAATTAACGTTATAACTAATGCAGACAAGTATTCGGTTTGGTCAAACAGGCAATCCGAACAGGACAATTGGCAGAGAAGTCGTACCGACTCACGACTCAGCCTGATCGTGTTTCGTCGGTTTTCCCGTGTCTTGCAGTAGAATGCGCCAGGATTGACGCGAGAGGAGACGAGCAGAGACTAGTCCATAGTTCTCTCTCTCTCTTTCTTTCCATTTGCAACTAATACGTATGATATATGTGAGAGGGGATCATGACATGGTGACACAGGAGTTGGGTGTGCTCTGCCATAATCAGGTGCTTTTCATATTAGTACTCTCTCTCTCTCTCCCCACAGAGCGAGAAAGATAGTGTTTCTCATTCGCTTGTTTCCACTCCAAATCAAACAGACATACACAGCTGTGCACATACAAACAATCAAACAGACATACAAATCAACAGACAGGTTCTTGACGAACAGACACAGCCGAATCTCCAACACGAAGAATGATGTGTGCACAGACATGCCCGATTTTCGGACAAGCTATCAGAAAATGAGATGACGCAGATGAATCGCCATGGAATTGTTGACGTTGTTCTGCGAGGAACAAAGAATGTCCAGAGAACAAAACGAAGATGACGAATGAAAGGAACAAGGAAAGAACGCGGAGAACGAGGGAAGAATGAAAGGAACATGAAAGGAACATGCGGAACAGACGGAACAGAGAGAATGCTTCCAAAACGTGAAGAAGCTTCGGCGGAACAAAAGGAAGGCAGAGAACGAACGACGGATTCCGCAGAGCAGTGAAGAACACAGAGAGAACACAGTTCCACACGCAATTCCGTACGACGCACACAGCAACCATCCCGCAAAAACGGTGCTGTGGTGGCGACAGCGCGGCAAAACCAAGAACAGCAACAACAAAACAAAACGAAACGAAGTGGCAAACTCACATGTTGGCATGGAACAAGTGCCGCACAGTTGTTGCGATACCGTCTCTCTCTCTCTCTCTTGCACATCCATCATGTGACGATACTACATCACACCACACAACTCATCACAACTCATCACAATCGAGAGGAGCAGTTCCAAGTCCATCACAAACACACGCCCGATTGAAATCAAACACAATCACAATTGCTGACCATGAATCAAGGACAATGAAGGATGAGCCATGATGACCAACGATCTCGACCCATTCTGTGATGATGCCGATAATGCCGATTCTCATCGCAATAGATGCGCGCGACGAAGATCTCGACAACCTGATCGTGATCTTTCAGCAGTTGTGCGCTGAACGACGGAGCCTGTGCGATACACGGGCCCTGCGAGGGAGTTCACGCAGAACTAGGCACAACGAGGGACGGCATGTGTGAGGGGGCAAGCTGTGCACTGCACAACTGTCCAGAGCCCTTCAAAATGGGCTGGAGCGCCGCGGTCTGCCTGTGTCATGAGATGTGCCATTCATGTGGCGCAGTCCATGACAAGACGTAGCCCGGGGTGCTGTGGAGCAATGTTAGCTGCGAAGCCACAGGACACAACATCGCCACGCTGATGCACAGGTGCTCCCACCATCAATGATCCCTTCTGCCGGATCTGCCGCACGTGACGGTAAGTTGAAGACGAGTGCGCAAACCATGCACAAACGATATTCTACATGACCATGTGCTCAGATGAAATGCGTGAGGCAAGCTCGGAAACGCCCCAAGTCCCAGCTCACCTGTCCTGATTCACCATCCACAACTCTCTCTCCATCCGTCTCCCCCTATCTATCTTTTGCGTCTGACAGCCACATCAATCAAACGCAGGAGCACACGCAAGGACGACGCTTTGCACCATCTCTGCGCGTTGGCCAGATGATGGTTGCGCAATCGCACAGGGGGCAACGCCAAACCTCCATCAGGCAAAGCGCGCTCAAACAAAGGATCAATCGCCCACCAGAGCCCGATGGCTGGCACACCTGCGACTTCGGACGCGATACGCAGACAGTATCATCCCTGGAAACAGCATACTCCTGGCAGAATGATGGACAGGTGCTATGCCGTGCTGTGCTATGGAAACAAGGGCTGGGCCAATCTATGCAGTGGAATGCTCGCACGCAGTGGCGGAGGAGAGGAAGCCATGCCACTCAACAGCTCATCTCGTTCCATAGTTTGCTTCCACGAGTGCGCTATCGCCGTCTGATTGATCAGCTAATGTCAGCGATGACGCCACTTGTGCTATAACCGGTGCTATGACGAGAGGCCTCCCTCCCTTCTCGCTGAGGTGCGACGCGATGGTGGCCTCTGGTCCGGAAGTAACCAGCCAACCAATCAACCAGCACGAATGTGTTTACCGAAACCACCCAGAGATGACTGACTTGGTCTAGATATGTCGTCGTAGTTGCCAAAC
This sequence comes from Craspedostauros australis, assembly GCA_026770025.1. Taxonomy (NCBI): domain Eukaryota; phylum Bacillariophyta; class Bacillariophyceae; order Mastogloiales; family Achnanthaceae; genus Craspedostauros; species Craspedostauros australis. The sequence goes on along the minus strand of JAMXDE010000060.1, from coordinate 153,974 downwards.
CGTAGAGAATGCGAAGAACGTTCGGAAGAGCACGGAGAAGGGTTCGGAGGAACAGGAAGAAGCTTCCGTATGGGTTTCTTTCCACCTTTTATCTAGATTTGGTCGCTGCGCTTTATCGACGTGTTCATTGCTTGCGTGTTAATTCCTCGTTGCTGGCAAGCTCTGAGTCAGGAAGAATTGCGTGGTCATGCAAAGAACAAATGAAGAACTGTTCCCTGTAACAAAGATCACAAACTGTCTCGAGCGGGCGACTGGTCTACGAGGTTCCTCGTACTCAACTAACGTAGCGAAGGTCCGTCTCTCCGGAAAATCAACCACAAAACCAAGCAACTGTGCCTTTCCGTGTTGCGCTTCTCCACTTTTCCGATTGTCCCCACTTTTTGGTTTGCCACACAAAACAAGCTAACCACACCTCTCGAAACTCAACACAACGAGCAAAACTACGCACTGTGCATCGTTACAAACCTCCGATCAACAACAGCAACAACAACAGCAGCAACAACAACAGCAGCAGCAACAACAACGTCACCATCCGCAACGTCATCACACACACACAACAACAACAACATCACACACAACACATTAACACATTAACACTATGCGGCCATCACAATCTCACAACTTCATCGACGTTCATCATCCCAAACTCGCTGGTGTTCATTCGATCATCCCCGCCCATCAAACAAACCAACTCAACCACCAACACTGCGACCACCGCCTTGTGACGGATACTTTTGCTCCCAAGATTGTTTTTCCACCATTCCAATCCACATCCATCGTATCCACGCCGAACATGAACAAGCACACACTCCTTTCGCAGATGCAACCTTGCGATGCGCACAGCGGCGCACGCGCCCTGTCTGCTATCCAGAGCGCGCTCTGCGAGACAAGCCAAGCGCCCATGCCCATGAGGTGAGTGCGGTATCATACTTGTCCGATAGGCGATGCGGATGCCGATGCCGATGATAATGCTGATGCTGCTATGGTGCTGCGCAATGCTTGTTGCATCATGCTAAGCACATTAACCCGCATCAATCAGCCTGCCAACGCAACAAGGCACTAACACAAACTCTTCTCGTCATCATCTCACCATCCATGTATCCATGCACGTGTTGGAACTCACAGAAACATCGACAGCAACGACGATCTCTCCGGCCTCGTCGACTCCATCACGGACGACGGAGACTGCCTCTACGAGATGTCCTTAAAAGTCGTTGACTGCGACTTCTCCAATATCTTCGATGACGAACAGGACGACGACGATGACACGCGGGCGTCCACCCCCAACATCATCACCGAGAAGGCAAGGAGCAACAGCTTCTGCTACTCGAACACCTCCATCGTTTCCCTGGATTCGTCCTCCACATCGAACCAGGCCGATGCCCGTCCAACACATTTCGATACCAACCCATCGGGATCGCTCCTCGTCAGATCGCCTTCCTTCGAACGCTTTTCCGCGTTCCAACTGGGCCTGTTCATCGACGACTCCCATGTTGCTCGCGCTGGCGACCAAAGTCACGCGAGCGCGTCCGCCGAAGTTTTCAAAAACATCAACAGTATCAACGACTCAAACATTGCCCACATCGGCACCTCCTACCAACCCAACCAGCACCAATCATCACCGACTGATTTCGCCCCCACCCAAACCGATGCATCCGCACTACTACCAGCCACTGCTACTACTACTGCTCACACTACCCAGTGTGAGCTAACGCAACTGAGATCTTCAAACTCTTCCACCGCAAGTGTTCGTACTCAAGGTTGTTCCGAAACAGGAACCCATGATTTTGTGAGCACAAATGTGATCGAACAAACACAAACACAACAACCAAAACGATCAACAATCAAAAAGCGCAAAACTTCAGATCTTGCGCCCCAGCCACGACGACAAAAACGCAGGACCGCCAGCACACACAGGAACCGCAGCCCGTCCCAACCAAGCCAACGACCGCAGCTCCCGGAGCCACTGTCGTCGCCCGCTCAAGCTGCGCGACAAGTGTCAACACAGGCACCAACCAAGTCCAAGCCAAAGGCGAAGACTCCGTCCAAGACTACCGGCGCCTCGACAACCACCACGACGACGACGACGACGACGATGAAACAACAAATGATCCGCCTCAAGCCATCGGACGAGATCAAGTGGCAGCTCCGGTACGGTCAGATGAAGGAGTTCGTCCAGCAGAATGGTCACGCGCTGGTCCCGCTTGACTTCAAGCCGAACCCGCCATTGTCGCACTGGGTCAAGAGACAGCGCTGTCAGTACAAGGCAAAGCAGAACGGCCGCAAGTCCGTCCTCACAGACCAGCGACAGCAGCTGCTTGAGCAGCTCGGCTTCGTCTGGGACTCGCACCGTGCCGTGTGGGAGGCAAGGTTCCGCGAGCTGATGAGCTTTCGGGAGGAGTACAAGCACTGCAACGTCCCCGCGCAGCATCCCGACCACCCTGCCTTGTCCGTTTGGGTGAAGTGCCAAAGGCGTCAGTACAAGCTATACACGGACAACAAGCGATCCAACATGACGACGGAGCGCATCGAACGGCTGAGCTCGGTCGGCTTCGTGTGGAAACCAAGGATGGTCAATTCGTCAGCATCCTCTTCTTCTTCCTCGACATCGTCATCGTCATCATCATTGTAGGCGACAGAAGGAACGACATCCGAACAGCGGCGCCCCTCCTGCTACTCGACATACAGTTACAATACTATTATACACAAGCACACAGCGCACAAACGACTTTCTATTCACCCATCACCTTGTCATAGCGCACCGTAGAGTATTGTATAATCCTCCGCTGTTATTTGCACAATCGAGAAGATGAAGCACTCCCCTCCAATGATTTGCCTTCCAGGAAAAAGCATCAGCAGAGCTGCATCCCACGCTGGGCATAGCAGAGGCACGTCTCGCTCCGCTGTCTTTCTCCGAATGAGCTGTAGGCATTTGTAGGCAACGCGGTGTTGTTCCCACAATCCTCCACAAACGTCACAACAACATGACGTAGCACCGGATAGGCGGACGGTCGCAGAAGTGCTCAAATGCAAGATATGTCCAATGTGACGTCGCCATTAAACGAACAACTCAGTGTCTGTTCGCCAATATGTGCAAATGAGTCGTAACGGACATGTTGATCGAAAGAATCAAAGTCAATTCTTCGCCACGATTCAGAAACAGCTCACAAAATCCAGAGAACAAAACGTCACAAGAGAGCAATGCTGCGTGATGTTGTTGACGTGATGCTTTGCGATGTGATGGAACGACCATGACGATGAGCGATCGAGACCACATTGGAAACACACAACATCAACATCGATTAATCCACTCTGAGCGCAAGTGTCGACACACTCTACTTGAGTCGATTGCGCATTCCGACGCCACTCGCAGCAGTTGAATCATGGGTGCTTGTGGCATGCTGCCCTAGACGGCTGGCTAGATAGACTACTAGTGACGCAAGAACTAGACTTGTGCACAATAGATACTAGCCATGAATAATGTCACCCAAGCAATCACATCGCCAGTCACACCTACGAGTCGTGTTAACAGTCAATCAAGACTGACGAGTCGTGAATCAAAATTCAAGTCGGATTAGTCAAGACTCAAACTGAAGTCAGATGAGTCAAGAATCCAACTGGAAGTCTGATTAGTCAAGACTTAATCGTATGGAAATATTTGCATATGAGAAGACACTTCTTCAACCATTGACCTCCAACCAAAATGAGAAACCTAATAGAGAAACCTAATAGAGAAACCTAATAGAGAATGGATCGGGTTGGGAGAAGTGCAAACCGAATCATCTCGAAATGCATGAATACGATTGACCAAGAGGTGCAAACCGAATCATCTTGAAATACAGTCGACCAAGAGGTGCAGACAGCAGAAGAGAGAGAGATAGCTCAAGTAATCATAATTTGGTCTTACATCCACAACAACAACCTCAATCGTATCAAGTACAACATCATTCGAAGAAAAAAATACAACATCAATCGTACGCCGGCATAAGGCACATGCCGACGAGACGTTGGGTATCTTTGACGAGAGTCGCATCGTTGCCAACGTTGTTCGTGGCATCATCCACAAGCTCTGTGCACTTTGCAGCATCGACGATGCGTCTGCGCCATGCGGCAACGAAGAATCATCCATCGGTATTGGCCTTCGTGTCACCAACCCCAAAGCGATTCTGCTCGCCGTGCGACACGCAGGCACAGCAACGCAACTACCGCGCCACGTTCACTCAGCTGCATGGCAGGAAGGGACGCGGAGGCGGAAACAGCAAGGGGTCTCCCAACAAATCCAAAATGCTCACGAAGGTTTGCGTCGTGTGCGAACGACCCTTCACGTGGCGCAAGAAGTGGGAGCGTTGTTGGGATGAAGTGACGTGCTGCTCCAAGAAATGCAACAGCATGCGACGGCACCAAAAGAAGGCAGGTTGAAGATGCGTGGTTTTGTTGGTCCGAAGTGTGGGGACGGTGTGAGCCATGGTGGGGTGGAAGAGAGCGGAGTGGAGAAGAGCACTCTGCTCTTATAATGCCCTCCAGAGCTTCGCTGCGCATTGGCCCAGTTGCAACACGCGTATCCCATGGTCGAACCTCTATCTGTCACGAGCGAATTGCAGACAATCACCTGGCGGTGCACTGAAACCCAGTCGACAGATGGATGGACGCATGAGTTGAGTTGAAAGATCACCGCATTCGAAAGCCCCACCATCTTGACAGCATTCCACGACCGCAATTGCAGCGCAAACGGAGCTTGAGAAGAGACAAAACAAGAACTTTAGTTGATGGTGATCGGATGTATGCCTGATGCCATGTCGAGAATGCAATTGTCACCATGTTCGATTGCTGTTGCACAGATTGAGTCACAGGAGAGGTATCATGCCAAACCCGTAAGCATAGCAGGAGTGGTGGGAACGGTGTGCTTGCGATGCACGGACACGAATAGAAAGAGGGAGACGAGCATGCGCGTGCCGCACATTGGACAGTCCATGTTTCCATTCCTCCCTGCTGCTTTTGCATTGTGTGATGAGTTCTGATTCTCGAGTTCCTCCTCACATCAGAAGGGGCAGCAACACCTGGCCACAGACATCCGATTCCATCAACAGAAGTGCACTGGGACGTTGATTGGGTAGTACGCAATCGCAGAGTAATAGCGAGAGAGAGAGAGAGAGAGCGCGAGAGACCAGGGGGGCAGTTCAAAATGCAATAATTTGCTCTATTCCATAGCGCTTAAGTCATAAATCACTTGTTTCCGCCTAGTTCTTATCCTCGACGGAATAATATATAATTTTCGTTCTTTTTTGGATAATTGGTGCTTTTCCGCAGAATTTGGTCGGTGTCCTCTCGCTCTTCGCTGTTGCTCCTTTTGTGCACTTTACACTGTGTCCGTGTTCGCTGTGCGTATCAACGTCGCCATGTCGAGGAGCAGATTACGCCTCCTTGCTGCTTCTCACATGAACCACTTGCATTGCACGATTTTGCAGAACACAAGGAACACTGTTTTTGTCTCTGTGATTCGTTAGCTGATGAGAGCATTCGTGTGCTGTTCTGTTTGAGTTAGTTGTCACGGATCATTTTCTTCTTCCTCGAGCATTGTTGAAGCAACTTTTATCAATGACAAATATTCAGCCTTATCTGTACTAGCTATTCATTGGGTTGAAACAGCATGAATCATTGACACAGAAGCGTGCCCATCTAAGCAAGCCCTCCAATTCGTTGAAACAGCTTTTATCAATGACAAATATTCAGCATTATCCCCTTCAAATCGTAGAAACAGCTTTTATCAATGACAATTTTCAGCCTTATCCGTACTAGCCATTCATTGGGTTGAAACAGCATGAATCATTGACACAGAATCGTGCTCATCTATGCAAGCACTCCATTTGGTTGAAACAGTGTTTATCACACAGACACAGATTCGATCTTGTAACGCCATCTATATGGTTGGAACGGTGCCTATCACACAGAAATAGGTGCAGTTCTGCCCTTATGCACCAACGATACGGCAAAAACGGCGGCTATGGCACAGATTCAGATGCGTTTCTGACCCTTATGCGCTATCCTTAAGGCCAAAATGAGGCTCATCCCAATAGATGCAGATTCATTTCTTCCCTTTGTGCACTTTCCATAAAGCCCGAATGAGTCATATCCCAAAAAACAAATTGTGCACTTTCCATAAAGCCCAAATGAGTCATATCCCAAAAAACAAATTGTGCACTTTCCATAAAGCCCAAATGAGTCTTATTCCAAAAAACAAATTGTGTACTATCCATAGAGCCCAAATGAGTCCTATCCCAAAAAACAAATTGTGCACTATCCATAGAGCCCAAATGAGCCCTATCCCAAAAAACAAATTGTGCACTATCCATAAAGCCCAAATGAGTCTTATCCCAAAAAACAAATTGTGCACTATCAATAAAGCCCAAATGAGTCTTATTCCAACAAAGGGCTATATTAGTCCTCATATTAATCATTAAAAAGGACTGAAGTAGCGCTTTTTAGTCACCCATAGAGGCGTTTTCGACACTATGGGGCGCTCATAAGACCAAATGGATTCTTATGACCACTTCGACTTAATTTGAAGCATTATGAGAGTCGAATGTGACCAAATTGGCCTATGTATAAGGCCAAAACATGGCACATCACAAAGGCATCATTTGGAGTGCTTCGTGACATCAATCCAAACAACAAGAAAAGCGCTTATAGAGCTTTCATAAGCGCAATTCTGACCCCTAAAAGCGATGCATAAGGCCAAAATCGCCCTCTTGAAGGCGGCATAGATGCGTTTTTTATTCTTTGCAGTGCCCCATAACGTCAATTATTGCATCACTTGAAGCAAGAAAAGGTGCATTATGCCCAGAGCACCAAATTGGGTCTTCCACACAAGCACAATAAGCGTTATGCCCAGAGCACCAAATTGGGTCTTCAACACAAGCGCAATAAGCGTTATGCCCAGAGCACCAAATTGGGTCTTCAACACAAGCACGATAAGCATTATGCCCAGAGCACCAAATTGGGTCTTTAACACAAGCACAATAAGCGTTATGCCCAGAGCACCAAATTGGGTCTTCAACACAAGCGCGATAATGCAGTGTGCATAAGGATCGATACTGTGCGTATAGAATGTGGGTTTATAAGCAAACAATGACCCTTACTCATTGCGTTCAAGTGAAGCTTAAACATTATTGTGTCATGATGTCATTGGTTAAGTAAGCTTCTCTGTCTGTCCATGTCATGAGCTTTGACATGTTTAGCATTTAACATCGTATTAATTGCATTTTCCAGTTCATGTGAATTAATAATTATCTTTGTGTATTGCCATTCCGTGATTGATGTGTCATGATTGCAATTTATTGCTTATGCCTCCCTTTGTTATCACCCATTGCTGTGGTATGTACCTGAATTCAGTACACCCTTGCTTGGTGTTGACGTTTTTAATCGTATCAAGGAATGCAAAGACATTTCCGACCCGTTCAAATCGCATCTTGAGAACTCTTTTTTGCATCGGAACGGACAAGGGTTTCTGTCGCCGAAAGCGTGCAAGACATCAGCGCATGCCATGGCCGCCATGGCCGCCATGGCCATCACAGCGAGACGATCGCGCGATGATGGCGTTTTCGCGGCAAAGTACGACACTTTCCACGTGCCTTGGCAAGCACAACGCGGCACGACATCATCTGCGCCGCAGACGCACGAACAGGCAACAGGGTGTAAAAGTCAAAAATGGAGCCGCGAATCTGGGTTTTGCATAAATCAGGATGATTGTGCAAACAACTGACAGGAAGAATGCTCAAAGATGGCAAATTTTCAGTTTGGTTTTTGACTTTTGAACTGCTGATTATGGAAGAAACTGTTGTTGCCTTATCATGGGAAATGCAAAATTACCGTCTTTCCCCCCCCCCCCCCCAGCAGAGCAAACAGGTGTGTTTGTTCCACCTCTCGTAGTTGTGGCTGCATGGGTTTCGGCTGGTTCGCAGATGCCACCACCATGATCGCGCGGCACGACACGATCGTGTGCAATGCAAGCGGCAACGATGGACGGGCCATTGCGAAGAGCATGCCGCTCGGCTTCTCGTCGCAAGGGAAGCGCGGTAAAGTCTCTTTTGGCGTCGATTTTTGATTTGTTCACGCTTGGGGTGTGTTGTGCGGTTTTTGGGTCTGTCGAGTCATGCACTCATGGGACTACTAGAGCACGCCTTTCCCGTGTCGACATGACGTCGCGCTGATTTGCGTTCGTGGTTGCGATGCCGCACACTGTTCGCACATGCCAATGATGTTCCCCTTTTCTCGTTCCACCCTGTTGTGTCTGTGCCAACACATCCCCATCCCAGACCCACGACAGGACACGACGCAGCATTGATGCAGTCACACAATTGCTTTCCCTCTTTGGAAAGAAGTGGCTGATTTGCAATCATCATTCGTGTTCTCCCGTCCCCTTGCTCAGACAACTTTCGTACTTGTCCGAGCGGTTCCTTTTCGCACCGTCGTTGATTACCACAGAGCGCTCCTCCAACCACAAGCTGTCCGTTGTCCTGCTAGCCTACTGAACTTCGTGTCATCAACTGTCACACTCTGCACCGGGAGCAGCGCCATTCCTCCACGTTCCTGTATTAATGCGCGCTACGTTGTTGTGTGATCACTGTCGTGGTCGTGTCCATTGTCGGAGGTGGTGAACCCACCTCCGTCCAACGTTTGTTTGGCTGTGCGGCTCAGGTGCTCGTTGGTGATTCTCTGGGTTCTTCGTATGACAAAGTGGGACTCTCTTCAGCGAGCGTTGGTGTCTGGCAGTCTTCTTTCTTGGGGGTGTTGCCACGAGGGCACAAAATTCGCTTTGCGTTCCTCACGATGCTTGTCCAGTGTGTCCGAGATGCACACTCAGAATATAGTATTTACAACGTCAAACAACTGAACATGGCGCTTTCCCGAATACCCCATCAGTGCAATTGTTTGCTTGCTCTTTTCAAACCAGGACACCAACCACGCGCAAACTCAACAGACACAGGAAGCTATCGACGATCGTCACGTTTCGTGGTTTTGACAGTTGAGCTATTTGTTACTAGTACAAGGGATGGGCTAGTTATCGTGTGTTCTGTGCATCTGTTTGGGCAGCCGACCCGTCGCATGCCTCTTGCATCACAGGAACAACATCAAACAAGGGCAAGCCATCACAGAGTTCAATTCGAGTCAGTGTTGCTACTGTGTTGAATGCGCTTCAGATGCGTGCATGACGAGTGCTTGATTCGCCTGTTGTCGGTTGGAGGCAGCGGTGGAGGATTCCATCCGCACAGTAAGCTGGCGCAAAGACACAAGGCGCCCCACAGTGCCCAGCATCAGCGCATCCGACTTCGTGACGCACTCACTTCGGTTTCAGTCACTGGCAAAAGACGGAGAATCGACCCAAACGCCACACAGCAACAAGCTGGCTGTCGCAATCATCCCCCGTGGTTGGAACTGCAACACGAACATCGCAGCGCACACGAGATGAGCAGAATTTGTCTTGGTTTGGTGATGCGCACGCCCGCTGTGTTCACCGTGACAGAAGCGGTCATGTTGATTGCGCAGAGTAGTGGGAGAGAACAGATGAGAGTGTGTGCGTTGCGATTGGGTGTCGGACAGCGCATGCGACACGACCTTCACTCTCCGCTGTTCATGTGATTCACCGCGATGTTTATTGCTGATGTCATCACGCGCGTCCGTCTGCGAGGAGTCGCGGTGGAGCACATCGAGATGATAACGGTAGCAGTTTCCTCAATTTGAAAATGTAGAACCGCGCGTGGCGAGAGCACGTTTCCCTGGATGCGCACCTCCTCACGAAGCACGCACACGAAAGGCGGTTCCACAACATGTGATTGATGTTCGGATGAGTTCCACACATCCAACGATGGAAGCGAAGCAAGATCAACATGTATGCCCCTGTAGCTCTTTGTGTCACAAGGTGCAGTGCTCGGGGTATTTCCCGCGGATAGCACAGGCGCCTATTTATGGGGTCGAAACAGGCCAACCAACGGAACGGACACGAGTTTCTCCGCACGCATGCGTTGAGCGTCACTGTCATTCGCAACGCCCCTTGTACAGCCCAGTGTGCGAAGTCGTACCTATGTCGTGTCCAAGTCGTGACAGGGTCGCGTCCAAGTCGTGCATCCATTGCACCAATGTCACATCGAAGGCACGTCTACGTCGCGTTCACGTCGTGCTCACGTCGTGCTCATGTCGCGTCCCTTGCACGTCCCCTTGCTCGTCACTTGCTCGTCCCCTTGCTTGTCACTTGCACGTCCCCTTGCTCGTCGATTCCTGAAAAATCGACATGTCCCTTACCGCACTTTACTTATAGAGAGATGTCACAGTATCGTAGGTGATCAGTCTGGAGACGCCGCAATGCAAATCTCTGTTGTCAACTGTGTTTCAGAATGATGTTGCAATCAAGATCAAATACGTGTGCTAGCATGATATGGATAGTACGCTTACGTTCATGCAATCTATTTTTAAAAAGTGCACTCTGCCGCCCTTTAAAATACAACTAGATTAGACACCGTAGTATGGACGTTTTCGCAGCATGTCACACCGACAAAACCACGGTAATTGCGAGAAATTTGGTTGTCACTTGCGCGTCCCCTTGCTCGTCACTTGCTCGTCCCCTTGCTCGTCGATCCGGTCCTCTGTCGTGTCTGTCGCATGTTCATGTCGTGCTTGTCGCACGTCCGTGTCGTGTCCAAGGCGTGTTCATAGGGATACCATGTCGATCCAGTGTCGTGACCATGTCACTACCAACGCATGTCGCTTAACATACTCAGTGACGGTTACGCGAGTGCCAATGCGCGTTCGCGAGTGCGAAACTTCGGAAGAACACCGATCCGACGGGGCTTGGACACTGGAGCGTGTTCTCCCCCATGTATTGCCCCTCCCTCTTCGACGTGCTGGTGCGTTCGCCACGTCGGTCACTGTAGTTTCACCGCTCCTCATCTGTGTTGGGGCATAGTATCATGATACTCACATGTGCCGAAAGCGCTCGTGTTCGCTGGAAATCCGAGACGAAGAACGCGCTATCATTCCCAGGTACTGAGCGTGACTCTCAATGACTCAACGGACAAATACAGCCTGGGGGATGCGGGTAACCACTAATAGATTGGCGAATCAGTCAGCACCGCGTCCGATCGTCACGATCATGCAGCGGTCAGCCTCACCAGCGGAAGAACAACCATGAAGATGTCTGCTACCGGGCCCTCCTCAACTCGAGCACCATCAAACGTGCATCATCGGTCAGGCCAATCCACGTTCGGGATAGACTACCGTTGTTTGAATAGTCAGACATGAACATACACGTACAGTTTTCAGAAGTATTACCTCAACTCTTCACGTCTAGCAACAATGTCAATGAGCGCAAATGAAGATGTTACCAATCTATCTTGCAGTCTGTGTGGTTGCATACATGTGCTATCGCATGTCTAGCTTGGTGTCTCAAAGCCATGTGTCTCGAAGATAGGAAAACTGGCAGGAGCGAAAGCAGTGACTGGGTGTCTCTTGCGAAGCAGTACTTCGAACACAACCATTGCACTCTGCGCATCTCTTCGAACACCCAACACGAAACAAGTGATCCTGGAGGAGGGGCTATGTTGAGGTGAACTGTTCCGCGCGAGGGAAGAGAGCCCCTCGTTTCCGACATGTCGCTCACATTGCGCACCACAAAGAAGAAGATGACGCAATCATGCCTGATAATCAATGATCACGAGTTCAACTCGTCTCGCATGGCACATAGCCGCGGCTCAATGCTTCTGTGGACGACGAATGCCGGCAGCTTCCTGTGCTCGTTCGGTCCAGATGATGTGCCGACGTTTCCCAACCAGGCTGAGCGCAAAGAGAACTTCTCCCCATTCGTGCGAGTCAGACTCGAGATGACAAGTGATCGGGCGACGTGCGGGAATGACCTGCTCCCACATCAGTGACTGCGAAAGCAACGTGAAGGCCGATGCGATCTGCATCATCGTTCGCGCTGGTGGACGCTCACTGTGTCATTTCGAGTCATGTGACGCCACTAACCTTGCGTGTTATCTGCGTAGTCAAACAATTAATCGCATGGATCGTGGTGTGGACTCACATGACGACTCCTCATGCATTGTGACGTCACAGAAGGCATAGTTGTTCCACCATCTCCTGTTGCTGTAGGACAAAACACTCGTTCTCATCAAGATGAAGAAATCGCTTTCGGACATTTGGACAGCCAAGCCGCCCCGTGTATCAATCATCGTACTGGCGAATACCGCTTCGAAGTTCACGCCAACTCCATCCACCTTCTCTTCCTATCGCCCTTGCCTCAGTTTGCAAACGGAGCATGTCATGTCGCATTCGGCGAGCGGGATGTGTCTGCTCGCGCAGGCTATTCTGGTCAGGACAGACGTGCTTCCTGTACCACAGAGTACGCGCGAGGCTTTGCCCTCTACCTGCGTTCGGGGTTGCGCTCACTGTTTCCGCTGTTGAAGCAAGACTGCACAACGAAGATCAAGCCCAGAAAACGCGTACCTGGGCGATTGGCCTCGACACCGATGGTGGCAACATGTCCAAAGACACCCAGCCAAAAATTGATGGCGCAGACGCTGGCTAAGCCCCGTCGAGCTGTCCTGCACTGGGCAATCAATGGCAACAGAAGTAGCTCCTAGTGTTGATAGCCTCGCCCACGGGACGTCGATCACACGTCTACAGTAGTACCTTTGTGTTTTGTGATGCCAAGCGCACGGACTAAATGGACTACTAAGGCAGTCCCATTGGAAAACGACGCCAAAAACGTATTTACCGCGGTTCCCAAGGAATCTTGCACGCATCAACGTGGTGTTCTCATCGTGACACCTGGCGTCACGAAATGTCCGTCGTCACGTCACATGAGTACCGCATGCGTAGACCTCGTGCGTGCAGCAAATTCTCCATGCTTGAAGAACATCGCGTCAACTTCTTCGGCCTTCGCCAACATGTATGTTGCCGCGCTCCATCTGCGTTGATCAACGCCAAACACAGAACAACAATCCCACGGTCAACACGATCCCCCGCGCGACACAGCATCCCTGTGGCCTGTTCTGTTCTGTTTTGTTCTGTCCACTCGCAGTCGATTGGCTCTCGCCTTGGTTCTGCGAATGTCGGCGGCAGCATCAAGAAGAAGGAGCAATCAAGAAGGAGCAATCAAGAAGAGAGAGGAACTGAGAGTGCAACAACACCAACAGCGGTGGCATCCACATCAACAACGAGAACCTGACTGCCGACCACGCGACCTGGACATCCATGCCCAACCATCCGCAACTCCAACAGCATCCATCAACTGTGTGTACTCGCGGAATCGAACACAGCACACAGTTTGGTTGATAGCTCGCTTGTTGGTGGGTCAGTCGGTTGGTTCTTTGGTTTGTTGGTTCGTTGGTTGGTTCAGTCCACATGCTCTCTGGACAGACAAGTGCAAAGGTCGCGCCATACCACACGATTGCACCCACGCTATCATACGACTACTCATCCCACACGTTTGGCCAAGTTCGCACTTGTGCCCATCGATACATCACATCAGAAATCAAACATCACGACGTCCACGTCTCCGTCCGCAGTCCAGGCCGTCTGTGTGCGCGCTTCTTTCTGCCGGAGACATCGTGTCAACTCCTGCTGTCAAAGGTGTTGACAACTTGTGTCAGCACACAAACACGGACCATAACCGCGATCTCGTCCACCATCATCCATCCATCACAGCGCCAATACGACTCCATTCCACACAACGTTCCGTCACGCAGCACCATACGATACATTACGATTCATTACATTGCGACTGCGAGTGACCGACCGATCGATCTGCTACCCTGGTTCTGTGACCTGCCACCGGAGTCATCAAGCGACGATCATTCTTCACGGATTGGCTGATTGATTCAGTGAGTGATTGACCGGTGCGTCATTCTTCTCCTCCAGGCCCACACTCAGACTCATACTCAGACGCGTACGCATACATGGACATTGCTACCTCGGGGACATCACAAGGAGACACAACATCACCTCGCCATCATAGAACACAAGAACCCACGCATTGCAGCATTGCAGCACATCGCTATCGAACATAACACAACAACAACGACGACAAGGACGACAACAACGACAATCCAAGCTATTATCCTCTACCAAACTACACGCATAAAGACGCTACAAGACCAGAACCATGCCCAAGGCTGCAATAATCGCACGAAGACGATGGGGCGCTGCTCCGGTGTCCGTACCGGCCGCGCCTCCACGAATGGTGTCCTTCGAAGACGGCCATGACGTGCCCACCTCGGATACCCCGGCCAATACGCCCGGTGACTCCGCTGCAGCTAGCACGCGGATAGAAGCCAAGTTGGGACTGTCGCGCAGGCCAACGAGCAAGTGTCTCAGCAGCATGGCGCTCGAACCCACAGGCGCGTCGCATTGCGGCGAGTCTCCCACCACGAAGATCGACATCACGACGAGTGCGCACGCGATGTACATCCCGTACCCGCTCACAGGCGCGCAGGCGACGAGGAGTGAGACGAAGGGAAGGCATGTCAGCAAGCAACGAGAGTCTAGGCGTGGATGCAGCAGTCTCGACAGCAATGGCGACAACTGGGGACACTTTGTCAACATCGTATCGGACCTGGACGGACATCCGATGGCGCAAAGTGCCAACAAACCGCGTCGTCGCAGACATCCTGCACGCAACGACGAGGACCGATGTTTGCACCCTCGTCGATTGCGGGATTCCACCAACCGCCATCTGGAACGCAGGCTGCGATGTCGCGCGTCTCCTTACTCGGTCTTTGCCAATCATCTGAGGCACGCCAAGCGTCTCTGTCCCACCATCTCGACGCGCCGGCTCGATCGGCTCGTCGATCGCAATCTGCACCAGCCTATGAGAACACTGCCGTCATCACCCGTCATCGACGCGCCGACGGTGTCGCGAACATGCCATCCTCCACCACTCAGTGTCTCCTGTGCAACGATACGATGCGCCTCGTCACTGGACCCGTTGGCGGATGCAAGCAATCTCATCACGGCGGTGCAGAAACTGCATGTCACGGACGAGGCTCGCACTCGGCCAGCAACATGAGACCTCCAGCACGAGCGCGGACATAAAGTACGTGCTCTCTGCAGAATGTAGCATACTCTATACGCTTATCGGACTTACAACTCACACCAATTTTAATTCTAAAACAGAATAACATCTCAGAACTGTGCATGCACTCAATAACTTCACCCATATCGACAAAGTGTATTCTGACCTCATTGCTGTATCTGTACAATGATACGTTGCCCGCAAGTTGGTTGTTCGTCATGCAAAGACGCACATTGCGAGACTACAGCAACGGTTCCTCTGCGCAGTCCCAACACGATCGTGAATACAGTGCTGTCGTCCGGCTCCTTGTTTGGCAAACATCCCCTCACGATCAGTTCGGACAATCCGAGAGAACCGACACAAGCTCCCAAACCACCGCGCTGCTACATGTGCATTGGAGCAGCGATGGGGCGAACTGGCAAAGGTACCGTCTCAGCACCTGCAAAGAGCGAAGCACGCCTGCAACCGTTTTCCATGTAACATAGAATATCATATTCTACAGTCGTATTCTATGTAATGGCATTACTCTATCGAGTGTCGTTGTTCCTGTATTGGTATGTTACTTGATGTAGATAGTTTGCGGGAGCGCTTGTTGGTTGTGGCCATGGAGCAGGAGCGGTCTTGTAAAAATGTTAAATTGATGGGTCATCGTACCTATTATATGCAATAGTCGAGCATAGAGTTCGTGGAGTACTCGATGTGCTGTTGTGGCAAGGTTGGTTACTGCGGGCATGGTCCGTTCGATCGGTGCCCGTCCATATCCGTGCCATGGCCAGCGACAGTGACAGTGTCAGGGCGCGGCATGCTTCCTGCCTCCTCAGTGCCATCTGCTTCGAAGTCATCCACCATGATATTCACAATGTCATCGGCAACCAACGAGAGTACATCGTCAATGATACCGATCATCATGGCACTGGACATCTGCGTGTCGACATGCGGCGGATGAAACTGATCATGGCAGGCACGTTGCGCATGTCCTGGCGTGAATCCCAACATCATCTCTCTGCTCCCTGCATGCCCAGAGGTGATGGCTGCGTTCTCCGAAAACGCGACTGTTGCAGCATGGGTGCGATCGTAAGGTAGGCGACCTGGAATGGCGCGGATGTGATCGTGCGTCCAACTGGTGTGACGAGAAGTGGCGTGACTCGCATCATTGATGAGTGCAGTCATCATGTGAGCGGTGTCATCGTGCAGGCTGTGCTGATCCATGTGCTGCGGATGTGCACGGACGGTGGAGAGCAGTGTTATGGGTGATTGCGACGTTGGTGTACGATGCTGCCAGATCCAGGAGGGTGAAGCAGCAGTGGCAAATGATGATGGACCGTTGCAGTCGTTGTTGTTGTTGTTGTTGTTGTTCCTCATGGTGCGTTTGTGTTGAAAGTTGCGACTGGGTGGCTTGATTGATGGATCGATTGATTGACTGATTGCTTGGTGATTGGTGATTGGAGTGGATGATTGACGAAGTGATTCAAATGTTGCTGATGTTTCTGATGTTGCTGATGTTATGAGCAGATGTGAGCAGGCATCAGCAACTCGGCAATCTCCGACAGCCTCGATACGGGCGTGCACTGCACATACCGGCCATACTGTGGGATGGTGATGGATTGAAACTGAGAGTGTGAGTCGCTGCTGCAACTTGACGACGGAGAAAAATGATGACACCGGCTCACCTTGTGCCATCCCCAACAGTGGGCGAATTCGATTCCGCGAGTCATCGAACTAAGACGATCGCAGGAGTTGTCTTTTCGTATCGTTTCTCGAGATTCACGGCTTTGCGCCGAGTATGCGGAATAGACCAGAGTAGTACTGTACAGTGCTCACACACACCCCACACATGTCTGCTTCCTCGATTGAGAGTCAAATTCGCGGAAGTTCATGACACAAGCCTGCCTGTTGTGGAAAAAGTGAACACAGATTCACCACATTCGAGGGAACCAGAATTCACGACAGGCGCTTCCACTGTTGCACATTTCACTAGTGGTCTGGCGTGATTCTCGATGTCCTCTGCCCCCTACACCTACCAAAACGACCAACAAAATCCAGAATCAACACGTTTCTCGCATATGATTGGTATAAAATTGCCTACGTTGACAATGCACAATTGTGGAAGCGCCTACGTTTGCAGCAGAGGATCATGTCGCGAAGTTCTCCTCTGCCACAAGACGAGGCACAGAAGCAGCGAAGAATGCGATGATTCGCGATGTCATTACCGCTTCCAACCCGCTGTGCACCATCCCAAGCAAAAGTGAACAATCCCACGAACGACGGGGAGAAGTCGGACGAGCAAACAATCGAGTAATTTAAGCCACAGATAGCAAAGAGGTATGACATGCACCACCATGACATTGACATCCACTCTGCAGAAGAAGTTAGCATGTCTCCTGCCCACCATACATCGATTGCAATCATGGGAACGCTCCCATTGATGCAAGTGAGCGAGACGCTGCACGTGCATGGTTTTAGAGGCGCAAAGGTAAAGATCTTTATATGATGCCACAAACAAAACCGAGTGGCGGATGCGGAGCAGCCGCATATGCGCCGCACTACAGATACGAGCACTGCCATCTTGATCGTAGCGCTGAGAACTGCCGAACTTGCAAACGGAGGCAGGCGACATGACGGATACTCCATCATTCAGGAGAAACGGGAGGGGAGAACATGACCAACTTATCCATGAGTTCGCTGGGCAGTACAGATTGGCTATGGTACAGTCTTCTGCATACTCTTGCATGCTTCTGTTCCGTCTCTGGACTATTTACGGGCTACGATTGGAGAGCATGTATGATGGATTGCCCACGTATCGCAATCTCTCTTTGTTCTGTTTGACGAGGATGAAGATCAGCGATGTCTTTACATGCACAAGCAAATGGATCCCCATGTGAGCATCGACTTCGCTTGATGCTGCGTGAGAATTGATCCTCGACACTCACTCGAATCTCGCATGCATCCTTGTGGACTTCGGTATGGCACGATTCTTCTCTTTGCTTTGCTCTGTATTCGTAAGTTTTCATCGGTCGCATGCCACGAGGCAAGTTGCTCACGTGGTCAACCACATCAGAGCGCTTTGTGTTGACCACACACATGAGTGCCAATGCGACAGCTTACTTGTTTGGGTCTGCACTTTACGGCATTGCACTTGACTCCGTGGCATTGGACTTTCCAGCATTGCACTTTCCAGCATTGCACGTTGCTGCCTCGATGAGCACGAACATTCCTATGTATGGTATTCTACAGGTATGGTACGACTACTCTACGTGTGCGGCTACGCGTGCGTGCTCTACTCCACGTACATCTAATAGCTCGACCAAGTTCAAAAATTGCGGGTGCCGTTCCCCTCCATCAGCAGGAACTTCGGAAGTGACCCCGCGAGTTACTCGGAAGGCTCAAGCTGCCCAGTAGTCATCACTGGTCGACGCCTTCTGCTCATCTTCGTGCCATTGCATCCCCTTGATCATGGTGGACGAAAGGAAGGCAAACAACGTCGTCCAGCTCTGCTGGACGGGCGGCGTCCAAGCATCACCGAGCCCCATTTCCAACGTCTTCAGCATCGCCTGTCCGACGATGGGGAAATGCTGCGGCTTGGCGCCGTACTGGGCGTGCCGCTTGCCGAGATCTAGCAAAAGCTCAACGACGGGCTCCAGATCGAGGCCGATGATATTGGTGACAGCATCCACCATCCGGACCACGCTGCGCGCGTGCACCATGAAGACCGGATCCGCAAAGATGGCGGCGTGATCAGTTTCCTGGCCGCTGGCGTGGTGCGCACCCGGGAACATCTGCTCGATGCCGGGGGCGAGATCGAAGATGTTCTGGAAGAGGATCTGGGCGACGAGGTTCTCGTGGTCGGGGATCTTCTTGACCTGACTCCAGGTTGCGTGGATATCTTGGAGGATATTGGACGAGGAGAGCAGGGCCCCGGCCTCCGGACCGGCAACATGAAAGGCCAGCTCCTCCTCCGATGTTGATAGGTACGTGGATGCGGAGGTCGAGCTGACGCTGTGGTACGATGCCATGCTGGATCGTCTGCTGAGCTGTTTGTCCTGAGAATCGTGAGTGGCAGCGCTTTCACGATGGATGGAGTCGCGGGTCGATGATCGGTGATGGTGCGACTGCGACTTCGATGACATCGCCGACGACTCTCCAGAAAGACGGGGGCGGCTCTGCCGGCTGCTGTTGCTACCCATGCTGGAGATGCTACGTCTGCCACGCATTTTTGGCTTGGACGATCCCGATGGGCGCGTCTGACTTTTGCGTTCCTGCTGCTGCTGTCGATTTCTTTGCTGGAGTTCTTGCGCACCTTCCATCATGGTGGTCGAAACGACCGCAAAAACTGCCTTCCATGCGTGCTCCATCTCCGCAGTCCATTCCTCCACTCCCAACGCCCCCTCCAGCGTCTCCAGCAATGCCTGACCGACGACATCGTAATGAGCCGGTTGGAGATCGTACGCCGCATGACGACCCCCCAGCTGCTTCAGCGTGGCCGTGAGTAGGTCCAGGTCCGTTGCCAGCAGATCAATCGCCGCGCCCAAGGTCGAAACGACGCCCGTGGAGTGCTTGATGAAGGCCTTGGAATGACGGTACATGGCATCCGGGATGGAGTGCTCGTACGTGCTGGAAGAAGAAGAGGGGTACATGAAGAGCTCGCCGCCAAAGCCAAACATCTGTACTGCATCTGGTGCGATGGCAAAGATTCTGTATCACAACATATAGCAGAGGGAGCAGTATCAAACCATTTCGAAGAGCAAAAGACCGATAGCTGTGGGGTTAGAATGGATGGACGAATGGAACGAAGCCACGAGAGTTTCCCGCGATACGAAATGAAGTCAAGGAGCTGGGGCGTCAAAGACCGTCAACCTGATGGCGCAGAGTTTCGTTGTTTCTCCCTTCCCGTTCAATGACCTTTGGTTGCCCACCCAGGCTTGCGACTCCTCAGCGCCTCCTGTCCCGTTGGTCACATCGCAGGCACAGAACAGATGAAGCAAAGTACGGAACGTATCATGACTCCGAGACCACTATCCGCCGTGGTCATTTCGGTCATCATCGACAACACAGCGCGATGCATGAAGGACGTACCTGCGGAAGAGGAGTTCACCTGCCACCTTCTCGTGGTTTGGGATCTTCCTGATCTGATCCCAAGACTTGCGCACTGCCGCGACAACCGAGCGTGGGATTGCGACATCGTCATCTTTGCTGCTGCTGCTGCTGGATGTCGCATTCACCGGGGCTGCGCTTGTTGTTGTGTTTGTGGAGAATGCAGTGCTTTGCGATGCCAGCTGTTGCGAGACTGGTGAAAGCATGGCTGATGACATGGTGGGTGGCGTGATGAGCTTGTCCGTCGTCTGTCGTCTGTTGTATGCGTGTCGTCGTAGCCTTGTTTGAGTTGGAAAGGGTGGATCTGGCTGTCTCTTGTGATGGATGAGCAGATCTGCGATGTTGTGGACGCAATGATGAATGGAGGAACCGACAGGGCGGCTGCTTGCGTTGGTTGCGTTGGCTGTGATGGTATGTGACAACTTGGACAACTTGTGACAACTTGGACAACTTGTGAAAGCGTTTGGCAACAGAGTGGAAGACGAAATCAATTGCGTGGTTCTATTGGGAGAGAGCTTTCGTTGTGGCCGTCTCGAATGCCTCTTCGTTGCCCTGTCTGCTGCTCTGCGTCCTCTCTCCTCTCGGTGCCTCGCTTTGCGTCGTATTGCATGACTTGTGCGTCTAATGCGTGCGCAGCCACCTGTGGCGTTCCGCCGCTCGGTTCCGTCCGCTTCTGCTCTTCGATGTGGCATTTTGTGACGGGCTTGGTTTCATGACTTCCGCCACCACTTCGTCGTCATGAAGCAGTCCTCTTCTTCGTCAAACGCCGAACGCGAACAAAAAGCTCCAGAACAATAATAAAAAGTCATGTTTTAACCCCCATGCCTTTGTTGCGCTGAAGAAAGGGAAAATGACCATCCAGAATCTGTCGCTCAAAGGCACAACGATTGATGATGGTCTTAGTTTCAATACTTATACTGTGCCTGTGTTACCAAGAATCGCTTCACGTGGTACTTCACGACCTACATCATCGCCTCGTTGTACTTATGCAAAAGCGCAGTATATTCAATACTTTTAGCGATATTTATTGTATCAATTGTGGAAACGTTCGGTGAAGAGGAAGGCGTTGAAAATATCCAGACACGGCTATCAACTCTTGTGCCTTTGGGTCACGAAACAAAGAAACAAATGACCCTCGCGGGAGTGTTTCGCCATCGGTCATCCTGTGTGTTCATTGCGACCTGCACAGCTTTCTTGACGTTAGAGAGTTATCGCATGTAACTTTAAGCCATCCCCTGAAACTGTCGATGTGACGCGATTTGGGACGCCTCCCCCAAAGGTTCGCTGTGACATTGAATCTTGGAAGGACTGAAGTAAATCAAAGTAATCATACGATGACGTCATCAAGGTTGTCTAGCCTTATCCATGTTTTCAAGTAGCCTGCCTTGTCGCGAGATTCTCACAAGAGGAAGTTCGTTCCTCTCCACTCGTCCTTTCCGTTCACAACGAACAAAAAATAATGTTCAGCGCTTCCACCTGCATGTTCGTGCTTGTTCGTATCTTTGCCTCCTCTTCCCTTTCAGTGTCTCTGCCATGTTGGTCATATGCACCACTTGCCTCGCATGTGTTCCCACAATGGACTTCTCCGAAAGATGTCTCAACGCGTGTGGAATTGCTTGCCCGAGCGCGAGGCCTGCGCAGAGGCAAGGGCCAGATTCGTGCATGCCGCTACATGGCTAGCTCAGCTTCCAATAGACAATCTTGACGATGACGACATGGAGGATCTCCTTCTGCACTTCCGCGATGTGCTTGCCCTTGGTGTGCACACGCTGCGACTGTAGCATCAATACCTTCTTCCACTGGATCCTCCCCGGATTCATAGCAATCGCGGCGTCACAATTCGTCAGCTGTCAGAGAGGGATGCTCTGAAACACTTCCGGTTTTGGAAGGACCACCTGCGTCGAATCCTCGTCGCGCTTTGGCCCAAATTCAACGCTGTGTCTGGTGAGGCCGATCCCAGATCTATACAGGTCAAGAATCGTTTGGCTGTGTCCTTCGAGGTCGGTGTTCTGATCATGCTGTATCGATTGGCTCATCGAGATCGATTGATTGACATGGAGGATCGCTTCGATATGGATGTCAACAGGCTTTCTTGTATCTGTTCCACCTTCTTTCTTTACTTCTATGAAATCGCGGCTCCATTACCTGAGTGACATTGGGCTGTTCTACCCTCGCTTTCAGCAGTATGCTGACAATGTCTGCAAGCTCACAAAACAATTGGTCAACAATGTCATCGGCTTCGTCGACGGGACGTTCTCTGCAACGTGCCGACCAACCTACAACCAAGAATTGGCGTATTCTGGGACACCCGGCAAGTCCATTGGAACGTGCGTCGTTTGACTCATTTGACCAAAGAGATGAATCGAGGCTGTTTAATCGAATTAGTCTTACCTCCACAATCTGTGTCGTTGCATTCGCTGAAAATGACCTATTGATGTCGTATCGTTAAGTATTATATTTAACGATATCGTCTATTGGTGTCCAATGACCGCCGTTGTGACTGTAGTTGTTTAAGTCACGAATCAATCTGATGCACAACTGAAAGTGCATTTAATGCACTCCAAATGCATTTAATGCACTTCAATTGCATTTAATGCACTTCAAATGCATTTAATGCACTCCAAATGCATTTAATGCACTCCAAATGCATTTAATGCACTTCAACTGCATTTTTTGAACTCCAAGTGCATTTAATGCACTTCAAATGCATTTTTTGAACTCCAAGTGCATTTTTTGATGGAAGCACACAGGTCGCGGGACTCGCTTGGGCTGTTTGTGTGTGGGTTGGCGATTGGTGTGCAGGCCCCAAGAACAGGATTTTTTGCGAAAAGATGGTGCGAAGTTCAAGAGCCGCGCTCGTTGCCGACACGAGCGCTTGAACTGCCGAATCAAGAACTTGAAGACCATGAGCGACACTGTTCGCCATGGCCACCAGTGCCATGTGCACCCACCCATTCGAGGCTCTGTGTGTGATTCTCCAATACCAAATGGACAACAGACTCGAGTTGTTTGCTGTGTGGACCCAGCGCGAGCACAAGACCCATTCAGGATACGATTGCAACTTCGTTCTGATACAATATTTCAGCACTGAATTCATTCTGTTATGATTTATTGGGTGTGCGTGAAGTTATAGACTCCTGAGCCTTATAGTTACAAATTTATATTTTTCGCATTAGCCTTTGCCTAAACGCGTCAAGCGTGCGGACGGTGGAGGGCAAATGGGGTTCGGAATCGTCAGTCGTGTTTCGACATGCTGTCCAGTCGTGTCTATCATCGACACACTCACATTTCACGTGGGTGAGGTGGTTACTTGTAACGAAATGTTGAGGATTGCGTGGTGGCGGTGGGCATGCCGAGGCTGCTGCTTTGTCTGGGCTTTGGATCGATGGAACCCAAGTGGAGAAGAATACATAAGGTGGTGAGCGGGTTGCAGGCTCCATGCTACCCAAGGATGGTACATCCCACTTCAACCTTTGCCCTCACCCTTAACTTGACCTGCATCATGCCTTGTTCTCGGTCTGCTGCTGTTCATGGTCCAGGACGTTCAGCTTCGTCCACATCTCAATCATCACATGCTGCCTTCCCTCCATGTACCTACTCTATAGTACAGCCTCGTCCTTGCTTCAGGTCTATTCCCTGCCTGTGTGTTTGGACCTCCTCTCTGCTTGTCGTCGCCAATTGCTATCATTGGCTTCGAACTGTTGCTCATCTGCTCCACCTCTTTACTTCTTGTTTCAGTGGTATTGAATCCACAAGCACTTGAATCATGATGCAAGAAACAACAAGGATGACAACACTACTGTCACCAGTCTCTTTCTGCACCATGTCAACAGCTCAGCAGATGATCATGGCGTCCCATGTCCAAGGGGGACAAAGCAGGTTGTGCAGGACTTTGTAGAACATCCACAAACTATGCCAAGTATTATTTAGTATTGTATTTTGTTGTGCATAGCAAAGGATAAGTCACTGCCCTCCATTACATTACATTACATAATATTATGTTGTGTACCATTCACACGTGTGGCTGGTGTGGCCAACATGTAGGGATGACACCACCAATGCTTTGCTGCTTGACACAACACCGCCAGGAGGAAACACCCAAAGGAACCAAATCACCAACAGCGTGAGCAACCAACATGGCACTGGACCTGTCACAACATCACCATCCACACCATTGATTACAATTTCGGTCTGTCATCGACCGTCAATGACGTCATGCATTTTGTCCGCGTTGAGGACAAGCCAGCCAGTATTTGTGTCGTAGACTCTAGCTAAATATATATGACCCTATTTGACAACACGTTACATCACCGTCTAAGAAAGTAGAGTTGTCCGATTATGGATCTTCAGGAAAACATGATGGTACCCAGCATGGGGCTTATAGACAACACGATGGTACCCAGCATGGGGCTTGCAAGAACCACTGAATTGGCAGCAGGAGAATTGTTCTTGCTCACCACAACCACCTTCCGTTCGCAAACAGTACGTCTGGCTCATGCAACCACCAGTTTTGCGCCCAGCGGTTGGATGTGGCGAGTTGACACCAGGAGGATCCATTCACGAATTGTGGACAGCAAAACCGATGAAGTGCATTTAATGCACTTCAAATGCATTTTTTGCACTCCAAATGCATTTAATGCACTCCAATTGCATTTAATGCACTTCAAATGCATTTTTTGAACCCCAAGTGCATTAAATGCACTCCAAATGCATTAAATGCAAAAGGAAGCAGGTTCGACGGGACTCGATGACACTTCAACCAAACGGAAGCAATGACCAAATTTGTCCGAGTATCACCGATTGATAAAGTATTAATATCAATGAATCAAACGAAGACGTCGCTGCGACATTTGCTTTGTCAACATCTCACAAACAACGAAGAAACACAACAAATGACAAAAAGCACTTTGGAGTCGTACTAGTCGTAAACTGAAGTATTTGATGCACTTGCCGGGTGTCCCTGGACACAAGCATCTGCATGGAGTGAAGTTCCAAGGGATTGTTGGTGCAGATGGATTGATTCTTCATTACTATGGGCCCATCCTGGGTGCCCGTCATGACATGCACATGCTGCGTGAGAGTGAAGTTGAGGATCACTTGCGCCAATTGATGCCGTTGCCTGGTCACGATCCGCTGTATCGTTTGTATGGCGATCCGGCGTACCAAACAACAGCATACATCCTTGGTGCATTTCGCAACACCACTCGGGGTTCTTCTGAAGCTCTGTGCAACAAGGACATGTCTAGTGCACGAATCTGTGTTGAGTGGGAGTTCATGGAGATCGGCAGGAACTTCCCATTGCTGGGGGTGAAGAATCAGCTCAAGATGTATTGGAATCCGCTCACCCACATGCAGTACATTGCGGCATTTTTCACCAACCTTCGTTGCACACTCTATGGCAATGAGCAATCATCGCGATACACATCTGAAAAGCTATCCATGGAGGAGTATATCAGCTTGATTCCATGATCCAATTGGCTGTCGTTCATTTCAATAATGTGCACTTTCGATAGTGCCATACATAATCAACTGTTACTATGTCCTACTTACATCACGTTCGTGGCGCATGTGATGGCGTTGCTGATGGCGTTGCAATTGATGGCGTTGCTGATAATAACGTTGCTGATGATGGCGTCGCTGATGATGGCATCGCTGATGATGGCGTCACTGTTGATGGCGTTGCGGATGATGGAGTTGCTGATGATGGAGTCGCTGATGATGGAGTTGCTGATGATGGCGTTGCTGATGATGGCGTCGCTGATAACAACGTCGCAAATGATGGCGTTGCTGATGATGGCGTCGCTGATAACAACGTTGATAATCAGCAATTACACACAGGACAAGAGGGGAGCACCAAACACTGCACTTACGACGCCGCCTGGGTGATCAATCCAATAGGTGAAGTTGGAGATGTTTGGTGTTGTTGTTGTTGCTATTAGTTGGTGTGTCAATTGATGATTGAGTTTGATTATGAGATGATGATCTCCTATTTCTAATGATGGTGCCTAATGCACGGTTGCTAACGTGCTGCTCGATTACCTCGTGGTTTCTCTCGCAGTCTTTTCTAAAACATTGCCCAAGATAGCATGTTGATCTACACGATACTCCGTGTTATTCTCGCCTTTGGGTCTTTCTTCATCTCTCCTGGTCTTGCCTAATCTTGATCTCTGTTTGATCACATATGGATTGATCCGTCTACGTCGACAAGGTGCATGCATCACCTCTGACGATGTTGTTCTGAATCCTAAATGTTGTTGCCACGTGCTTGATGATGCACTCAGCTAGGCTAGACAGGTCAGCATACCATGACTAAAATATAATCTCGATTCCGAGGATCACAATGACCGATCCTCTGACGTCATACGATGATGTCAGTGCCTACGTCATGTTCGATGACCGTAGTGACCGAATATCAATCGTGTATCAAGACTCACTCGACTATACTCTCAAATCGAGTCGAATCAAAAATAGTGAATCACGTTTCAGTCATGGGAGATGGGTACCTAATTTCGATCTAGATGTTGATACTCCCCTATAGTCGGGAGTCTTGTTCATCCACCCAGAGTCTCTCCTTTCCAGAACAGAAGCGGCCTCACTAACGGCCAGTACTTCGCCCATGGAAGGAACTTGGTCATGACGTTGGCTACGTTTTCCGTTCCGTCTATCTTGCAGAAATGCAGGATCTTCGCAGCTACTGCGGCACGCACGCGGTGGTACGCCAATGCGTTGTGTCGTTTGGACAACACACTGTTTGGGATGGTGGAGGATGTGATCACGCTCTGGTTGTCTCCGAACATCCAGGCAGGTCCGTCCAGTGGAATCCCCATTGCACGAAGAGTGAGGCGCATCGCAATCACTTGCTCTGTTGCCTGTCTTGCCGCGACGAATTCCGATCCGTAGGTTGCAGTCTCGACAGTGGTCTGGCGTTTGCTGAACCATTCGATGGGTGTCTGGTTGAGCAGATGGAGAACACCAGTTGCAGATTTGCCTGTCACTTTGCAGTGCATGAGATTGGCATCTACAAACGTCGTCATTCGAACTGCCTTGCCCTTGGGTGTTGGATCGTCGTCCGCGGTCTCCTCTTCGGCATCACCATATACAGAGTACATCCATTCATGGTCAGGAACCTTGAAGAAGCGCTCGTGATCTGGAATTCCCGTTCTGAACCTGATGGCGGCATCAGAACGCTTTCGGAGGTATCCATACACACGTTTTGCGCGGTCCATGTGACCAATCCTGGGTTGAGCTCTGAATCTAGACAAAGTCATCACAGCTGCAGCAATATCAAACCGTCCCAATGTGATGCACCATTGAAGGGCGCCGATGAGTGATTGAAACTGTCTGGTCTCTACAGGGTTTAGTTCGCGTGATGTGTCTAGCTCGGGGGCGTCGTTGTGTTCCATGGGACTGGTGTAGGTCCGTGGAAGCTCCCCATGCACCTGTTCGTAATTCGCCAGCATCCGTTTGATGTAGGATTGCGGGCTCATAGTCAGGGTTCCGTCTTTGTCACGGTCGAAGTCTGCGCCGAGGTGATACTTGATTGGTCCTACACCTTTCAACTTGTACTTGTACTTGTTGATGAGCGTGTCGAAGAATAACTGTGGGTCTTCCATGACGGCCATCAGATCATCTACGTACACACAGATGTATTCCCAGCATCTACCAGCATCCCTCATCCACACATCCGGGTCAGCTTTGCACTGAAAGAACTTCATGTCACGGAGTGTGTCGGCCAGAGACTCGTGGAATCGAGCACCGGATGTGCGTAGTCCGTAGAGCGCTTTCACGATGATCATCATGTGACCAGCAAACTCTTGGAACTCAGGACCAGCTATGAAACAGATCTTTTCTTTTGTGTAGGCTTCTAGATAGGCATTACCAATATCACCCACCATGGGTTTGAGGTTGTTGAGTTCTGCTGCAAGCAGTGCAATCCTGAATGATCTGAGATTGACTACTCCTGCATATGCCATATCCTTGCATGGATCCGTTAAGTGCCCTCCTGCTACGCATCTTGCCTTGTGCCGAAGGTCGTGCTTCACGTCGTACACCCAGAGGAGCTTGATCTGCTTGTATCCGTCTGGCTTCCGAGTGTTCTTTCCGAGATCCTTGAACGTTCCGTATTCGTAGAGCTGATTCATTTCTTTTCTCTCAGCATCTACCCACTTGGAGTTGCCGTTCTTCTCATCAAGCTGGCGGGCTTCCTTCCCGTTCCGTGGAACTTGAACACCAAACTTGAAGATAGGACCTTGTGCACGTGTTTTGCGTTTGCCAGCATTGATAAGACGATTGAGTTTCTTCTTTCTCTTTGCTAGTTTATGGAATCGCTTCCAGCCAGGCAGACCGAGGAGGTTGTTGTCTGCGGCGTACTTTGCACAAGATACAGGGTCGTCTTTGGCGATCACGTCCAGTGGTTCCATGGTCACACTGCCATCCTCCCATTGTACCTTTACGTTGTAGGAGGAGCCGTTGTACTTGCTGTGACTGGAGTGGAATGGACCTTCATGACCGGTGATGGCTTTGAAAACGCACATCTCCCCGTCGCCAATCTCCTGTTCGTGCTGCTGTTCGATGATGTCAGCTAGATCCGTATACGCGATGAGCTCTTCAGTGTCGTCGTCGCCGTATGCGATGAGCATCTTGATATTGTCATGGTTGGCTGCGTCTCCGTCCTTGATCTTGCGGATCACTCGAGCTCTCCACTTGAGTCCATCCTGTTGGTGGAGGAAGGTCAATCCGAGCAACTCATCAGGACTGAATTTGGGGACTTTGACTACACCAGAATCTGATTCTCCATGTGATGTGGCTACCAGGTCAGACAGTGCATGCACAACGGGTTGTCTAGCTTCAGGTGTGCTGTCACTGTCGAAATCTTCTGGATTTTCGGTTTCTCTAGCTTCGTCACCCACGTTATCATCCTCCCCAGAATCAGGCAGGGGGTAGTCTGCCCGAAGGTTTCGCGCGTCATCAGACACACGTCGGATGCTCGAGCGCGGCAACAGCCGTTGCGTTGCGTCATCTAGTACCCAGAACGTCATCTCGTCACCCTTGTGCTCGCACGGTCCAGCCCAGCGTCCACGCCGTTCTTGCGTGGTGCCTGGGAAGGCAGCATTCCCAACCTTGTAGTATACCGGCTCCCACCAGTGGAAGCTGAGATACTTGCTCACGTCGGGACGTTGGCCAGTGGCGGCCTGGATGGGTGTGATGTGACCGGCCGTGGACTGTGACAGATGGTTGAGCAGTCCCACGACGTACAAGGTGCAGATGAGCCAGAACCTGGCAGGGGTGCCAGTTCGGTCCATGATGCCGTTGGTGGTGCGCTTGATATCCTGGATGCGTCGCTCGACAGGATTCTGATGTTGGTGGTGTGGTTCGGACTGGTGGTCTGCGATGCAGTACTGCCGGAGGATGTCCTTCATCCTGCCTCCGATCTGCGCCGTGGCGTTGTCGGACATCAACACGTCCATGGCACCATGCTCCCGAATGAAGTCCTGGACAACATGGGGAACATGGGACTCGCTTGCCAGAGGGTACGCCGCTGTGAGGCGCGTGTTGGATCCCACAAACACCTGTACCATGGTACATCCACCGTGTCCGGGGACTCCATCATGATGAGCAGGCGTGTCAGAGAACAACGTGTCCATGGAAACAACATCGTGAAGTCGGTTGACATTGGCCGCGGGGAATCTAGACTTATAGTGTTTACGCATGGGATAACGCTCAGACATGCGATACCATTGGGTAGTACATGCAAGAGTGTCACGCACGCGGTCCGCTGGAATCCACCCAAAGTACGGCCGTAGCGCATGGAAGTTGGGCGCTTTACCCACGATGTTGCGTGGCCCGGCCTTGATTGCCTTCTCCCCATCCCCAAGCGTTGCAGCGGACTGAGTGTACTGAACGCACTTGGAGATGGTGATGTCGATGTCGTCGTCGTCGCCGCGTCCGGTTGCGGGAATGTTGTCCAGATCAGCCTCCCCGTCCAGGACAGATGGGTCCCACTCTTGGTCGGAGGTGAAGAACACGTGTGGCAGATCGTCTAGCTCTGCTTGAGTTGGCTTGTGCATGTCCATGTATGCGAGGCCTTGACGCACGGTGAGCGGGATGACGAATCCGTCTGGCGTGACGATGGTCTGCCGACCGCCAGGGAGGCTCTTGGGTCTCTCGTTGACATCCAATCCAAACGCTGCGAGTTGGTTGGCAGAATGGATGGTGCGCCCTTTCCCGTAGTTGGCGTACTGATGGAACCAACCGATCACCGGCCCTGAGGTGGTCTGGATGACAGCGGTGGCCGTGACCAGCGCCAGATCCTTGATCTCTGCGTCACCAATTCCAGAAACATCGGCCCGGTTGGACGTGGACTCCATCACCAGCATGTCATCGCCAACGAGACCGCCGTTCGCACCTCCATCCACCAATGCGCCTTGCACAGTCACGTTCGCGTTGTTGAACTTGTACGATACGTTCGTGTGAGACAGGGTGTAGGTGCGACCGTCAATGACGAGGGTAGCCGGCGGGCTCCCGGACGCGCTAGACATGGCATTGGAAAGCATACGGTTGATTGCTGTTCCAGCGGTAGAACTAGACTCGTTATTGTTACTACCATTGTCGTTGGTCTGAGTGTCCTGTTGGTCGTTCTGGTTGGATGTGGATCCACTGCGGTTGGTGTTGTTGGCGGAACGCCTAGGCTTGTCCTTCTTACCACGTCCAGACTTGGCTCGCCGGGCTTGGAGGAAGTCGCTGCGTTGCTTATCCGACAGCTTCTGGAACTCCTCTCGCGGCAGCCGTTCTCGTGTCTCCTTGCTGTAGTCCTTGTTGGGCTTCCAGAGATTGGGTCCGTCGTCCTTATCCTTCCCGCGTTGCTTGCGCTGATCAGTGTTGTTGACTTGCCGTGGCGTCTTTGGCTTGTTGGCGTCGTGGCCATCGAGTTGGACGGCGTACGACCGAACGAGCTCCACGAGGGTGTCGAACTCCATGGTGGTTGCGGACTTGCCGGGTGAGTAGGCCAGGATAGCGGTCTGCAGGTAGTCAGTCTGGAAGATAGACTGGTACAGAGCCTTGTCTGCCTCGATGGCGTTGGTCAACCACTCCTTCTTCGTTGCGTCGTCGATTGGATCATCACGCAAAGCCTCAAGTTCGTGAACCTTGTGTTGCCACAGGTCCAGAAACTGCTCACGAGTCTTGCGCCACTGCTTATCCAGCTTGAATTTGATGATGTCGTCTCGGATGCGTCGGATGGTGTTGACGGCGGTGGCACCGGTGGTGTACTCGCGGACCAGCCTGCAGTAGACGGCTTGTCCATCACAGATCGATTCGTATGGAGTGACACACTTCCTACTCTTCGTGGTCTGCAGGTTGGATACAAACACGTTGAACAGGAAGGTGGACTGCACCTTGAAGAGCTCGGCTTGTTCATCGGACGGGACGTAGTCAGTATCGAGAACATTGGAGATGCCATGAGCAGCAGCGGTGGCACGCAGACGACGATGGAACGTAGCGAAGTACTTGTCATCAGACAACTTTGGGTAGTCGCTAATGTTACGCTTGATGCTACGGTTGAAATCTGCGGCGAGGTCGCGTCCGGTCTTCTCCGTTGGTTCGGTCTTCGTTGGTTCGAAGGGGAATGCGCTGGTGGTTCCATCGGGCATGGCGGTTGAGGATGCGGGCGATGGTGTGAACGTCCGGGCGACATACTCCATGTACGAAGCTTGGTTGAGTTCCCGCCATGTCTCTACGGTGGGATTAGGTTGAACACTGAACCAGCCAATGGCATTTATGAATTTCCGGATTGCTACCTTAGACAGTTGGGCTACGTAGTCGGATCCTGGATCAGGCACCTGGATGGTGACGTCCATATCGAGCATGTCTTCGCGATGGAGCGAAGCGAAATCCATGATGGTTTGGATCTCTTCGTTGTGCAAGATAAGCCATTCATTGGATGAGTCGTCATATCCGAGAACGCTGAGGACGTGCGCCAGGATGGGGTCGTTGATTGGGATTGCGTTGGACATCGTGTAGTTGAGCGTTGCGATGATGTGGTCGTTGGTCCAATTTGCTAATATTATCGGACGAGTATTTTCCCGCAGCTCCCAGGAAAGTGGTCACACTTGGAAATGACTGTGTCGTCCGCTGTGATGTCGAAGCGTTCGCTGGGATGTGACGGTGGATTTCTGCGCTTGTCGGAATTCGTCGGGAATGGAAGAGGTGCCGGATGCAAAGCGCCAGTGATGGCGAAGGCGTCAGCGGTGGTGTGATGTCACGAGTGGACTGCGGTTAATCCGTGCGCAATGTCTCGAATTGTGACTGACTGACGGATGGAAGGCCAGACGGGACCGTGTGAATTTCCCGATTGATAAAATGCGAAGACACCCACACTTAATCCGATGCGAAGGGTGACCGGTGAAAAGATGTCACTCAGGTCCGTGTGAATTTCCCGGTTGGATTACTTGTTGGCGCGCGACCGATGTCCGATGGATGACTGGGATGGCGAAGGAGTTGTGAACCGATGTGACGCACCAGTGATTGTGTGAACCGTAGGAATTCACAGCCAATCAGAAAGGTGGACTGAGCGCAAATGGTCGTTGTTGATGGAATGTTTGTTGGTTGTTGGTCTTGAAAAACGATGAAACGTCGCGGATGGATTGCGCGTTGGATGGCCCTGCCCGTTCGGATTTCGTCTCTCCGAACGCTGTGTTCTTGCGCTTGTTCAGCTGTGCTTCACCAGGATGTGATGCACCTTTGGTTTCACCCAGTTGGACCTTCGATCCAATCCGTGCCTCCCTTGAGTGCCACGGATCAGCTTGCTATACGTGTTTTAGATCTGGCAGCAGCTTGCCCGATGTACCTGATGCTAACAGGATTTTGCACGCTAATGAGCGCGGTGCCCCCCAGGTGCCAGCAACTGCTTTGATTCACCTGGTTCCACCACTCGCGTTTTCATCCAGCTTAAACCAGCCTTTCGGTGTCGTTAGACTTATTCGCGTGATATTGCTATCAACACAATGCTAGCTTTACGGGTTGCATCCGCGGTATCTCTACCGATCGCGTTTCTTCCCCAGTCAAGGGCAGACGCTAGTCTGGTTAGCAGTTATCTCTGCGTCCCGTAGGACGTTAACCGATCGCAAGTACGGCTTAGACTTAGTGTTAACGACTGACCAGGTCGCGACAACTCACGGGGAGATTGCCGATAGGTTTCAGAGGGCCTTTCCGCTCCAAGTTTTTACGTGTATCTTGCTTCACGGGCTTTCACCTTTGTCGATGCTGACCAGGCCAAGTGTTTACGTGTGTCTTGCTTCACGGGCTTTTATACCTTTGTCTTTTAGCTGACCAGCTATCGTAAGTAACGCAGTGATGCGGAACTTGGTTGTTGGAATGAATTACTCCGCCTGCGATATTCGCAACAGCGGGTGAGCCTTTCTGCACTTTAGCAGGGCAAAGCGGGTGTGGCGGCACGTAGCAATCTGCACACACGAGCAATTGGGTTCGTCGTCACGAACGCGTTGGGCCTTTCTTGGGCCGGAATCAAAGGAAGGGGACAGCGTGATGTCGCCAAGGCAGCACAGCGCTTCAGGATTCGTTCATGCACTCCGATAGAGACTGCGACTGTTAATCTGATAATCAGCAATTACACACAGGACAAGAGGGGAGCACCAAACACTGCACTTACGACGCCGCCTGGGTGATCAATCCAATAGGTGAAGTTGGAGATGTTTGGTGTTGTTGTTGTTGCTATTAGTTGGTGTGTCAATTGATGATTGAGTTTGATTATGAGATGATGATCTCCTATTTCTAATGATGGTGCCTAATGCACGGTTGCTAACGTGCTGCTCGATTACCTCGTGGTTTCTCTCGCAGTCTTTTCTAAAACATTGCCCAAGATAGCATGTTGATCTACACGATACTCCGTGTTATTCTCGCCTTTGGGTCTTTCTTCATCTCTCCTGGTCTTGCCTAATCTTGATCTCTGTTTGATCACATATGGATTGATCCGTCTACGTCGACAAGGTGCATGCATCACCTCTGACGATGTTGTTCTGAATCCTAAATGTTGTTGCCACGTGCTTGATGATGCACTCAGCTAGGCTAGACAGGTCAGCATACCATGACTAAAATATAATCTCGATTCCGAGGATCACAATGACCGATCCTCTGACGTCATATGATGATGTCAGTGCCTACGTCATGTTCGATGACCGTAGTGACCGAATATCAATCGTGTATCAAGACTCACTCGACTATACTCTCAAATCGAGTCGAATCAAAAATAGTGAATCACGTTTCAGTCATGGGAGATGGGTACCTAATTTCGATCTAGATGTTGATAAACGTCGCAAATGATGGCGTTGCTGATGATGGCGTCGCTGATGATGGCGTTGCAAATGATGGCGTCTCTGATAATAACGTCGCAGATGATGGCGTTGCTGATGATGGCGTCGCTGCTGATGGCGTTGCTGATGATGGCTTTGCTGATGATGGCGTCGCTGATAATAACGTCGCAAATGATAGTTTCGCAAATGATGGCATCGCTGATGATGGCGTCGCAAATGATGGAGTCGCTGATGATAGCGTTGCTGATGATGGCATCGCTGATGATGGCGTCACTGTTGATGGCGTTGCGGATGATGGCATCGCTGATGATGGCGTCACTGTTGATGGCGTTGCGGATGATGGAGTCGCTGCTGATGGCGTTGCTGCTGATGGCGTTGCTGATAACAACGTCGCAAATGGTGGCGTTGCTGATGATGGCGTTGCTGATGATGGCGTTGCTGATGATGGCATCGCTGATGATGGAGTCGCTGATGATGGCGTTGCTGATGATGGCGTTGCTGATGATGGCGTTGCTGATAATAACGTCGCAAATGATGGCGTCGCTGATGATGGCGTTGCTGATAATAACGTCGCAAATGATGGCGTCGCTGATGATATCGTCACAAATGATAGTGTCGCAAATTATGGCATCGCTGATGATGGCGTCGCAAATTATGGCGTCACTGATGATGGCGTTGCAATTGATGGCGTCGCAAATGATGGCATCACAGATGATGGCGTCGCAAATTATGGCATCGCTGATGATGGCGTTGCTGATGATGGCGTCGCAAATTATGGCGTCACTGTTGATGGCATCGCTGATGATGGCGTTGCAATTGATGGCGTTGCTGATAATAACGTCGCAAATGATGGAGTCGCTGATGATGGCGTCGCTGATGATGGCGTTGCAAATTATGATGATGGTATGCAAAGAGGGGCGCGCGTGTTTCAATCCGCACTTGATCGGCGCAGGCTGTCATTTTGTGTTGCAACAGGGATGATGATCATTTCATGGACAGCAAAGGACAGAGGATTCCAGCGTCAAATCCGCGCATAATTTTTGCATTCCGCCAGCCATCGATTGCACAAGCAGCCGATGTTGTGACGATGTTGATGGCAGTGGTGGCAATAGTGGTGGCCGTGACCATGGCCATCAAGAGAATAAGTTGGCGTGTTGCGCGCGGATGCTGCTGCTAGTGACGATGGGGAGTACCATGGACTGGTTGGAGGAATGCGCGTGCCCTCCTCCGTGCATCTTGGAAAGCATGAACCGGACGTTCACAGGCATGGCGGCGAGGATGATGAGGATGACGACGATGGATTACAATTGCACATGAACAGTTCGCGCTGCGGATACCATCGTATGTGTGCACGAAGGATGCGATTGGATGTTCAGGCTGAACATGGGCAGAGAAGACGTCGCAACCGGCTTGTTGTTGTTTTGTTCGTTTTCGCGCCATCTGCCCGCGATTTTGTGGCAGCCGTACCAACAGACGCAACGAAGGACGCGCGGAGAAACACAATCCTTTCGACCACGAAAATTGGGTCGAACCGTTCGCATCGACGCAAATCTAAAAAAGAAACAAGGCAAACTCAAGAACGATGAAGATGCGAATAGAGCAGAAGTGTACGACTATGATTGGGTAACAAATTGTCAATTCACGTTACTTCCGCGTGGAGTTCTCATTTGGCGGGACTGTTGAAGTTACATGGCATGTAAAATAAAAGCTTCAAAACGCATGGCATGTAAATCCAAGGAGTGGCTGGCTCGCCCGTACCCCCCGAAAAATATCTCTATCAGGTTATTTTGTACCCCGGGACTCATTAAAGTTACATGCGATAACTCTCTGTTGTCACACAGTGGCGCGCCAATGCGTAGGAGGATGTTTTGAGGAAATTCACTCACCAGGTCGTTTTGGTGCCTTGCACGATGATTGGATGACTGAAATGGCCGGCGTATCACTGCGACAACATCAAAAATATTAGTTTAGCCACGAAGTGAACACATCAACCGTGTCCCTGTACAACAGTGTAGAGTACTCCAGTTAATAATGTTGTTGATGAGTCCTTTTAAGTAGAGGGTCGAACCAGCTATATTGCATACTTACATCATCCATTGGCATGTACCTACCTTTGTTGAGATGTACATGTGAGTATATGTCGATATGTACATGTATATGTGCATCGTTCACCCGTTATTCTCTCATAAGCACTTGGACGGTACAACTACATTCGTGTCAATAGTATGCTGTGATTCGTCAGAATTACAGTGGAAATGGAACACACGAAAATGAGCAGAATTTCTGGAGGAAATTTGCAATCGACGATTTCTGAGAGAATCAGGAACATCGTCCGTCCATCCATCAATGGAAACGTATGGTACCAAGCGAATCTTGAGGTACCTCCCAACTAAACCCCAGATGACAATATCATGTGAGAGACCATTGCATCATCAACGGAACGTGACATCTGGAGAGCAGAAGGACGCCTACTGACATCGACAGGATGTCATCGTGTCACCACGTCGACATCTGTCTCCATGTCAGAAGCAGAAGGTAAAGATCGGATGACCAAAGGGCATCAAGATCACGGATACAAGAGGTGAAGTTCAAATGGTAAGCACTCATGGAGTAGGAACCAGTAGTGAATGAACGGAGTGTTGAATGCGGAGTATGCATCGAACGCAAGGTATTGTGTAGCACGAGTACACGATATTGAGAGAGAGAGAGAGAGAGAGAAAGAGAGAATACAAAGTTTAGCGAGAGAGCATCTCGCATGCCGGCTCATAGGCGGACGATCCAATCTACAAGATAGACAAACGCGCCAAGAGCATTGGGCAAGAGAACGGAGACACCAAGAGTATCCGTGTGCTCAACTAATGAAATAGCAAACAAACAACTATCAACCAGCACCATCTTCCACAATTGTAGGCATCTGAGGTCTGGAACTTGCCAAAACTCTTAGATGGTCCCTTGGATCCCACCTTGTTGGCAGAACAATGGTTCCTTCCCTTCTCCCAGTTCTCGTCCCATCTTCCCTTGCCGATGAGGAATGCCTGGCGCTGCTCAAATCACATCTGTCGAGATGTACATGTGAGTATACGTCAAGATGTACGTGTATATGTGCATCGTTCACCCGCTATTCTCTCATACGCACTTGGACGGTATAACTACACTCGTGTCGATAATATGCTGTGATTCCTCAGAATTACAACGGAAATGGAACACACGAAAAGGGGCAAGATTTCTGGAGAAAATTCGCACATAACGATTTCTGGGAGAATCAGAAGATCGTCCGTCCATGCATCAATGGTACCAAGAGAATCTCGAGGTACTTCCCAACTAAACCTCAGATGACGATATGATCTGACGGACTGCTGCATCACCAATGGAACGTGACATCTGGAGAGCAGAAGGACGCCTACTGACGTCGACAGGATGTCAACATGTTACCACGTCGACAGCTGTCTCCAAGTCAGAGCAGGAGGTGAAGATGCAATGACCCATGAAGATCATGGATACTGAAGGTGAACTTCAAATGGTAAGTACTCATGGAGTAGGAACCAGTACTGAACGAACGGAGTGTCGAATGCGGAGTATGCATCGAACACGGAGTATCGTGTAGCACGAGCACACGATGTTGAGAGAGAGAGAGAGAATACAGAGAGGAGCGAGAGAGGATCTCGCGTACCGACTCATAGTCGGAGACTGAATCTACAAAACAGATTGAAGCGCCGAGAGCATCGGACAAGAGAACGGCGTACACCAAGAGGATCGGAGTAGCCAACTAATGAAATAGCAAACAGACGACTATCAACCAACACTATCTTCCACGATCATAGGTTACCGTGAGCGGAACTTGCCAACGCACATCTTGGTCCACTCATCATTGGGAATGTGGGCGCGGCTCTCCTTTGCGTGATCCATGTCCCTGTCCCATCCCTTGTCATTGCCGGAGGTGTAGGTCTTGTGAGAGTTGTCGACGTTACGTCGTGGCTTGCGGCGAGGGCTCGCATGATCAAGACGTTTAGCATAGCTCCGGATGAGTTCCAACAAGTTGGTGAACTTGTGTCGAGATGTACATGTGAGTATATGTCAAGATGTACGTGTATATGTGCATCGTTCACCCGCTATTCTCTCATACGCACTTGGACGGTATAACTACACTCGTGTCGATAATATGCTGTGATTCCTCAGAATTACAATGGAAATGGAACACACGAAAAGGGGCAAGATTTCTGGAGAAAATTCGCAAATAACGATTTCTGGGAGAATCAGAAGATCGTCCGTCCATGCATCAATGGTACCAAGAGAATCTCGAGGTACTTCCCAACTAAACCTCAGATGACGATATCATCTGACAGGCTGCTGCATCACCAATGGAACGTGACATCTGGAGAGCAGAAGGACGCCTACTGACGTCGACAGGATGTCAACATGTTACCACGTCGACAGCTGTCTCCAAGTCAGAGCAGGAGGTGAAGATGCAATGACCCATGAAGATCATGGATACTGAAAGTGAACTTCAAATGGTAAGTACTCATGGAGTAGGAACCAGTACTGAACGAACGGAGTGTCGAATGCGGAGTATGCATCGAACACGGAGTATCGTGTAGCACGAGCACACGATGTTGAGAGAGAGAGAGAGAATACAGAGAGGAGCGAGAGAGGATCTCGCGTACCGACTCGTAGTCGGAGACTGAATCTACGAAACAGATTGAAGCACCGAGAGCATCGGGCAAGAGAACGAACGGACACCAAGAGTATCGGAGTGCCAACGTAATGAAATAGCAAACAGACGACTATCAACCAACACCATCTTCCACGATCGTAGGTTACCGTGAGCGGAACTTGCCAACAAACTTGATGTGTGGATCGATGGGTGCTCTGCCCTTGGACATCATGAGGATAGATGTTTCAAGGAATCCCGACTGAAAGAGGGCCAGATATAATCCTTCATCTGGTTCGATGGCTGACTTGAGCAATTCTTTCTTCCGGTCATCAGGGATACGGTCTGTCTGGATCTTGTCAAGTTCATTGACCTTTTGTTCCCAGACGTCGAGAAACTTCTCTTGGCTCTTGCGCCATTCTCGGTCAAGCTTGAATGCAAGGATCTCTTCCCTGCGGTCCTTAGAGGCGGTGATTGCAGTTGCTCCTGTGGTATGCTCTTCAAGTAACATGGCATATGCAGCCTGCGCATCCATGTTCTCTTCGAAGGGTTCAATGCAACAGCGGCTCTTGGTGGTCTTGAGACATGTCACAAATACAGTCCACATGAATGTGTTCTGCTTGGTGAACTTGCCAGTCTCTGCAAGAGTAGTGGGCTTTTATGCAAAGTCCAATACCTCAAGCACACCATGAGTGGAGGTCAATGCCTTCAATTGTCGGATGAATGATGAGAAGTACTTGTCCTCCTTGAATGTGGGATATGTCAGGAATCGGGTGTTGTGAAACACCAAATTGCCGCACCTCCCAAGAATGTGGGAGTTGAGCACTGTGTAATTCTACATTACCGCACCTCCCAAGAAGTCAAGAGTCAGGAGTCGAATGTCATGATACGCTGCATTACCGCAACGCCCCACCTGTGGATCTTTGTGACAGAAAATGTGAGCTGCACGTGTTCTGATGATGGAGAACGCCACGTGCCGAATGCGAACCGGACTATGGTGTCCGTGACCTCAATGCAGGAATGCCAATCACATGTGTATGTCGCAGGGGGCAGGGATGTTGGAATCGTGACCAACATCATGATACACGCGACTACGGCCCCCATGTCGCAACCAATGAAAAAGAGTACTGGAGGAAGGCCGATGTCACGAAGTGTGAGATGGCCTGTGAACGAACCTGTTGATGAGGAACCTCCAGGAAGCCAGTGAAGTGATGGGCAAAGTAATGGGAGAAACGATCGGAGAAGCATCGGAGATGATCGGAGATGTGTGACGATGAGGAGCTGAGAGAGCCCCATCCAGGGTGCTCCTGTGACGAATGGGAGACCCTGATCCGATCGAATGGACCAAGCTGTGTGACGCCTACGACTCGGCAATGTCTATGCTAACAAAACTATTGGTAGATGGCAGGGGATGGAATATCTGAGATGCATGATGAGATGCATGATGAGATGAACCAATACTGCAAGATGAGATGTACATGGAGTGCATGCTGCATGACATGATGAAGCAGGAGGACAGCACTGCATGAGCAAGGGCAAGACTGTGTGCTACTGTGGAATATGTATGCTTTGGCAAATGGAATTGAAAGTGATGAAGATGTTGTACTCACAGTTCCAACAATGCAATAACATGAATAGGTAACCAGATACTACTACTAGAGACTGGGGTACCCCGGATTTCCAACTGTTGTTGTTGTTGCTGCTGCTTCGAGCTGCGGTCCTCGAAATTGTGTGTTCTCTCCTGCTCTGAGAGGATTCTGTTGCTGACACATGCTCACGGACGTAACCGCTACACCGTTGGCACGTAGGAGTCATTGCACAAGACCAGATGACCGCAACGGTCGACTGACAGACGTTCCGACCCGTATGATCTCGGAACTCGTTCTTGTGCTCATCCCGTACCAAACGAACGACATCTTCGGGGTACCTTTCGATGAATTTACGCGAACATCATAGAACTTCAGCGAAACAACTAGGAATTTGGTGGGGTTCGACCCATATGACTTCAGAATTTCTTTGAATATCCATAAAACTTAAAAACAGATGAAACTAAAAAATGTTAGGGCTTTGTATGAAGAGACTACGAGGATTACGAATATGCACTTGGTTTGGATGTACGGGATAAAATTTCTGGAGGTCAAAAATAAAGCGCAGGTCGACTCGCTGGCTGACGAGTTCGACCAAGTTCAAAAATCGCGGGTGCCGTTCCCCTCCAGCAGCAACTTCGGAAGTGACCCCGCGAGTTACCCGGAAGACTCAAGCTGCCCAGTCGTCATCACTGGTCGATGCCTTTTGCTCATCTTCGTGCCGTTGTATCCCCTTGATCATGGTGGACGCAAGGAAGACAAACAACGTCGTCCAGCTCTGCTGGACGGGCGGCGTCCAAGCATCACCAAGCCCCATTTCCAACGTCTTCAGCATCGCCTGTCCGACGATGGGTACATGCTGCGGCTTGACGTCGTACTGGGCGTGTCGCTTGCCGAGATCGAGCAAAAGCTCAACGGCGGGCTCCAGATCGAGGCCGATGATATTGGTGACAGCATCCACCATCCGGACCACGTTGCGTGTGTGCACCATGAAGGCGGGATCCACAAAGATGGCGGCATGATCAGCTTCCTGGCCGCTGGTGTGGTGAGCACCCGGGAACATCTGCTCGATGCCAGGGGCGAGATCGAAGATGTTCTGGAAGAGGTTCTGGCCAATGAGGTTCTCGTAGTCGGGGATCTTCTTGACCTGACTCCAGGTTGCGTGGATATCTTGGAGGATATTGGACGAGGCGAGCAGGGCCCCGGCCTCCGGACCGGCAGCATGGAAGGCCAGCTCCTCCTCCGATGTTGACAGGTACGTGCATGCGGAGGTCGAGCTGACGCTGTGGTACGATGCCATGCTGGATCGTCTGCCGAACTGCTTGTTCTGAGAATCGTGCGTGGCAGCGCTAGCGAAGCTTTCGTGATGGATGGAGTCGCGGGTCGATGATCGGTGATGGTACGGCTGCGACTTCGATGACATCGCCGACGACTCTCCAGACAGACGGGAGCGGCTCTGCCGGCTGCTGTTGCTACCTATGCTGGAGCTGCTATGCCCGCCATGTACATTGGGCTTGGACGATCGCGATGGACGCGTCTGACTTTTGCGTTCCTGCTGCCGCCGTCGATTTCTTTGCTGGACTTCTTGCGCGCCTTCCATCATGGTCGTCGAAACGACCGCAAAAACTGCCTTCCATGCGTGCTCCATCTCCGCGGTCCATTCCTCCACTCCCAACGCCCCCTCCAGCGTCTCCAGCAATGCCTGACCGAAGATATCGAAATGAGCCGGTTGGAGATCGTACGCCGCATGACGACCCCCCAGCTGCTTCAGCGTGGCCGTGAGTAGGTCCAGGTCCGTTGCCAGCAGATCAATCGCCGCGCCCAAGGTCGAAACGACGCCCGTGGAGTGCTTGATGAAGGCCTTGGAATGACGGTACATGGCATCCGGGATGGAGTGCTCGTACGTGCTGGAAGAAGAGGAGGGGTACATGAAGAGCCCGCCGCCAAAGCCAAACATCTGCACTGCATCCGGCGCGACGGCAAAGAGTCTGCATCACATCATATAGCAGATGGAGGAGTATCAAACCATTTCGAAGAGCAATATACCGATAGCTGTGGGGTTAGAATGGATAGACGAATGGATCGAAAACGCGAGATTTTTCACGCTACACAATGAAGTCAAGGAGGCTGGCGGTACCAAAGCTCGTCGCTGCTGGACATGTCCCGAATCGAAAGGCCGTCGACCTGATGGCGCCGAAATTCGTTGTTTCTCCCGTTCCATTCAATGACCTTTAGTTGCCTCCTGTCCCGTTGGTCACATCGCAGGCACAGAACAGATGAAGCAAAGTACGGTACGTATCATGACTCCGAGATAAGTATCCGCCATGGTCATTTCGGTCATCATCGACAACACAGCGCGATGCATGAAGGACGTACCTGCGGAAGAGCAGTTCACCTGCCACCTTCTCGTGGTTTGGGATCTTCCTGATCTGATCCCAAGACTTGCTCACTGCCGCGACAACCGAGCGTGGGATTGCGACATCGTCATCTTTGCTGCTGCTGCTGGATGTCGCATTCACCGGGGCTGCGCTTGTTGTTGTGTTTGTGGAGAATGCAGTGCTTTGCGATGGCTGCTGTTGCGAGACTGGTGATAGCATGGCTGATGGCA
This sequence comes from Craspedostauros australis, assembly GCA_026770025.1. Taxonomy (NCBI): domain Eukaryota; phylum Bacillariophyta; class Bacillariophyceae; order Mastogloiales; family Achnanthaceae; genus Craspedostauros; species Craspedostauros australis. The sequence goes on along the minus strand of JAMXDE010000060.1, from coordinate 110,650 downwards.
TGGTGGGTGGCGTGATGAGCTTGTCCGTCGTCTGAAGTATGTTGTATGCGTGTCGTCGTAGCCTTGTTTGAGCCGGAAAGGGTGGATCTGGCTGTCTTTTGTGATGGATGAGCAGATCTGCGATATTGTGGACGCAATGATGAATGGAGGAACCGACAGGGCGGCTGCTTGTGTTGGCTGTGATGGTATGTGGTGCCTTGTGACGAATTATGACAACTTGTGAAAGTGTTTGGCAACAGAGCGGAAGACGAAATCAATTGCGCGGCTCTATTGGGAGAGAGCTTTCGTTGTGGCCGTCTCGAATGCCTCTTCGTTGCCCTGTCTGCTGTTCTGTCCTCTCCTCTCTCGGTACTTCACTTTGTCTAACTTTGCGTCGCGTTGCCTGGCTTGGGCCTTTAGGATGTGCCCAGCCAGCTCCACACGCAGATCCGCGTTTTGCCACTCCGTCCCGTCCGCTTCTGCTCTCCGATGCGGCATTTTGTGACGGGCTTGGTTCCAATTTCCGCCACGATTTCGTCATCACGAAGCAGTTCTCATCGTCGTCCACCAAAAGCCAGGCAGGAAGCTCCAGAACAATCATGGAAATTGATGTTTCGTGACCAGCTTCCGTCGTCGTGTTGAAGTAAGGAGCGGATGACAATCCAGAATCTGTCGTCCAAAGCGCATTGATTTATGGTCTATGTTTCAATACGTGTGCTGTGCCTGTCTCACCGAGGATCGCTTCGCGTGGTGCTTCATTCCCTTCGCAGTTGTCTTGTGTTGAGTTGTTGCACTTGTGAAAAAGTACATCACCTTTGGAATGAGTGCAGTATCACTTGTGGATGTGTTCTGTTGGCTTGGGGGAGTTGAAACTCTCCAGAAGAGCAAGTTTTAGGGTCAAACGAGTCGCGTAGCTCGTATTGGTCAAAGATTCTATGACCGTACAGTCACAAGCAACCGAGGCGGAATGTTTGTGGCTGAAACAACACAAGGGAAAAACAAACAAACAGAGCATGTGTCTTTGTTGGATTCATGGCGTGCGGTCACAATCTGGTTCACAACAAGGAGTGTATCAGCAATACACCAACAACAAATAAGCAATAGAAGACTGTCATCTGTGTGCCTGCGAGTGCTTCATTTCGCGTCCTGAGCACGCAAGCAAGCCAGAATCATTCGGTTTATCAGTTGCTTCGCTCTGCAATTTGGAACCAGTGACGGCAGGAGCGACGGCTCGCAGAAGTCAGGTCACTTGGGAGCTCAACGGACTCACGGATTGATCATCCAAGTGAGGGTGTCCAGCAGCGGCAGTACCGGCTGACCACCACACAGCATGGCGATCACACTGACCCAGATCTTCACCTGGTTGGGGTTTGACTCGATTCCCCACCGCAACATCGTCCGCGACGACTTCGTGCCGCAGAACGTTGGACTCGAAGGGTTGCAACATGAGACAGCGGAAGCCATTGACACCGCTTGCAACCAGTACTCTCGCAGAGGTCAAGACGCCTTCCATGTCTCCAGAGCGACGAGGCGCCTGCTCATCGCCCTCATGTATTGGGTGCAAGACCAAGTGCGGTTGGATCTCGAGGTTGAGTTCGACGATGACACCACGCGTCAGGAATTCTTTTCCGAGATACTGGAAGCGAAGGCACGGCACGACCGGCGCATCACACAGACGAAGAAGGGCGACAAGCTGTTGACGCACACCTTCTGTGTCCAGCTCAAGTCAGGCGCGCAATGGCGACGCTGGGTGGATGAACTGGTGAGCACTCTTGAGGCCATCATTGGTGCCAAAGGCATCCCACTCAGCTATGTCATCAGAGAGCAGGCGGAACCATCCGACGAACCCGATCTCAGCTGGGAACACAACGCTCTCACGCTGGCGCCGCTGACCGGCGAAACCTATCGCCTGGACACAGCAACGGTGCACCGCATCATCCTCCAGAACATCGCAGAGGATTCCGACGCGTACACCTACATCAAGCCATTCATCAGGGCGCGCGACGGCAGGCGTTGCTTCAAGGCACTGGCTGAAAGGTACGACAACCCAGCCAGCGTCGAGGCCAGGGTCACAGCCGCCAAGCAAGTCCTTCGCACCATTCGCTACAACAACGAGCGCCACCTGTCCTTCGAACAGTACTCGGCCAAGCTGCAACGTGCAGTGGACGAACTTGACGACTGCGACCGACCAATGTATGACCAAGACATTGTTGACACCATCTTCCAGACAATCCAAGCACCGGGATTGCAGATGCTCAAGTCCACACTCAAGCTGGACTACAGCCGCAACCCAACCAATTACAAGACAGTCCTCTTGGAGTTTGCGAAGGAAATACCTGAGCATTCAACCAGCATGCGGGGCAACCGACAAGTCGCTCAAACAACCTCCAACGGCCGCACCACATCGCAAGGATCACCACCAGCCGTGGGCGCCATCACAGCTGATGGATCCCTGTACATCGGCAAGTACAGTCCAAAGCAGTGGTTCAGCGCCGAGGTGCAGCAACACCGCGAAGAGATCCTGAAGGCCAGGGGCACGAAGCGCAACGGACGCGGAGGGAAGGGCAAGCAGAACCTCCAGCGACAGGTCCAGCAACTCAAGAGACAAGTGAGCCAACTCAAGTCATCCGCATCCGCGCAACAGAAGCGCAATCACGATGCCAACGACGAGCCCGCCATGGATCGTGGGCAGCCAGCGTCCGATCGACACGACCAAGCTGGCACAGCATTTGGTGGAAGGGACTCCAAGCGACAGAACACCGGAAGCTGATGGTGTTGGCGAGAGTGCACGTTAGTGGTGATGTTCGGTATCTGGATTCGTAATCTAAGACGCTGTTACTCACATACCCAACGACACTCTTGCGAGTACACCAGTTGCATATCCGTGTTTCGTACGTCCCAAAGATCACGACGTGTTGGCACCATACATGCCAACAATCCGCATGATGGCCATGAGGTACAGTCCAGGCTTGAACTGGACTCTCATGCCGACACCATTGTTGCCGGCCGACAGTGCGTGGTGCTACATTATACTGACAGGTGCTGTGACGTGTCACCATACACTGACAGCTATGATCCAGTCAAAGATGTGCCCATAGTGACAGCCGCAACTGGATACACATCCGCAGCAGGCCGGCGGTACATACTCGTGTTCAACGAGGCATTGTCAATGCCAAGCCTCGACCACTCGTTGGTCAATCCAAACCAACTGCGGCACCATGGAGTTGACGTACAGGACAACCCATACGCTGGGAAGCCCATGGTCATACGACATGACGAGCAGGGTTTTGCGGCGTGTCTGCAATCAGAGGGTACCACCATATACCTCGACACATGGAGGCCATCATCCGCAGATCTGAGCCAGCTACCACACATCGTACTGTCCAGCCCGACACCTTGGAACCCAGAACACGTCCGGTTCCCAATCATCCCATACCACGAACAGGAAGAGATCGAGGTCCGAAACACGCATGCAGTTCGCTCATCCACCCACCACGCTGACATGGATAACCATTATGGATCCATCAATTGCCATTTCAACCAACGGCTGATTCGGAGTGTGCGTGTGGATGAGAAGGCAATAGACCGCAAGCCTGCGGTGTCAACGGCGATGACGGACAACCCCGATGTCCATATCCCTGGTCCCATCACAGAGGACGAGATCCAGGTACCGAGATCGTTCCTGTCGGCTGACCGACACTCGAAGATGACGGCCGAAGAGCTCAGCGATCGGTGGCACCTCAGCCTCGAGCAAGCACGGCTTACTCTTCGGGCTACGACTCGGAACCTCGTGCGATCGGCGGTCATGCCGTTGGCTCGGCGCTACCGTGCCGATCGCATGTACATCCCAAAGCGGATCCAGGGGACTATGGCAACGGATACGATGTATGCCCGATGTGAGGATCTACATGGGCACAAGTACTCGCAGATCTTCGCATCTCCTCAATTCTTCGTTGAGGCATACCACATGTTCCGGAAGTCGGAGGCACATGAGGCCCTCGACACCTTCGTCCGTGACTATGGGGCTCCGGATATACTCATCGCAGACGGTGCGCCGGAGCAGGTTGGACCACACAGCCAATTCCGAAAACGATGTCGCAAGTACAACATCCAGTTGCATGTCACGGAAGTTGAGCGGCACAACCAGAACCCGGCGGAAGGTGTCATTCGGGAGTTGAGACGGCGGTGGTACAGGGTCATGTTCAGGACGAACTGTCCCAGACGATTGTGGAGCTACGGGTTGACCCACCTCGCTGCCATCATGCAGCGCACAGCCAGCAATGCAGGAGGCTTACAGGGACGCACACCGATTGAGCGGTTGACTGGCGAGACGCCGGACATTTCGGAGTACCTCGATTTTGGATTCTACGATCGAGTGTGGTTCAAGCCGAACGCGGGGCTGGGTGAAATACAGGTGGGGCGATTCCTTGGTGTGGCACGGACGACGGGATCGTTGATGTCATATTGGGTTTTGCCAGCGTCTGGCATTCCCATGGCGCGCACTACGGTGCAGCGGGTGACCACTGTTGAGATGGGTGTCGATGCCCACAAGGAGAAATTCGTGGCATATGATGCTGCAATAGCTCGGCGTTTCAAAGAGGAGCGGCTGGCGGTCACGGGAGGGAGGCCGCAGCTTTCCGCATGGGCCGAGCTGAATGACGACGATCCCGACTTTGCGGCCGAGTTCTCCCGCACGTTCAGCAACGGGGACGTCGCGGAGGCCGATGACGCTTTCGACCCTGATACGTTCGATGGATACCTCAACATGGAGCTATCTATCGATCGCGGGGGAGAGTATCCGGAATTCGCTCGCGTCACAAAGCGGCTTCGCGACAAGGACGGCAAACCCATTGGGACAGCGGCCACCAACCCAATCATGGATACACGGTTGTACGAAGTTGAGTTCAGCGACGGACACCGGCAATCCATGGCAGCAAACGTCATTGCGGAGAATTTATTCGCACAGATTGACGAAGAAGGCAACCGGCACGTGCTTATCGATGAGATCATCGATCATCGCAAGGATGCCAGTGCCATCACTCAGCAGAATGCCTTCATCACTGCCAAGAATGGAGTGAAGAGGCGCCGTGAAACAACCATTGGGTGGGATATTCTCATTCAGTGGAAAGACGGCAGCACGACGTGGAATGCATTGAAGGATGTCAAGGACTCATACCCAGTACAGCTGGCTGAGTATGCAGTGGACAATCGCATTTCAATGGAGCCAGCATTTGCTTGGTGGGTTCCCTTCGTGTTGAAGAAGCGCAAGCGAATTCTCGCGAAGGTCAAATCCAAGTATTGGGTTCGAACTCACAAGTATGGTGTTCGCGTGCCAAAGTCGGTGGAGGAAGCGAAGCAGGTCGACCGTGAAAACGGCAATACCCTGTGGTGGGATTCGATCATGAAGGAGATGAAGAACGTCAGGCCGGCATTCGAGGTGTTCGAGGGGGATCAATCTGACATACCCAACGGATACCAGGAGATCAAGTGCCACCTGATATTCGATGTGAAGCTCGGCGAGAATTTCAGACGCAAGGCCCGACTGGTCGCCGGGGGACACAAGACATCCACGCCATCATCGATCACATACTCCTCCGTCGTATCCAGAGATTCGGTTCGCATCGCATTGACCATTGCGGCAATGAACGACCTGGATGTCATGGCATGCGACATTCAGAATGCCTACCTCACGGCAGATTGCCGCGAGAGAATCTGGACAAGAGCAGGACCAGAATTCGCAGCTGAAGAAGGAAAGATCATGCTTGTGAAGAAGGCGCTTTACGGGTTGAAGTCATCCGGAGCTGCATTCAGGGCCAAACTGGCCGGCGTTCTGCATGATAGCGGATTCAGATCGTCGCAGGCAGATCCTGACGTATGGCTACGACCAGCAGCAAAGCCAGACGGATTCGAATACTATGAAATCGTGCTGTGCTACGTCGACGATGTGATGGCAATCAGCCATCAACCCAAGCAAGTCATATCCAATATCTCAGCTGTGTTCAAGCTGAAAGGGGACAAAGTCGAGCCACCTGATATGTACCTTGGAGCATCGCTCGACAAGAAGGCAAACGAGAACGGCACCATGTGCTGGCGCATTTCATCAGAGAAGTACTGCAAGGCGGCTATCGAGAACGTGGAGTCAAAGCTGTCCGAAGAAGGTCTGCGACTACCATCGGGATGCAAGACACCATTCACATCTGGATATCATCCAGCTGAGGATACTACAGCAGAGCTCAAGGCAGATGGGCTACAACGATTCCAAGAGCTGATTGGTGTGCTGCGGTGGGCGATCGAGATCGGACGGGTCGACATCTTGCTCGAGGTCTCCCTCCTATCTTCGTTCTTGGCGATGCCAAGGGTGGGACATCTACAGCAGGTGTATCACATCTTTGGATACCTCAAAAACACGAGCAAGCGCTCGATGTTGATGGATCCAGACCACCCAAGGATTTCGGAGGATCGATTCCAATCGTTTGAATGGGAAGATTTCTACCGAGACGCCGAAGAGCAGATACCCACAAATGCACCCAAGCCCAGAGGAAACGTTGCTTCCACCCACTGCTTTGTGGATGCCAGTCACGCAGCAGACAAAGCAACCCGCAGGTCGCAGACAGGCATCTTGATCTTCATGAATCGAGCGCCGGTCATGTGGTACAGCAAACGACAGAACTCAGTCGAAACATCCACGTTTGGTTCGGAGTTCACTGCAATGCGGCAAGCTGTGGAAATGGTATCGTCTCTACGATACAAACTCAGGATGTTTGGCGTCCCGTTGGAGGGACCGACCAATATGTTCTGTGACAATGAAGCGGTGTACAAGAATGCATCGACACCCCACTCCACACTCTCCAAGAAGCATCACAGCATATCATATCACCGGTGCAGGGAAGCTGTGGCAAGTGGGATCATTAGAGTCGCGAAAGAGGACACACTGACCAATCTGGCAGATGTGTTCACCAAGACCATGGCGGCCCCAAAACGGGAGACGCTTTTGGGTAGGTTTCTGTATTAACAGATAGCCATGGGGAGTTGCATGAAGGGTAGCGAACGCGCGAGGTTTTTTGGGAGGCAAAATGCCGTTTTTCCTGCGCGCATACTACAACGATGAGGGGCGTTGTATAGGCACAGATGGCGGTCAGGCATACAGCCAGCATATGCCAATTCAACGAGGGGACAGAGCAAGTTTTAGGGTCAAACGAGTCGCGTAGCTCGTATTGGTCAAAGATTCTATGACCGTACAGTCACAAGCAACCGAGGCGGAATGTTTGTGGCTGAAACAACACAAGGGAAAAACAAACAAACAGAGCATGTGTCTTTGTTGGATTCATGGCGTGCGGTCACAATCTGGTTCACAACAAGGAGTGTATCAGCAATACACCAACAACAAATAAGCAATAGAAGACTGTCATCTGTGTGCCTGCGAGTGCTTCATTTCGCGTCCTGAGCACGCAAGCAAGCCAGAATCATTCGCAGACGCGCTTGCCACCACTTGCGCCTTTGGGTCACGAAACAAAGAAACAAATGGCCCTTGTGTGAGTGCTTCAGAGCGAGTTTTAGGGTCAAACGAGTCGCGTAGCTCGTATTGGTCAAAGATTCTATGACCGTACAGTCACAAGCAACCGAGGCGGAATGTTTGTGGCTGAAACAACACAGGGAAAAACAAACAAACAGAGCATGTGTCTTTGTTGGATTCATGGCATGCGGTCACAATCTGGTTCACAACAAGGAGTGTATCAGCAATACACCAACAACAAATAAGCAATAGAAGACTGTCATCTGTGTGCCTGCGAGTGCTTCATTTCGCGTCCTGAGCACGCAAGCAAGCCAGAATCATTCGGTTTATCAGTTGCTTCGCTCTGCGATTTGGAACCAGTGACGGCAGGAGCGACGGCTCGCAGAAGTCAGGTCACTTGGGAGCTCAACGGACTCACGGATTGATCATCCAAGTGAGGGTGTCCAGCAGCGGCAGTACCGGCTGACCACCACACAGCATGGCGATCACACTGACCCAGATCTTCACCTGGTTGGGGTTTGACTCGATTCCCCACCGCAACATCGTTCGCGACGACTTCGTGCCGCAGAACGTTGGACTCGAAGGGTTGCAACATGAGACAGCGGAAGCCATCGACACCGCTTGCAACCAGTACTCTCGCAGAGGTCAAGACGCCTTCCATGTCTCCAGAGCGACGAGGCGCCTGCTCATCGCCCTCATGTATTGGGTGCAAGACCAAGTGCGGTTGGATCTCGAGGTTGAGTTCGACGATGACACCACGCGTCAGGAATTCTTTTCCGAGATACTGGAAGCGAAGGCACGGCACGACCGGCGCATCACACAGACGAAGAAGGGCGACAAGCTGTTGACGCACACCTTCTGTGTCCAGCTCAAGTCAGGCGCGCAATGGCGACGCTGGGTGGATGAACTTGTGAGCACCCTTGAGGCCATCATTGGTGCCAAAGGCATCCCACTCAGCTATGTCATCAGAGAGCAGGCGGAACCATCCGACGAACCCGATCTCAGCTGGGAACACAACGCTCTCACGCTGGCGCCGCTGACCGGCGAAACCTATCGCCTGGACACAGCAACGGTGCACCGCATCATCCTCCAGAACATCGCAGAGGATTCCGACGCGTACACCTACATCAAGCCATTCATCAGGGCTCGCGACGGCAGGCGTTGCTTCAAGGCACTGGCTGAAAGGTACGACAACCCAGCCAGCGTCGAGGCCAGGGTCACAGCCGCCAAGCAAGTCCTTCGCACCATTCGCTACAACAACGAGCGCCACCTGTCCTTCGAACAGTACTCGGCCAAGCTGCAACGTGCAGTGGACGAACTTGACGACTGCGACCGACCAATGTATGACCAAGACATTGTTGACACCATCTTCCAGACAATCCAAGCACCGGGATTGCAGATGCTCAAGTCCACACTCAAGCTGGACTACAGCCGCAACCCAACCAATTACAAGACAGTCCTCTTGGAGTTTGCGAAGGAAATACCTGAGCATTCAACCAGCATGCGGGGCAACCGACAAGTCGCTCAAACAACCTCCAACGGCCGCACCACATCGCAAGGATCACCACCAGCCGTGGGCGCCATCACAGCTGATGGATCCCTGTACATCGGCAAGTACAGTCCAAAGCAGTGGTTCAGCGCCGAGGTGCAGCAACACCGCGAAGAGATCCTGAAGGCCAGGGGCACGAAGCGCAACGGACGCGGAGGGAAGGGCAAGCAGAACCTCCAGCGACAGGTCCAGCAACTCAAGAGACAAGTGAGCCAACTCAAGTCATCCGCATCCGCGCAACAGAAGCGCAATCACGATGCCAACGACGAGCCCGCCATGGATCGTGGGCAGCCAGCGTCCGATCGACACGACCAAGCTGGCACAGCATTTGGTGGAAGGGACTCCAAGCGACAGAACACCGGAAGCTGATGGTGTTGGCGAGAGTGCACGTTAGTGGTGATGTTCGGTATCTGGATTCGTAATCTAAGACGCTGTTACTCACATACCCAACGACACTCTTGCGAGTACACCAGTTGCATATCCGTGTTTCGTACGTCCCAAAGATCACGACGTGTTAGCACCATACATGCCAACAATCCGCATGATGGCCATGAGGTACAGTCCAGGCTTGAACTGGACTCTCATGCCGACACCATTGTTGCCGGCCGACAGTGCGTGGTGCTACATTATACTGACAGGTGCTGTGACGTGTCACCATACACTGACAGCTATGATCCAGTCAAAGATGTGCCCATAGTGACAGCCGCAACTGGATACACATCCGCAGCAGGCCGGCGGTACATACTCGTGTTCAACGAGGCATTGTCAATGCCAAGCCTCGACCACTCGTTGGTCAATCCAAACCAACTGCGGCACCATGGAGTTGACGTACAGGACAACCCATACGCTGGGAAGCCCATGGTCATACGACATGACGAGCAGGGTTTTGCGGCGTGTCTGCAATCAGAGGGTACCACCATATACCTCGACACATGGAGGCCATCATCCGCAGATCTGAGCCAGCTACCACACATCGTACTGTCCAGCCCGACACCTTGGAACCCAGAACACGTCCGGTTCCCAATCATCCCATACCACGAACAGGAAGAGATCGAGGTCCGAAACACGCATGCAGTTCGCTCATCCACCCACCACGCTGACATGGATAACCATTATGGATCCATCAATTGCCATTTCAACCAACGGCTGATTCGGAGTGTGCGTGTGGATGAGAAGGCAATAGACCGCAAGCCTGCGGTGTCAACGGCGATGACGGACAACCCCGATGTCCATATCCCTGGTCCCATCACAGAGGACGAGATCCAGGTACCGAGATCGTTCCTGTCGACTGACCGGCACTCGAAGATGACGGCCGAAGAGCTCAGCGATCGGTGGCACCTCAGCCTCGAGCAAGCACGGCTTACTCTTCGGGCTACGACTCGGAACCTCGTGCGATCGGCGGTCATGCCGTTGGCTCGGCGCTACCGTGCCGATCGCATGTACATCCCAAAGCGGATCCAGGGGACTATGGCAACGGATACGATGTATGCCCGATGTGAGGATCTACATGGGCACAAGTACTCGCAGATCTTCGCATCTCCTCAATTCTTCGTTGAGGCATACCACATGTTCCGGAAGTCGGAGGCACATGAGGCCCTCGACACCTTCGTCCGTGACTATGGGGCTCCGGATATACTCATCGCAGACGGTGCGCCGGAGCAGGTTGGACCACACAGCCAATTCCGAAAACGATGTCGCAAGTACAACATCCAGTTGCATGTCACGGAAGTTGAGCGGCACAACCAGAACCCGGCGGAAGGTGTCATTCGGGAGTTGAGACGGCGGTGGTACAGGGTCATGTTCAGGACGAACTGTCCCAGACGATTGTGGAGCTACGGGTTGACCCACCTCGCTGCCATCATGCAGCGCACAGCCAGCAATGCAGGAGGCTTACAGGGACGCACACCGATTGAGCGGTTGACTGGCGAGACGCCGGACATTTCGGAGTACCTCGATTTTGGATTCTACGATCGAGTGTGGTTCAAGCCGAACGCGGGGCTGGGTGAAATACAGGTGGGGCGATTCCTTGGTGTGGCACGGACGACGGGATCGTTGATGTCATATTGGGTTTTGCCAGCGTCTGGCATTCCCATGGCGCGCACTACGGTGCAGCGGGTGACCACTGTTGAGATGGGTGTCGATGCCCACAAGGAGAAATTCGTGGCATATGATGCTGCAATAGCTCGGCGTTTCAAAGAGGAGCGGCTGGCGGTCACGGGAGGGAGGCCGCAGCTTTCCGCATGGGCCGAGCTGAATGACGACGATCCCGACTTTGCGGCCGAGTTCTCCCGCACGTTCAGCAACGGGGACGTCGCGGAGGCCGATGACGCTTTCGACCCTGATACGTTCGATGGATACCTCAACATGGAGCTATCTATCGATCGCGGGGGAGAGTATCCGGAATTCGCTCGCGTCACAAAGCGGCTTCGCGACAAGGACGGCAAACCCATTGGGACAGCGGCCACCAACCCAATCATGGATACACGGTTGTACGAAGTTGAGTTCAGCGACGGACACCGGCAATCCATGGCAGCAAACGTCATTGCGGAGAATTTATTCGCACAGATTGACGAAGAAGGCAACCGGCACGTGCTTATCGATGAGATCATCGATCATCGCAAGGATGCCAGTGCCATCACTCAGCAGAATGCCTTCATCACTGCCAAGAATGGAGTGAAGAGGCGCCGTGAAACAACCATTGGGTGGGATATTCTCATTCAGTGGAAAGACGGCAGCACGACGTGGAATGCATTGAAGGATGTCAAGGACTCATACCCAGTACAGCTGGCTGAGTATGCAGTGGACAATCGCATTTCAATGGAGCCAGCATTTGCTTGGTGGGTTCCCTTCGTGTTGAAGAAGCGCAAGCGAATTCTCGCGAAGGTCAAATCCAAGTATTGGGTTCGAACTCACAAGTATGGTGTTCGCGTGCCAAAGTCGGTGGAGGAAGCGAAGCAGGTCGACCGTGAAAACGGCAATACCCTGTGGTGGGATTCGATCATGAAGGAGATGAAGAACGTCAGGCCGGCATTCGAGGTGTTCGAGGGGGATCAATCTGACATACCCAACGGATACCAGGAGATCAAGTGCCACCTGATATTCGATGTGAAGCTCGGCGAGAATTTCAGACGCAAGGCCCGACTGGTCGCCGGGGGACACAAGACATCCACGCCATCATCGATCACATACTCCTCCGTCGTATCCAGAGATTCGGTTCGCATCGCATTGACCATTGCGGCAATGAACGACCTGGATGTCATGGCATGCGACATTCAGAATGCCTACCTCACGGCAGATTGCCGCGAGAGAATCTGGACAAGAGCAGGACCAGAATTCGCAGCTGAAGAAGGAAAGATCATGCTTGTGAAGAAGGCGCTTTACGGGTTGAAGTCATCCGGAGCCGCATTCAGAGCCAAACTGGCCGGCGTTCTGCATGATAGCGGATTCAGATCGTCGCAGGCAGATCCTGACGTATGGCTACGACCAGCAGCAAAGCCAGACGGATTCGAATACTATGAAATCGTGCTGTGCTACGTCGACGATGTGATGGCAATCAGCCATCAACCCAAGCAAGTCATATCCAATATCTCAGCTGTGTTCAAGCTGAAAGGGGACAAAGTCGAGCCACCTGATATGTACCTTGGAGCATCGCTCGACAAGAAGGCAAACGAGAACGGCACCATGTGCTGGCGCATTTCATCAGAGAAGTACTGCAAGGCGGCTATCGAGAACGTGGAGTCAAAGCTGTCCGAAGAAGGTCTGCGACTACCATCGGGATGCAAGACACCATTCACATCTGGATATCATCCAGCTGAGGATACTACAGCAGAGCTCAAGGCAGATGGGCTACAACGATTCCAAGAGCTGATTGGTGTGCTGCGGTGGGCGATCGAGATCGGACGGGTCGACATCTTGCTCGAGGTCTCCCTCCTATCTTCGTTCTTGGCGATGCCAAGGGTGGGACATCTACAGCAGGTGTATCATATCTTTGGATACCTCAAGAACACGAGCAAGCGCTCGATGTTGATGGATCCAGACCACCCAAGGATTTCGGAGGATCGATTCCAATCGTTTGAATGGGAAGATTTCTACCGAGACGCCGAAGAGCAGATACCCACAAATGCACCCAAGCCCAGAGGAAACGTTGCTTCCACCCACTGCTTTGTGGATGCCAGTCACGCAGCAGACAAAGCAACCCGCAGGTCGCAGACAGGCATCTTGATCTTCATGAATCGAGCGCCGGTCATGTGGTACAGCAAACGACAGAACTCAGTCGAAACATCCACGTTTGGTTCGGAGTTCACTGCAATGCGGCAAGCTGTGGAAATGGTATCGTCTCTACGATACAAACTCAGGATGTTTGGCGTCCCGTTGGAGGGACCGACCAATATGTTCTGTGACAATGAAGCGGTGTACAAGAATGCATCGACACCCCACTCCACACTCTCCAAGAAGCATCACAGCATATCATATCACCGGTGCAGGGAAGCTGTGGCAAGTGGGATCATTAGAGTCGCGAAAGAGGACACACTGACCAATCTGGCAGATGTGTTCACCAAGACCATGGCGGCCCCAAAACGGGAGACGCTTTTGGGTAGGTTTCTGTATTAACAGATAGCCATGGGGAGTTGCATGAAGGGTAGCGAACGCGCGAGGTTTTTTGGGAGGCAAAATGCCGTTTTTCCTGCGCGCATACTACAACGATGAGGGGCGTTGTATAGGCACAGATGGCGGTCAGGCATACAGCCAGCATATGCCAATTCAACGAGGGGACAGAGCGAGTTTTAGGGTCAAACGAGTCGCGTAGCTCGTATTGGTCAAAGATTCTATGACCGTACAGTCACAAGCAACCGAGGCGGAATGTTTGTGGCTGAAACAACACAGGGAAAAACAAACAAACAGAGCATGTGTCTTTGTTGGATTCATGGCATGCGGTCACAATCTGGTTCACAACAAGGAGTGTATCAGCAATACACCAACAACAAATAAGCAATAGAAGACTGTCATCTGTGTGCCTGCGAGTGCTTCATTTCGCGTCCTGAGCACGCAAGCAAGCCAGAATCATTCGCTTCGCCATCGCAGCTCAATCACCTCACATTTTCGCTCCAGAACAGGATGAGGCAAGTGTCTTGTCCGATCATTTCGTGGTGCCAGCAGTTGCTCGTCCACTCCCAACCAAGTGCTGCTCTTGGAACGGGAACAACGATCGTTCGCTTCGTGTTCTGTTTCATGCCTTGAATGTGGTTGTGGATGTCCACCAATCGCCAACCACCACCTGAAGAGAGCTCCATTTCTTCCGGCAACACTTTCCTTCGCAGGCAGCCTTGCCCATCTATCCAAGAGTCTTTCCATTCTGCTTGGACGAGAATTTGCATCTGCACAATGCATCGATTGAACACAGCGCAGCTCCCATACCCCGACGTAGTCGCAACGATTCGCAGACGATCTATGGAGAGAGTGGATCTGAAGAGGAGGTCTGGTTTGGATTGAGCTGCAGCACATTGACAGCTCCGCGACTCGACTGAAACAGAATTTGGTCGCACAGGATTTCAAATACCATAGTTTGGATATTGTCTTTCTAATTCGATATACTATGGTTCATATGCCCATTTTTCAGGTTTTGTGACGCGACTCGTACGACCACTGTGGGAAGGAACCAGACGGCGCGCCAAGAGTAGTTGGAGGTCGCTCCGGAAAGGCAGACCAATACTTTTGGGGTTACTCGTACTGATTAGCTTATGTGGGTATGTGTAGGTATGCATGGGTATGTGTAAGTATGTATCTGCACGTCGACTGCGTTGTATCCTTCTGGACTGTCTCCCTCCCTCTGTACCAGACTCTGTGCTCGCACACGTGCTCGCTAGTAGACCAGATCCTTCAACAGATCATCGACCTTCTCGCCATCTGCGTTCAGTAAATCGAATCGCAAAGGCTGGAAGTACTCGTGGGACTGGATCGAGGTGTTGACCTGAATGCCCCCAAGCACACCGATCAGCGCATCCTTGTTACCCACGCTCTTCGCGCCCTCCTTCACGATCTGCATCATCAGGTCATCCTGCGACTCGAATAGGGCCTTGGGAAGTTCGATGTCCGGATCCTGCGCAGTCGCCAGTCGCTCGGCGTACGGCAGCAAGCAGTGATCCACCCAAGCCTGCTGAGCGTCGAGAGGCGAATGGGTGGGAATCGAGTTCACATCCTGCTTGCCGCTGTGCACGTTGGATACGTACTCTGCCGCCGCAGTTGCAGATCCGCAGCACGGGCCTGATTCCGTTTGACCTCGGCGATGCACCTTGCCGAACTGGCCGTCGTCGTCGATCCCCACGTGTGGACCGTACACGATCAAGCAATGTCCGTTCTGCGGGATGTGGGCCGCCATGGCGCCAAACGATGTCACGCCTCCGAATGCAAATCCTGCGAGGCCGCCCATGTGGAAGTTCTGATTGAAGTTCATCTTCAGATCATCCTCCAAGGATCTGTTCACTTCGTCACAACAAAGACTGTTGTTGAAACCATGGCATGTTGTGGCATGGGGATGGTACGAGTTCGAGTACGAGTAGGCAGGTATGCGAGAGGGCACGAGGTGGTGAGCAAAACGAAAGAGAGCACTCATACAGCGTGGATCATCGAGGAATGATAGAGCAGCGTGCTGCAGAATGGTATCATGGTCTTATTCTGCTCTCGTCTCGACATGACTTACCTGGTTGCCAACAAAGACGTCTGCAGGTCGTACCCATACAGTGAAAGGATTCGCTGCAGCCGAGATGACAACTCGAAGCTTTCTATGGCACCCGGAAACGCGGAGTGGACCATCTCGATGATCTCACCTGGTTGCAAGGTGTCTGGAAATGCCTCGACGGACGTCGACAGCGCTCGCTGCTCTCTGCCGGTGCGCGGCTTCGCCGGTGACGTAGTTGCCGACGCTGCGGCGACGAGTGATGCGGCGAATCTGGCTGGTGACGACGCTGTTGCTCCCACGTCTTCGACTGCCTCGGTTCTTGCGATTGACCGGATCTTGTGCTTCTCGCATGGATTCTGGTTTGAGCAGCCGCATGTTGAATGCGCTCGGAATGATGATGATAGGCCGTGGCTCGGTCGCATCCTGTGGAAAGGCTGTCGTGGTGCGATCACGAACGGCGATGCCCGTGCCTCTTCCGACGTAGCCGTTGAGAATGCACGGGTCGTCGCGCAGCACATCACCTGCGACGAGCTTGCTGTTGCTCCGGCCAACGAACGGCACAAAGCGCCTTGCGCCGATCGGCTTGCTTGTGCGATTGTCAGTATTGTTGCTGTCATGGTCGTTCAATGAAAGGCGTGTGTAGTTGTGGTGTGAGCTTCGATACTGCTCTTCGTGTGTGCGTGTGCGTGTGGTGATGAAGTCGTTTATTGGCTGATAGTGGTTGACTCGTGCTGTCGTCTCGATGGTTGGTTGATCGAATGCCCAGTTGATGGATTTGTGAGCTGTTGTGTGAGGAGGGATTAGTCCTGCGCTGAGATGGGACCGTCCGCAGAATCAGGAACGCGGCAATGCCGCCAATGGAATTGCAGAATTGCCAGAAGCATCGGAGGAACCATCGGGAGAGAGACATCACACTGACGATTGTCGCTGGTTGGGGCGAAGGCCCCCGCAGAACAAATCCATCACTTTCCATCACGCCGCCAGACCTCGAACAGCACAATCTCGTGTTGTTTCGCCTCGAACATTCGCGCGGTCGCATTCCCGCGACCTCTCAGCCAATCATTTTGAACGGGAAGAGAACAGTTGGTGGCGAACAGCGAACAACAACATGTCGCAGCGACAAGAAGAGAACGCAATGATGAAAAATGCACCTTCTTTTTGCGTCATCTGCGGACGCGCCGAGGTCAGCATCGGTCACCCACGAGTCTGGCTCATTCTTGGTGCCAACATCGAAAATGCAACCTCTTCGGTCCTTTGGAGACCCACCGAACCGCCACCGAACCGCCACCACTAACATCACCACCAACATCGACACGAACAGCTGCAAATGAGGCACCAGAGGGCCGATCATGGGAAGTTGGTGCGAGATGGGACAGCATACCTACGAGCAGGGTGTAGAGTGGAGGAATGGCATTTTATGACCGCTGCCGCTGCTTCTGACTGCGTTACTCTCCCATCCATCCACTGACACCATCACTGACACCATCACATTCATCATTGCAACTACAATCGCAATCGCAATTGGGTTCGTATTCGGATCGGAACATAGCTTCATCCCAACTGGCTGAGGAGTTCTTTCTTGCTGGATTTGTATCCCATGCGCACGGATGGCTGCTTCTTCATCTTCCTAGATGACTTCTTGTCCTTCCTGGATTTCGAGGAAACGGATGATGATCCCGAAGGCGGCCTGCCCTTCGGCTTCTTGGTCTTTGAGAAGTTCCTCTTGCTCGTCCGCGCGCCGGACATCATCTTCGGCGACCCGATGGTGGATCCCTTGGTGCGTCCCCGGCTGCTTCCCTTCGTCATGATGGATCCATCTTCGGCAAAGTCACCGAATCCAAGAGTCTCTGAGAAATCATCGTCAAAGTCTTCCATGTCGCCGAAGGAATCATCGTCGCTCAGGCTCTTCTCGATCCTTTGCTGGTGCATGGTGCCCGTCTTCTTCTTTTGGGAGACGACCAGCTTTTGGCTGCTGCGTGGCCTCGCGAAGATCGTTCCCTTCCCTCTGGCGGGCATCGAAGGGGACCTGCTGGACTGTACCGGCACGCGGGTCGGTGGAGGGAATGCACTTACCGTCATGCCCTTGAGGATTCCGCGCGGTGTCGGTCCTTTTTGAGGCCTGTCCGTCTTGTCTCTGTGGCCCGTCGGCGTCTCGCTTTTGCCCCGCTTCTTCACGCTCGAGCCTCGCTTGGACTTGCCAGAAGGCGTCTTCATCTTCGGACCAAGCGAACGCCCTCTCTGCGACTTTTTGGCTGGTGACCGTGGCGGCAGCTGACCGCGGCCATTCGTCTTGTCTGCCGCAGGCGGTCCCTTCCTTCCATGCCTGGCTGCCACTTTTGGATCCTTTTCCTTGTGCTTGCCTTCTGGTTTCGATGCTGATCGGGACTGTTTGGCCGACGAGGAATCCTTGCCGCTGCCGGCTTTAGCGGTGTTAGCAGGGGCAACGACTGGCTTGGGCGGAACTGTATCCTTCTTGGAGCCCTTGGAGTCACCGTCCTTCTTGTCCTTTTTCTTTGGCGCTGATCTTGAACGTTTCGTCGAGGACGAATCCTTGCCGTTCTCAACCTTAGCGGCTGTCGTTTTGGCAACGACAGGCTTCGGTGGGACGGTGTCCTTCTTGGATCCCTTGGAGTCACCGTCCTTCTTCTTCCCGCTGCGCGACTTCGATGAACTGCGTGCGCCCTTCTTGGGATCATCATTGGCCTTCTTCGGGACGCTCTTATCCCGCTTCTTGGGCCCCTTGCTGGGATCTCGCTTGCTCTTGCCAGCGTGATGTGCAGGTGGCTTCGATCGTCCACGTGCGCCCCTCGGTGCGGCCGAGCTGGAACGCCTTCCCTTGTCCTTGTCGTTGTCCTTGTCTTTCTCGCTTCCCCTTCCTTTTGCTTTGCTCTTCGCATCCTTTGCATCTTTGTTGGATCCACCGACAGGCTTTTTGTTGGGTGTTTTGGGAGACGGTGCGGCTGTCGGGTGCTTGTCCTTCTTCTTGCTACTGTCCTTCTCCTTAGAAGCTTCCAGATCCTTGCGTGCTCGTTCCTCTATGTCCTTCTTCCTCTTCGCTTCGGCGGAAGCCTCCTTCTCCTTCGTCTTCTGTAGATCCTTGGTTTCATCCGATGCCAGTGCCATCAACGCTGCATCCCACTCTGCCTTTTCCTTGGCCTTCTGTGCCTCCTTCTCTGTTTGTTGTTTCTTCTGATGATCTTCCATCCCCGTGTCTTTCTTGATCGGTGCGGCTGTTGCCTTGACGGGAGTGTCCTTGATCACTTCCTCGATGATCTCCTCCACAATTTCTTCGTCGTCATCATCATCTTCGATAACTTCCTCCGTGTACGATGACGAATTGTCTGAGTCATCCTTCTTTGTTGTCGTCTGGGGTTTGGCATTGGCATTTGCTGTGCTCTTGTTCTTCTTCTCTCCGTCGCTGCTCGAATCATCTGATGAATCAGAATCATCGGAAGAGGAGTCATCCAGAAAAGATTTCTTCTTTTTGGCTGCAGCTGGAGGTATCGCCTTTGGAGATGCTGCTGGAGGGGTTGTTGCCTTTGCCGGGGCCTTGGTTTTGCTTTTTGCTTTGTCATCATCGCTGTCACTATCGCTATCGCTGTCGGAATCGTCGTCAGAGGAATCGTCCAGGAACGAGGACTTCTTTTTGGGTGGCGCTGCCTTCTTTTCCTTCTGTGTCGACTCTTCATCGTCGCTGTCAGAGTCGTCATCAGAGGAGCCATCCAAGAATGACGATTTTTTCTTTGGGGGTTCTGACTGCTGTGTTGCTGTTGGTGTTGCTGTTGGCTTGCCTGCAGTGGTTCCGCCATTGATGCCATGAGCCGATGTCTTCTTGGGCTCCTCCTTCTCATCATCACTGTCGGAGTCATCATCTGACGAATCGTCCAGGAACGAAGATTTCTTCTTTGGAGGTGCTACGGCATTTGCTTTCTTCGCTGGTCCCTTATCATCATCATCATCGCTGTCGGAATCGTCGTCTGATGAATCATCAAGGAACGATTTCTTTTTGGGCTGCGCTGATGCCGACGCTGATGCCGACACTGACGCAGATGTTGATTGGTTCGCAGAGTGCCCACTCGTGTTCCCATGCATTGATGTCTTCTTCGGCGCCTCCTTCTTTTCATCGTCGCTGTCGGAGTCTTCATCAGAAGAGTCATCAAGGAATGACTTCTTTTTCGCTGGTGCTGGCGCAGGTGGCGATGCCTTGGCCACGGGCTTGGCCTTGCCATTATCGCTGTCGTCGCTGTCAGAGTCCTCAGCTGATGAATCGTCCAGAAATGACTTCTTCTTTACTGGCGGAGTTGGCTTGGTGGCTGCGGCGGCCTGATTCGATTGGGTGGGATTTGATGGCTTTGCTTTGTCATCATCATCCTCATCATCACTGTCCGAATCTTCATCAGACGAATCGTCCAAAAGCGACTTCTTCGTCACCGTTGGTGGACTCGCTTTTTGCAGCACCGAGATGTGGTGAGATTGGTTGAGGTTGGACGTTTTAGATTTTCCATCGTCATCGTCATCTGTATCGCTGTCCGAGTCGGAATCGTCAGACGAATCATCCAGGAACGACTTCTTCACGGCCAACTTTCTCGTGTGCATTGGTGACGGTTCCAGCTTGTTTTGCGGTGGCGGAACAGGGCTCACGGAGCCTTCGGGTTCACGCTTCTGCGATGCGCTCTTGTTGTTGTCGCCATCATCGCTGTCGCTGTCATCATCATCGCTGCTGCTCTTACCACCGCCGAAACCAAACAGACGAGCTGCGGAATTGTCCATGGCGGATGAACTGCGCTTTTGAGGACTGGCCGCAGTGCTCTGGCTGTCATTGCCACCACCGAAACCAAACAGACGTGCCGCGGAATTGTCCATCCCTGATGAGCCGCGTTTCTGGGGACTGGCCGCAGTGCTGTGGCTATCATTGCCACCACCGAAACCAAATAGCCGTGCCGCAGAATTGTCCATCCCTGATGAACCGCGTTTCTGGGGGCTTGCTGCAGTGCTGTGGCTATCATTGCCTCCGCCGAAACCAAATAAACGAGCTGCGGAGTTGTCCATGCTGGACGACGCACGCTTCGATGGACTCGCCATGGATGCGTTGCTGCCGTTGCCACCGGCAAATCCAAACAAGGCGGCCGCAGAATTGCTCATGCTGATGGAATCGCTGGAACCGCCATTCAAATCTCCCTCCAAGGAACGGTTGTCATCTTCCAATGCTGCTGCTCGCTTGTGCTGGGCTAACCGTTCCGCGAACTTTGCTTGCTGTTCTCGGATCATGCGGAATCCCATCATGGTGGCATCGCCTGGCTTCTTGGTCTTGATGCGCTGGCCCCACATGTGCTTGATGTCTGGCGTGCTGGTGTCAATCTCGGCATTGTGAAGTCCGACTGGTTCCTTATTCCTTGGACTGGCGGTCACCTGCACATCCTTCACAGCAGATGCGGGGCCCTTGGGTTTGTTCGGTGCAGCATCGTCTGTATCGTTTGTGAGGAGATCATCGTTCGTATCCACGCTTCTTGCCATCAGATCGTCGTCATCGATTTCACTGACGCTGCCAGCTTCCGAACCATAATCTTGGCTGCTGGCACTACGGCGGCGATCATTGTCATTGTCATCATGATAATCATCGCGAAGCGATCCAATGGACCCTCCCGTCTCTTTCGTAACGATGGTGCTGGGCGGATGATCCTTCTCAGGCGGATCGAATTTGATGACGCCGGACATGTTCAACGATTCGCGGTAGACGCTGCGGCGGATCGATTGCGCCAACGAATGCGTGTCATCGAACGACGATGCGTGCCGTTTCGATCGCCGCGACGCACCGGTCTCATACTGGATTTCCACGGCAGAATCCTGATCAGTTGTATTTTGCTCGGCGCGTTCCAGCATGGACGCAGTGCGTATCTGTTTGACATGCTGAGGGGCCTTGCCTTGCGCGGAAAAGACGACGATCTTTTGCAAATGCATCTGCTGATACCTCTTCATCCATTCTGGCACTTCTGAATTGCTGTCGCCGTCCGGTTTGACGCGGTGGTGATGATCGTGGGCGTGCTTATGACCACCGTTCGCGATGTGTTCGTCCGTGATCGAATATCCTTCCTCCGTCGATGCATCAAAGGATAACGCGGAACTGCCGTCATCGTGCGTGTCGTCGTCATGATGCATGGAACGTTGGTGGTCCTGATGCTTCTGACGATTGAGCTTTTTGATCCAATTGGGCGTCTCGTTGGTGTTGTCGTAGGCTTGCGTCTCCTTGTGGATGGAATGGCTGAGACCGTTGCGCGATCGGGATATGGATGTGGTGAGGACGACCGACTTTGCCGGGCTCAAGGGTGGCAGACCCATCTTGGCGGCCAGCGTTGCTGCGAGGTTTGGATTGCTGGGCGACAGAAGCTTGGCGTTGCGGGTTTCCGCGCTGCCCGGCGTGCGCAGGTTTGATTTGACGATGATTGGAGACGATGGCGCGGATGCGGCGATGGGAGGTCGCATGACGGCGATGGGCGATGCAGGTGCCGATGTGACAAGCGACGATGGTTTGTGTGATACTGTTTTGGACGACGTGAATTGCGAATTAGGCGCGGAGGATGCAGACAGCGAGTGTCTGCGCTGAGGACGAGCCGACGACTTGGGCCTCGTCGTGACCGGAGGGCCACCCGTGGGATTTGCTTTGGTGATTTTCTTCATAATGAGCGCCCCTGTGGAATCGGACGACGCCTCGAGGACCGTCTCATTGGTCATGCCTATCTGCTGAAACCGCTTCATCCATTCTGGCATATCCGTGGCTGGGCTGTCCGTCAAGCTGCCATTGGCGATGTTGCCATTGGCGATCTTCTTCTTCTTGGGAGTCCCCAGTAAAGTGGTGGACGGCGCTGGCGACGAAGAGAGCGACTGCGATCTGGGTCTGGCTTGATGGAGTTGCACGGAAATGGAAAGAGGCGGCGTGATGGAAGCGGGTGATCTTGCTGCCTTCTTCCACGACGGCGACGGCATGTTGATGGAGGACGGAATCGATGGCTTCCGCGGCGTCGTCGGCGTCGCAATGGAGATGCTCCTGGATTTGCGCTGCGATCCCGACATCTCCAGCACCTGCTCCTTGTCCGACTTTTGTCCGATCTGCTGAAACTTGGTCATCCATTCCGGCATCTCGTTGGGCGTGTAGGCCGATTTGGAACCAACGACGTCGATGCTCCTCTCCATGCTCCTCATGGAGTCCGAGAGTCCGGGTTTCGGCGTGGGATGGTTATGCGGTGCCATGTTGTCGGATGTCGTGAGCACCGTGGTGCTGGCCGGGCTGATGGTCGGCCTCTTTGTCGGCTTTGCGAACTTGGACATCCAGGCTGGTTCCCCATCGTTGCCTGACGAGGCCCGCGACGAACGCGATTGCGCCTTTGCATTTGTGTGGGCCGGTCCTCGCGCAGAAGGGTCGATCGACGAGGACGAGTCCGACGATGACGAGTCATCGCTGTCGCTGTCACTGTCGCTGGCATAGTCCTGGATGCCGTACTTCGTGCTGTTGTATGGCATGGTGTCGCGCGCAGTATAATGCTATATAATGCTATATAGAATATAGAATAATATACTATATGTGGCTGCACTCTGCGTACTGGCGTCGAAGGTATCGTCCGAATGCGAGAGATGATCTGGGAGAGCGTCTCTGTGATGAAATGAAAGATCCGATCGAAGTGCAGGCACGTCCTCTCTCTCTCTCTTGAATCGTTCCTTGTCTGTTGTGGCTGGGCGTTCCATCTCTTCTCCTGCAGCACCTTGTGCCTTTGTGCCCATCCAAACACACTGCGGAGCCATTTCACGCTTTGGTGTGTGTCAAAAGACACGATGCGTCCAAAAGACTCGACATCTTGTGACTCTTGGATCCGCTGAGTCATGACGTTGCCGTATTGAGTCGTGTCTATAGTTGCTCGAAGGGGTCACAGGCTTCGACACGCCGGACTGATGACCCATTGACACAAACAATGACATCAGCCCCGACACGCTCGTCCACAACGACGAAGGATGATTCCGCTCGTCGGCTGGCGTCTTTCCCGACCCCAAGTTCCATGACGACGCAGGGAAGTTGATGGAAGTTCAACAAAATTGACGCTGCTTTGTTGCGTGCTTGTCCTTGAAGGTGAACGTGAATGCCCCCCAAAGGAATATCTTTGGATGACCACCTTGGCAAACATTTTGTGCCGTGATTCGTTGCGCTGCTGTTTGCGAAGCGGGCTGTTCAAAAAGATCATCAGGGAGGTGCTTTCGAAGCTCACGATCTGTTTGTGCGCATGATTGTGCGTTGCGCTGTTATGGCGCGCTGTGCTGCATTGCCCACGATCGATGCGCATTTGAGAAGAGTAGATCCACAGCGAACAGAGCGCGAGACCCGAGCGTTGCTGGCGTGCTGGCTTTTGCGCGCGTAGTTTCGTGCGTGGCGGCAGTACCGCACGACAACGGAATACACACAAGAGAAGCAGCAGCGGACGCAATCCACTGTCTTCTCTGTCCTCGCTCTGCGAGCGGAAGCATCACAATCTGGCAAGGTGAGACTGGGCAACCATCATCATCATCATCATCATAGTCATCATCATAGAGGAGGTTGCCAATCCACACAAAAAGGATCACAACCAATCAATCAAGCAAGCAACAGCAAGAAAGAGAGACAGCTGTGACGGCGACAAGAGCAGAAAAGGATCGTAGTCGATACAATAGTTGCCACGCTAACCACATACCCTGGGATTGCATCGGACGCAAGGTCGCTTTGGAAGCCGCCAGCATCAGAGATAGCAAGGTGACAAAGGCAAGCTCAAGCAGCAGGAGGATTGCATCGATCGCTCTGCTTTGCTTCTCTTGGTCTAATCTGGACTGATCTTCATCTGGACTGATCGACGCTTCTTTTCGTGAAGAAGACGTCTCCCGACATCGACCGCAGCTACAGCAGTAGCAAGCAGCCACAGCTCCAAACCAAGCATAAACCCAAACACAGATACAAACGCAAACAGCAGATGGGTCCGCGGCTCGAACCAAACCTCCACCCAACTCTGAAACTCGCGCCAAGCAACCTCGACGACAACAGCAGCAGCTTCAGCCACAGCAAGAACACCAGGGACAACAAGGACGCATCGCCAATCCAGTCCGCTGCCTGCTCACTGGATCCACGAAACTTTGTCATCAACGCGGAGGTGTTGGGGGCTGATTCAGTCCCTTCAATCCAACAGAAACAAACAACAGGCAGCACCAGCGACAAAATCACGACCAGCCAGAAACCAGCCATCGAGGCACAGGGTGACACCGACCGTACGGCGCTCTACACTGTGTCATCGTCCGAGCTGTTCCTCGCGTCTCCTATTTCATCAGAATCTGGCAAAACTGGTGATACCCACAATAGCACCAGCAGGAGCAGCCATAACGGCAGCAATAGGAACAACAGCAATAGCAACAGCGGAGGTGGCATCCTGGGACTGGGCATCAGGTCGAGAAAGCCATCGCTGACGAAGAAAGGCTCCTTCAGACGCGCCATCGGACGATCGAAGTCGCCCACGGTCAAGAAGGTCGCTCGCTCCAAGTCTCCGAAGCCCAAGTCCAAGGAGTTCGGCCGCATCCAGATCGGATCCACCGCCCGCAACAAGCTCCGCAAGCTCGAGGCAGTTGCCCAGGCTTCCAAGCGCACCAACGACTCCACCGACACGTCCGCCATGCCGTCCGCAACAGCCATGGCCGCGCCGATGCCCGTGGGCCCTTCC
Source organism: Craspedostauros australis (assembly GCA_026770025.1). NCBI lineage: Eukaryota > Bacillariophyta > Bacillariophyceae > Mastogloiales > Achnanthaceae > Craspedostauros > Craspedostauros australis. The sequence goes on along the minus strand of JAMXDE010000060.1, from coordinate 85,211 downwards.
GATGTCAACAAGCGCGACGGCAACTTCGACATGGCCGGGGCTGGGCAATCCAGCACCTTCCTCACGGTCACCACCGCGGATGGCACCGTCTCATCGTCCACCATCCAATCGGCAGCTGCGTCGCCGCCGTCTTCGCCCACAACCAACTCCAGCACGTCATCGGCGCGGTCCGCCAGCAAAAACAGCAGCAGGTCGTCCACCGGCGCTTCCAACATGAAAGTCATGCCTCCCATTCCCAGCCCGGAGGCGGACTGCTCCGTTCGCAAGACAGCGCAGGAAGCTGCTGCCTCCACCAACGGCAGAAGCGCCAGAGCGGCGGCGTCCGAGACGAGCGCCAACAGCTCGAAGCCGTCCCGATCCACCAAGGCTAAGAAGCCCAAGTCTAGGGCCCAGGAAGGCTCATCGCACGCACCCAGACAGCAGCCCTCTTCGTCATCGTCATCCAACTCTCGTTCGCAGTCTCACTCGCGATCATCAGCACCCGCATCATCCAAGCCGCACTCCTCTGCTCCGCCGTCGTCCGCCATCGCCTCTTCCATCCAACCGACCAACGCCACCGTCACCGTGCAAAAGTCCAGATCCAAGAACAGCAACAGCACCAGAACCAACACCAGCAGCAAGAACAGCAACAGACGCCGCGGCGTCAACTTCCACAGCGTCCAGATCCGCACCTACGCCTACCAGCTCGGAGACAACCCGGCCGTGTCCATGGGCGCGCCCTTGACCATCTCGTGGCACTACGACGAACTACCCACGCTATCCGTCACGGACTACGAGGCCATCCGCTCGCCGCACCGCCGCACGAAGCTCATCGAGCTGCTGCTCAACTACTACCAGCGCGAGGCCGTCCTCGTGCGCTGCGGATACTCGGCCAGCGAGGTCACCAACGTCACGCGCACCATCAACCGCATCCGCCGCCAGCGACAGCGCACGGCCTGGAACGGCCCCCTCTCCTTTTACATGGAATACGGCATGGAATGCTTCAAGTCCAAGCTGCGACGGCAGTGCTGCAAAGGCGGCAACAACGCCGTGGTGGAGTACGCCTCCACGCCGACCGTCAGCAAGAGCACCAAGCCTCATCAAGACAACGGCGAGGATGGACCGAGACATTGAAGCTCTTTTGTGTGTACCATTTTTGAATTTGAATACGATTATAGCGAGTAAGGTTTTTTGACTATCCAATCTGCATTCATGTCTAGTTAGTTGGGCGTCTTTCAATCGCAATGGACTGCGACGTATTCTGATGCATGGAGGACGTCGTGGTGTTGTGCCCCCGAAGGCATCCACGCAAGGCATCAATCAATCTCAGCGCCGTATCGTTGCATCTCTTGCACACGCATGCGATATAGCCTACCTCTAGAGCCTCGTCACAAGTATAATGCATGTAATAGGATCCCCGTTGTCGTTCTGCGATGAAGAATACCGCGCAGCGATCCTGCTTCGTGTGGTCCGTGCTTGAAAGAAACGGTCGAAAATGCAACTGGCAAGAGTATTCCCACGGTCTTCAACCAACGGTCACTGTGGGTGATGGACAGGCTCTTTATTCGATGGATAGTTTAGAATAGTCGCTCGACACGATCAGGATACTGTCTACATGGGCGCAGGTATGCAGAGAAGGAAAACGTCTGCAGGACATGATCTACACACCGCAGTCTCTCGCACTATCGCCACATCAGACTGCGCCCACATCTCTTGCATATCGCAACGATCAAACGTTTTCGCATCTCGCATGGAGTTGGGATGCTGTTGTGTTCGTGTCCACAAGCAATACGTCCGAGTGCGCTATGGGTCGCATGACTGCTGGTGGCTCACGAGCATGAGAATGGTACGATTGCCAATATCACGATGGATGATTTGTATTGTTGCTTCGTCCCGTAGTCGCAATCTCAGGTGACGCGGGATAGTACCAATACGACTCGGAGCGCGATAGATCGAAGCGAGACAGCATCGAGACGAGCGCCCAATTACAAAGAGAGTGCAAGCACTCGTGTGGTGTGGTAGCCTCGTGATGGAGTCAGAGTAGGCTACCTTTGTGTCCAACCATCATCGTGCGCAAGCTATATTCACTCTCCAGAGACTGGCAACAAGTGAATCATTGAACAGGCCAACGCAGAATTGGGCACATGAATCGTACATCCCCATACCGTACGCAATCGCCATGCGAGTGATCCATCCACTCGAGGACACTTTGCGCAGAGAGGTAGGTCATTCCAATCCTTTCCCCGCAAGTGACCTCGAAGCATGAGCCATGTTGTCCCAGCACAACCCTGGGCGTCGCTCAGTGTGTTGGACTTGCCACAACAAATGTGTAGGTACGGAGAAGGCGCCGCAATCACAACAATGATGAAGAGGAGGTCATGCGATGCTGGGATCGTCGGCCGAGGATCGGCAGGGTACGAGATGACTTGGTGGTGGTGTGCGGTTCGCCAGCCCGAAAGGTCACGGATGATGGCGACGTTGGGAGGTGGACGAAACAGACCGCAGGCATACCGTTTCGATCGCGAAGACAGAAAAGAGGTAGAGGAAGAGTATTGGAGCATTCCGCTGCTTCCTCTTCTGGCAGACATTGCAAACCATGGCCGCGCAACTTGAGTGCTGCTACCGCGTCAAAGCCCTGGGATGGTTTCATCTTCGCTGGGACCTTGCTTCAGAAGCTCACCCTCGGGCACCGCACGCACGTTGCGATTGCAGAATCGCGATGCTCTGCGGTGCCGCTGGACCCCATCCATCGCTCGTATCGCAGAAGACTCGCACTCGCAGTGGACCACGACCGTATCATGACGCCAAACTAGTGCGTGTGATCGTGGTGTCTCCGCTGCGAGCGTGATCGAAGCCATGCTCTTTGAGGTGATTTGCGCACCGTCATCACGATCTCCGACAAAGCAAGAAAAGGCGCAACGAGGACGAAAACGACATGGGTGGATGATTGACATGTAAATGGCGCCTCTCGTGTCGCTCAATAGTCCCATCTTGCACCGCGCATGGTCGCATACACGCTGGTAGAGAGCAGAGCGCTCACACGCATACTCATGTCCCAAACATCACAAACATGTGAGACAATGTTTGTGCACGTCCCAGCACCAATGCGCCCAGGCACCATCATCACTTCGCGCTCGCACTTTTGATTCACCTCAATCTTAGGTAGTAATTGGGTCGTACGTTGTGACCTCGGGGAGTAGTCTTATCGAGCCCAAAGCGATTGAATCGGGTAAAGTATCCATTGGGCCGCGCGATACATCCACACCCGCAGGGGAACCGTTCTTTGTGAGTTAAGGGTAATCACGCCAACCTTAACGCAGCGAGCAAGAATACTCCCAATCATGAATCAGAAGAATGAGTATGGTTGTTCCTTAAGAACATCGAAAAGGTGTCCAGAAACAACAAGAAGCTTCGTTGGTCCGACCAGAACCTTGTGCGGTTGGTAACGCGACAAGTGGCGGGTGCCACTGTTGACGAACAAAAAACTTAACGGCGCCGACAGGTCTTGACGAAGCGCATGGTTTATGAGCGACCCAAACCCAAATGTCCACGCTTGCGTTAGTCGTTGAAAACAAAAAAGGTCTTTGCGCACACAAAATGGAGTCGCCCAAACTCACGATGACCGTGCCATTCACAACACTCGACGAAACCAAACAACGAAGCACAACAGCTTCACAGCCCCTGTGACTGACATGCCCAAACACAAGGCTGACAGGCAGCGCATGGTACTGTGGCAACGACACATCATCGGCCGGAAGAACACAAAGCCAAAGACGAACATCGCGACCACACACGTGCGGGCGTGTGTATGTACGTCTGTATGTATGACGCGCCCCAGTTGCAACGCCAGACTCGGGACAACGGTGAAAATGAGCACAGAGAAGACCCTCATCATCATCATCATCATCATCATAAAATCAACTGAACAGCAACTCAAACTCCATCACAACAACAAAGGACGCAATCAACATCACAACCGCCATCACAACTGCCATCACAACACCCAAGCAGACTCAACAACATCGCACGCCATCAATACCACAACTGCCATCACAAATCCAAACAACGTCGGAGTAGATAGCATTATAAGATAGGGGCGCGGGCACAAGCACAAGCATAACCAACACACAACACACAACACACAACACACAACACAGAAAACGATACTCTGACAAGTTCAACAGCAGCAGCAACCCTCATACAGTAATAAATCGGAAAGGCAACGATGAAGAGAGCATACAGTGAAGGTCTTGTCGGATTGCCTGGTTTGGTCGAGGCCATGAACGCCAACGCTCGCAGCCACCCCCGCATCCTCAACCTTCACGGCCATCCGCACGTGATCGGGACGACGCTGGCCGCACCTTCGCCCGCAGCACCGGTTCTGGCATTGCCCGAATCTGACCCAACCGCCAGCCTTCTCGCCATGGGATATCCAGCTTCACCATCGTTCGTGCTGCCGGGAGCCGTCAGCGCCACAACGCCTGCTGCGATGGTGGCAACGCTCAATGGCAAGATGTCTCCAGACCTGTCGTCGCTGCCCATGTACTTCTTGCCAAAAGCGATGCCACCTCTGCTCGCCACCAACAAGCGCCGTCGCATCTCGTTGGAGGAATCATGTTCCATCGCCACGCAAGAGCTGCAGACCTTGCAGCAGCTGCAGAGCATCAAGATTCAACAGCTGCAGGAGCTGCGACTGCAGCAGCAGCAGGAGGTGTCGAAGCACTCCAGATCTCTTCTCCTTGCCAGCGCGCAGCTGCAAGCATCGTCCAATCATCTCAAGCAGCAGCAGCAACTGCAACAACGACAACAACAACAACTGCAACAACAACAAGAGAAGGAACGCACCTCGCCAGTCCTGAGCCGCAAGATCCTAGACCTCCAGGAACCCCCAAAGCAAGGTCCCCCAAAGAAGGAGTCGTCGGTCAAGGTCAGCCCTGGCTGTGGTGCTATCCCGAAATGCGAGCAAAGCGGCACCCGGGAGAGAAGCAAACGCAACATCAAGTTCCGCGATTACCAGGAGGAGATCTGGACCGACAAACTCAAGGAGCTCATGGAGTTCAAGAAGCAGCGCGGTCACTGCAACGTGCCGCATTCCTACGAGGAGAATCCAGGCCTCGCCCAGTGGGTCAAGCGCCAGCGGTACCAGCACAAGCTCAAGATGGATGGCAAGAAGTCCACGTTGACCAACGAACGTCTTCACATCCTCAAATCGGTCGGCTTCATCTGGAACTCACACGATGCCGTCTGGGAGGAGCGCTACAACGAGCTCATCGTCTACAGGGAGTACTACAGGGACTGCATCGTCCCAAGCACGTACAAGGCCAACCAGCCGCTGGCCGTTTGGGTCAAGCGCCAACGTCGGCAGTTCAAGCTGCTGCAGCAGGGCAAGCCATCCAGCCTCACGCCAACGCGAATCGCCAAGCTCAATCGCTTGGAGTTTTCATGGGACTGTCGCAAGGAACGGGATCTGGCATCCATCATCCTCACGTCTTCGCCCGGTCCGACGAGAGCGGCTGTCTCCGATGACAGCACCACGGGTGACTCGCAGCAACAGCCGAAACCGGATACAGCAACAACGCACATGCTGTCACCATCCTCCTCGCAACACACCCTGCAACAAGATATTCCAACAACAACAGAAACACACAAGAACCATCGTCCAAGCGCCACCATCGTGCAACAAGAGCGCTCGCTGGTAGCCACATTACTGTCCAACAAGAAGCGCCACCTCGGTGCAATTTTCTCACCTGACCAGTGTTGAGAGCGAAAAGCGCCGAACGGCAATCACACATTTCACGATGCTAATTTCGCTTGCGACATGAGACCTTCACACTTACCAAACCATGGTAGTCGGGGACCACCATCGTCCTCACAACTATTATAAAGAGGAGAAGTGCTTTTCGGACCGAAAGACTGTACAAACAAACAAACAAGCAAATGCAATACATGAGTCTACTTGAACATTTTTCAGTAGAGTCCTCCACTTTATTCTGTATACCAGCTGCTGCTTCTCATTGCTCTGCATCTTTCTGTGTGGATGACCATTGGGAATATCATTGGGTGCTGATAGCTCTGTCCGAGGAGAGCATGTTGTACGTTTTGGTGCATTCTGCCACTGATCCTGCTTGCTTCACTTTGGTGCAGTGATGACAATACCGTCTTGATCTGAGAGATCCATTTCCTTCTTTTTTCGATCTTGGTGGATTTGTTACGCATGAATAACAGCGCGATTGCGAAAGATGCACAGAAGTCGGACGTCATGCGATGCCCAAGCGGACATTGACCTATTAGCGTTTGTCTGGATGAGCGCTTTGGCACCGGTTCCGTCGCCTTCGCTTCGTTGCGATGTCACCTCATCGTCGCGGCTCCAATCTAGTAGACAAACCAGTACCCAACACAACAATCGCAATCACGCACATGGCCATGGTGGATGACTTGTGTGGTCGGAACGCCATTCAACAGCGAAGGAGTGTTCTTGTGTATCGTCATGGCGCGGTACGAGCTATGCAGGATACTGTGCATCGCACACGTGCACTGTCCAATTCTACATAACAAACTGGCGGCTCCAATCGCATCCAGGATTCAACACCACTTGTGTCATCTTCCAGACCTTCTGAGGGAAGATTGGAGTGACAGACAGCTGTCGCGTCGTGTGTAGAGGTGAAGTACCATAGAATGCGAACGGTGCAGAGCGTGCGAGACCCTCTCACGCTATTCGGAACTGCTTCGAATCAGAGCGCGAACACTTGCAAACAGGATTTCAGCAACACAGAGAAGGAGCCTATCGGTCGGGGCACCACTGCATCATGGTAGCACATCCAGATCTTACAAGGTTGTGGACCCCCACCATGGCACAGAGCGACCGAAAAGACAACGAAGACCGTGAGATCTCGGGAACTGAAGTGATCGTACTCAACGTTGTCCGAGAAGGTGCGAACAGAGACATGACCAGACAAAAATAGAAAATGGGCGGTGCCACAAACTCCAACAAAAGGTGACGAAGAAGCCATTTGGTAGCGCGAATACCATGATTGGTTCTTATTTCACCGAAGAACGTGTTTCAATGTCGCAGTATCACCACTGAACAAGTACCAATACTATATAAAATACAACACTACATATTGTTCGCCAACGAAAAATGAGCGACTTCGCTTGTTCCGAGCGTCAACTCACGTATTCAATGAAAAGCAAGATTCAAATTAAACGTTCATGCTAGGGATTGTCTCGAACAAAGACAAAATTGGAACGCAAAAATCATCGGCATTGGCGAAAATGCCAACAACATGACAGTTTGGTGTGGAAGACGACCATGGCGTTCCGGCCTTTCGCAGAGCGTTGTGGCCGTTCATCCATTCTTCTTTCATCCATTCATCATCACATCGTGCATCTGCATGAATGTGTGCATCCGCAAGAACATATCAGTAGCGACAGCCGTTCACTCTCCAGCAACAACAACAACAACAGTAATAACAACAGTGGAGCAGAAAGATGGGAGGCGGATCGCTGGCGAAGAACCACCCGTGGGAGTACTTCACGGCTTCGGCCATGGCGGCCGCCATCAACTATCCTCTGTGGCGCGCATCGGCCATCGGCCAGAGCGGCTTCACGGTCTCCCTGGCGGGCCGCGGCACCTTCCTCGCCAACATGCCGCCGTCCATCTCGCCCTACGTCCACGCCTTCGCGCCACCCTACAAAGGCATGTTCGCCGTCGTCGGCGGCATGACGTGGGCGCGCGCCGCCATCTTCTGGGGATCGGATCGCGGCCGCGAGATCCTGCACGACAAGGGACACAGCGAGGCCATGGCCACGGTGCTGCCGCCGCTCATTGTCAGCACGCTGGTGCAGTGCGTCAACATGCCCATCGTGCGCGCCAGCATCACGTTGCAGAATCCCGATTCGGGCTTGTCGACGACGACGGCGGCCATGCGGCATATCCACCAGCATCACGGATGGGCGGGGCTGTGGCATGGCACGTCGGCCGGCATTCTCAAGACCGTGCCGAAGTACTGCACGGCCATCGTCGTCAAGGATTACATGGAGACGCGGTTGTTGCGACAGGTGGATCCATCGTCGCCGACCTACAAGCGGGATCATCTCGTGCGGTCCGCCGTCAAGAGTGCGGCGGCCGGTGTGGCAGGTGCCGCGCTCACGAATCCGCTCGATGTCATACGCAATGAGATGTTCAAGACGAACCAATCGCTCTTCACCACCGTGCGACGATTGCATGCCGAGCTGGGCACCAGCTTCATCACACGTGGGTTGGGCAAGAACATGGTGGCCGTGGCCATTCCGGTGGGTTGCACGATCTTCTTCACCGATGCGTTGATCGAAATGACGAAAGAGTGAATTGGACAGCGTTCTCCTCCAATCGTATTGATCATGTTGATGATGGTGTGATCGTTTGATGGCGTGGATGAAATGTTCGACAGAAGACGAGTTGCGCACGAACCAAATCAAACCAAACCAAACGAATCGCTGAACGATTAGTTGGGTGAAGGATGAGGACCTTTTTGTTTGCGCGGCTCCGGAGGATCGTGGAAACAAGAATGGCAGAAAGCCCGACCACGACTGCAATTGGACTCGCGCGATGTACTCGTTGATGGAGCTTCCTTGTCCGAGGTACCGCCCATCTATTTGTGATTGACGTCAATGGAATTTCAGCAAGCTATTGCTAGGTAAGATACTTTAGGAAAACATCTTTCTGCACAGCAGCAAAACAACACAACTGCAATGAGCATGCAGGCGCACAAATCCATTCAGCTGAGCCCCAGAGAGGCCAGAGAGATGCAGGTGAAACCGCATCATGTCGTGGAAACCAAGCGAGTCTACCACAGTGAGTCATTTACTCCGCATGCACCTGCACGTGTACTTTCACATCTACATCCGCTATCGCGATTCCTGCTGCTGCTGTTTCTTCAGAAGCATCTGCTGATACTCTGGCCCAGCCATGAGCTTGTCCGCACCTCCGATAGCCTTGAGGAATGGATCATCCTCATCTCCATCAATATTGTTCAGGTTCTGACCTTCTGCGATCGGTGGTTGCTCTTCATTCTCATCTCCTTCCTCCGGTGCTGCTGTTCCATCATCGTTTTCATTCATAGTGATAGCGTCGTTGATCCCTGCATTCTCATCGTCTGCGGCGTCATTGTCATTGTCATCATCACGCCCACCCTTCGACGTGTCTTTCGTCAACATGCGTTCAATGGCGCGCCGTTCTCGCAACCGCATTTTGCCCAACGACTGCAGCACGTCGTCATCATCCTCCGACGACTTATCCCGCATCGCGAGCTCCTTGACGCACACGGCACACACGCGCCGCGTCTCATCCTCCAACAGAGCCTTGGCCTTGGCGGACGCCGTCGTGCAGCCCGTGCAGATGGTGTGATATGCTGCCAGCACGTTGCGCTTCTGGCATTCGTTGCACTTGCCGGGCTGCGTGCGCGGCTTGTACTTGCGGTACTGCTTCTTCCATTCGATCTTCTCGTGGCAGCGCTTGCACACGTGCACGTTCGGCGAGTCCAAGATCTTCTGCGTCAGCTTGCTCTTGGGATTGTGCTTGAAGGCGAACTCGTTCTGATGCGTCGGCGCCTTACCCTTCTTCTTCTTCTTGCCGCCGCCTTTGTTGCTGTTGGGAGGCATCTTTGGTTTGCGTAGTCAATATAGAACCAATTAGAATCAATTAGAATGGAGTATGTGGATGGATGGAGACTGCACCTGTTCTTCAGTGATGTGTCTGTGTCTCTTCACTGTTGAGGCTGTTTTCATCTCAATTGTGAGCAATTCGGTCGTCGTTTTCTGTTGTGTGTTTGGTTGTGGTTCGATGCACGACTGGTGATCCATGTCTTCGTCTGTCCTTCGAAGCATGTCATATTCTGGCGGGAAATTCAATTTAACGGTAAATAACGTTTCATTCATCCAACGCATGTTGCCACTTTTTCTCCCACAACAGAAGCGCACAACAACAGTGACAGCAACAGTATGTTGGTGGACAACCCGTTGTTCTGTTTCATCGTGTCCTCTTGGACCTCCTCCCCATTCTCGTCGATTCCATCGCCATCTCTGCCTAACATCACCTTTCATTCTGCTCTATTTGGGATTGAAGCCATCACCCGCGATCGGCGAGACACCTCAGCCCCAATAAGCAAAGCACCGACACAGAAGATCGAGACAGAAGCGGCGAGAGACGAGAATGATGAAAGGTCCACGATCATCGCCGTGCACGCGAAGAGGCGCCAACACCAGGACCGCACTGCGTGCGCTGCTTCTTCTCGTGGCGCCCTTCTCCCAATTGCACACGTGCGCGGCTGATCAGCGCAATGTCACGGATTCCTTTCTGTCGCCTGCGCAATCGATCGGCGCGTCAGGTTTCAAAGTCTATTTCAGCGAAAAGAACCAGGATGGGCGCTACGCAACACCAACGGCAACAGAGCGACGCCTCATCATCGGCGGCAACGCGGCACAGCGCAACGAGTACCCTTACTTCGTGCACATGGGCGGTTGCGGCGGCACGTTGATCGCCCCCAACCTCGTGCTGTCGGCCGGCCACTGCCGCAAGGACAACATCAACGACTACCCGCCCATCCAGGTGGGACGATGGGATTACCGCTCGCACGCCAACGACGACGTCGAGGTCTTCCGCGTCGTGGATCATTTCCGCCATGACCACTACGACGGCACCAAGTGCTGCGGATACTACGGCAGACGCAAATTCACGGGCGTGTCATACGATTTTCTCATTCTCAAATTGAATGGCGACTCGACGATGCCGACGATGCGATTGAACGGCAACACGCACGTGCCGAAACGACGCGAGGAGCTCTACGTCATCGGATTCGGCGACACGGACTGGCATCCCGATAAGTACAGCAGCCCGCGGCGGTTGCAGGAGGTCTCCGTCTTCTCGCTGCCCAACAGCGACTGCGTCTCGAGCTCCATCTACCCCACCGAGCTGATCGACGACTCGACGATCTGCGCCATCGACTTTCGGCAGGATGCCTGCAACGGTGACAGCGGCGGACCGTTGCTCATCAAGGGCGCCACGCCGAAGGATGATGTGCAAGTTGGCATCGTGTCGTGGGGATGGGGCTGCGCGACGTCGCAACCCGGCGTCTATGCGCGCATCAGCACGGGGTATCGGTGGATTCGTAAGATCATGACGTGGCATTCGAGCAGCGAAGTCTCGGCGCCCATTCGGCCACCCGACAATCCTGCGCCCATTCTGGACAAACCCAAGGATCCTCCGCAGGAGTCGGAAGAAGATATGGTGGTGGATGGTGAAGACGTGAGCGGAGAAAAAGACGTTCCCAACACGGACGTGGAACCAGACCGCGATCCCGTCATGGAACTGCTGCCCGAACAGGATCCCGTCCCCGAGCTATTTCCGGACGAAGAGCAACCACAGCCAATCGCTATGCCCGAACCAACCGCAGACGACCTCCCCAAATGGCCAGAGCAAGTCCAACTGGCCTCCGGTCTGGGCTGCAGCGACCTGAAATCGCGCCATTCCTGCTGCTTCGCCAAGGACGGCACGTACCGTGGCAAACCAGGCGATATGTACCAAGGCCAGGACTGCCTGCCGTCGCTATCATCGCACAACTACGCATCCGGCAACATGTGCGAGGCGCGAGGATGGGTCGAAAAGAACGACCGCCGATCGCACGATGTCAATCTGTGCGACGCCATGTTGCGCAACAAGGCGACCGTGGATACCTGCACGCAGATCCAGGATGCCACGGCGTGCTGCAAGTCCGTCGATCGTGATGGCAATCCCTGTCTCTTTGCGCGGCGTAGACGGGGGTTCAAGACGGGCAATCTGTGCGAGAGTTCCGCGCGCGTGTCGCGGTACTTTCCCAACGACGCCGTGGAATGTTCGGCAGTGCGGTCCGTCTTTCATGAGTTGGATTGAGGGGGTGTGGTGCGAGAACGTGGCGCGATTTCATGAACTGGGAGTAGATGAATTGATAGTAATCCATTTGGAGTTGTAAACATAATAATCATAATCATAATACAATAACACAGAGTAGGTGAAGCCCGTATAAAAGCAACTCAGAAGCATGAGTGGGACCCTATGGTAAAGTTGGGGAGATGGCGATTTGCTTTCGCGCCAAAACAGGCTACGATTTCCATTCGGCTGAGTCAGACGGTCAGACTGCGGCAGAAAACACGACACAACAGAAACAAGAAGCAAACTGAATGCAAACCGAACCTTTGTTGGCGCCATCATTGCGCACATGAGCATTCTTGGCGGATCCATCTCCTCATTCTCCATCTCTCCACTCTCCACTCTCTGCTTCATCTCTCTATCTCAATACTCAATCTCTATACTCTATACTCCATACTCTATCCCTCTCCTACCCCATCAAATAATAACAGCCAACCCATCAATAGTCAACACACAACACCAGTCGCGCCCACGATGGTAAAAGGCAAGCAAGGACTATACTTGGAGGCCTGGAAGTTCGGCATCTACATCTCCATCCCGATCTTCGCCTCGGCCTACTACTCCGATCCCGAGGCGCAGAAGTACTGGGCCGACTACTGGCAGTTCATCAAGTACCCCGAGAATCCCAACACCAACGTCAAGGAGAAGATCCGCGCGTTGGCCAAGGAGAAGGCGGACCTGGCGCAGCAACGCCAGGCCTACCGCGACCAGCTGCGCGAGTTGCAGGTCGCGGCGGATCGGTCCAAGTCGTACGGCGATGGCGCCATCGTTGTGGCTGGCGATGTGGCTGCGAACAAGCCGTCGTGGTGGTCGAGGTTAGGAGGTTGGGTTATGGGACGTTCGAGGAGCGCAACTGCCGATGTCAACGCTGAGCAAGGCGCTGAGAGTGCCAAGTGATGAAGATCCATTCACGAGAAAGATGAAGGAGTCCACATATAAGATAATATTGTAGAATACTCCATTGCACAGATACAAATACTATAATAGAATGGAGCACGGATGCTCTTGAGTGCGCGTACTCTATTCACATTGATAGTACATAACTCAACAGCAAATTCTTTCACTCGTATAATATTCGCATGTTAACATTTTGTATTACTTCACACAATCTTAATACTCGAAGTACTGGCGCAGGTGCTCCATCACAAATCCCTTCTCCAAACTACTCCACGTCCGCGATCTCCGCCACATCCAACCGGAAATCACCCGTGTCGATGTGACCGCCCACGAGAAGGTAGTACGTCTCGTCTTCCTCGGCGATCCACGACACGACGCTGCGGTCGCCGCAGGAATCGTCGTCCGCGGCCACGCACAGCAACGCGTCGCAATCACCGCTGTAGATGTAGATCTGCGTATCGAACGTCGTCGCGTCGGAGCACAGCGACGCCCGCATCTGCTTGCCTTGGCCTTCGACGAAGTACCAGACGGGCGACGAGATGGAGTTGCTGAGCCCGCAGGTCTCGACGTCGTCCCCGGTGGCGTTCGTGGTGGAACCAAACACGCTGACCGGGTTGTCACCTGCGGGGTACTCCAATTGCGTGGCCGATCTGCAGAGGTCGTTTGGAACGCCCAGGAAACCTGGTTCGATCGTCACACGGAAGATGCCGTCACTGCCGCCGCCATCCGCCACGCTTGCTGGTGAGCCGGATTCGGCCAGGATGTGGTACTCCACTCCCAACACGGAGTCGAAGGACACGATCATTCCAGATGCGCAGTTCTGAGACACGGCTGTGAGCGGTTGCAAACCGTCGCATCCGCCAGTGAATACAACAAGGTCGACATCGATCTCGTTGAACTCATCGCACGTTGACAGCAAGTAGCTTTCGCCAGTTCCGTTGAAGACGAACCACATCCCGTCGGTTTCCACGTCTGTGATGTTGCCGTCTTCCGATGCGACGCCGTACGTCGTGTTGGCGTCATTCATGTATCCGATGACCGATCCCTCCTCTGGGAGCAGCAACGTGGCAGCTTCACATTCGTGAGTCACGGTGATCTGCTCCGTGCTCAGGCTGAATTCGCCACCGTCGTTGGATTGAACCATGACGAAGTAGGTTTCGTTGACGGCAGATCGCCACAACAGCGTCGACTGACCATCGCATGGTACTTCGCGAACGTCCTGCAGGCATTGTTGCGTTTCGCACCCGGCGTCGATGTTGCGCGAGAGGAACAACCTGACAGCTCGAGGATTATCCTGGTCGCATGTGGACACGCTCATGATGCTGTCTGCGATTCCTTCGAGGACGTACCACAAACCTGGATCCCGCGCATCAACCCCAGCACATGGGTGTTCGCCCGTTCTACAGGCATCGACCGTGGATGCTTGGATGTTGGAGGTTCCGTTGGGATCCAGCCCAACAGCACCTTCGCAAAACGTATTCTCGGGTGGGAACTTGATCGTCACCTGGAAGTCACCTTCTGGGCCGCTGGATGGATTGCGGCCGTTGCCTGCGATGGTCCTGTTGGAGCCATGGACGACGGCGTAGTAGACAGTGTCGTTGCTGGTCCTCCAAACGATCTCGTCTTCGCTGCCAACTTCGACACCACCGACGCACGATAGCGAGTCGCAGGTGCCTGACACGACGGAGAGCTGGCTGTCGAACAGGACGTCGCGATTCAGCATCGAGGCGCAGCGCAGATTGCCATCTCCAGCCATGCGGTACCACGCGCTCGGTGTGGTGGCAGCCTCTGCCTCTCCGCACGCCTCGAGTTCTGCAACGTCGATAACGCCCCTGGTGGAGCCAAGCAGGACTTCCCCGCCCGAAACGTCATCGGCCAGAGAGCACTGGCTGATGTCGTCGACTTCTTCCAATGTCAACGTGATCGGACCTCGGCTGGAGGTTCGGAATCCTCCGACGAGGATCTTGTAGGTCATGCCTTCCTCGGCAAACCAGCCCACGGAGCTCTGATCGCCGCAAAGCTGATCGTTGCCTCCGATGCACGAAAGGGCATCGCATTCACCAGAGAAGACCTTGATCTCAGTGTCGATGGTGGTGCCTGAGCATGTGGAAGTTCGCACGCGTTTTCCGACGCCTTGGATAGTGTACCAAACACCCCCGCCTCCACTATTCTCAAGCTCGCACTCGATGTCATCCTCGTTTGCATTCTGATTGTTGGTCGAGACGATGGCTCCCGTGGCGAGCAGATCGTGAGCGAGCTCGCACACATCGTTGAATGGTCGAGGAGTCGGAGCGAAGGTTGGGGATTCCGTGGGAAGAACGGCGACACCACCGCCGCCGCTGCCTCCGCTTGTCGCGACGACGACTCCGACAACTATCGCAATGATCGCGACCAGAATTCCTAGACAGATGTACATCCTTCGCCGGCCTTGTGCGTCATCTTCCTCGGGTTCGTCTTGGATAACGGTGGCCTCTGCCACGACAGCAGTGTTGCGCAGGCGCTCCTCTGCCTTGCGTTCCTCCTCTTTGCGGACGCGTTCGCGGGCAGCCTCTTCGTCTTCGAAATCATCCGTCACCAACTCGGCGGTAATTGCTTGCTCGACGGTCGCGTTGGTGCTGCCAACATTGCTCAAGACCGTGGACTCGGCGTCCAGAAGCGACGCTGGGGCTGTCATGGCATCGCTTGAGGCACCACCCACCGACATGCTGTTGGCCACCGATACTGTCGCATTCAGGTTCTGCTGCGCTTGCTGGTTGGTGCTGTTGGTTTCGAAGGATTCGAAGGTTGGATCATTCTGTGGGACCTGGTCGGAATAGTCATCGGGATTTTCATGAACCTCGATGTTCTCCATCATCTGGTTGCTGCCGTAGGGTCGGTTGCCTGAACCCAGGTTGATCGATGTCGAGGCGTTGAATTTCTCGCTTTCGTCACCTCGGATCGTGCCCATGTCCGACATGGTGACTTCACTCATCGCAATGGATCCAACCGTGACCTGGCTGCTCCTGCCGTCCCCAATATTCATCGGAACGTCGCTGGGCCGGTTGCCGGAACGCAGGTTGCCGAATTTGCGTTGCTCCTGGCGCATGCGGCGGGATAGCGCGGAATTGCGTCCGACTGCATCATTGCCGCCTCGGATGGCCGAGATCTGACTGGCATGCGACATGCGCGAGATCTTCATCCCCGACTTCTCGGATGCGCCAGGGGTTGTGGCGTGTCGTATGGACGCGCTGCTGCTCGATGGACGTTGGGTGTTTGCAGAGTCTCGCAGGTTGTCGAGCATGCGCCTCGAATCCTGAGTGTGACTTGGGCCCATCCGTGATGTCTCGTCGGAGAGACGTTGGGTGGGGCGATTGGATTGCCTCGAAGGCTGGCCGGAGTTGGCTTTTGCCATCATTCTTTCAGTCTGCTGGTTCATTCTGTCTTCCATGGTTGTGGATTGACGAGCCGCTTCATCCAGCCCTCCGTCATCGTCATCCGACAGATATTGCGGTCCGTTGTGAAGGTTTTCAATCGCCGCTTGTGAGATTCGTACATCTTGTGACTCTGCATTGGGAGCAGCAGCAGCCGCCACGGCAGGGGCCAACGTAACGTTGGCATTGAGAATGCCTGCCACATCACGTTGCTGTGAGACTGCTCCAGTGGTTGTGGCGGATGCTGGAGGCGGTGGCTTCTTCGCACCTTGCGACGCCGGTTCCTGCTTGTAATGCTGATTTTGCAACTGGTGCTGACGACGTTGGCGTCGTGTTTCCAACTCCGCGATATCGTCATCGTCATCGAATATCATGGGCCCGGTGGATTGCACGGACGATCGCATGGCTGCTGAATTCTGCGTGCGTCGTCCCTGGATCTTTTGCACGCGGCGGTTGGACGAGTCGCGTTCTTCACGCGCCTTGCGCTTTGCCTCCATCATGTCTGCGTCGTTGGTGTTGCTGGCAGATCCCGAGATGCGGATGTGCGGCCTGGACTCGCCTTGCGACACGGACACGGCACCTGGCGCCGTCGTGGCTCTCGCTGTGGTACCCGCCAGAACCGTGCTGGCCGTGTGCGTATCGGCGCTTGGAGTGGACGCAATGGGCGGCTTCTTGGCCTGTCCTGCCTTCCATTGCGGTCCGTACTTGGCACGTTGTTTGGCCTCCCAATCCTCTGGGCTCATGCCAAACCTGGCGTTACCAGCCGATGGCGTGGGCTTGGGTTGCGGTTCGCTGGTGGCGCTGTCGCGGGCCTTCGTGTGTCGCTCCCGTTCGAAGGAATCGCGGATGATGCGTATGTTGTGACTGCGCGGTTGTGGTGACGATGGCGAATCTTTCATTGGGAATTTGCGTTGCTGGGCAATAACTTCGGACGCCGTGTCGCCGTCTTCCGTATCGGATTCCTTGTCGTCTTGCGTGTTGGCTGCTACTGCCGTTGGCGCCATCATGAGAGCCATGGATTCCGGATCCTCACGGAACGTCATTGGCACCATCGGCGATGATTGCATCGGACTCGCAGCGACGTCTTTGAGCTTCTGCTGAAGCTTGGCAGGCGAATTCTCCACGAGACTGAGACGAATGGCATCGACCCCACCAAGGCGCTTGGCCGGTTGTTGCGTATCGGATTGCGGATTGGTGGATCGACCAGGCGTCGTGGGCGTGGTGGGACGCGATCGACTGGGTGTCACTGGTCGTGGCGGCGCCGCGCCAATGCGACGTGACAACACGGGAGCATCTTCAGTAGGTGGAACACCTTCCTCCGTGGTGGGCCCGGATTCGTACATTGGCTGCGGCTGTCGCAGACGCCGTGGACTCCGCGATGGTTCAGCAAGCCGCGTATCGATGGTGGTTTCTGGCGATGGTTGGGCGCAGCTCAATGGAATCGACAAGCCGGAGACGAGCATGCGCGCCGGTGACTTGGTCTTTGGCGAAGCATTGTTGGTGGGCGGACTTGAACAAGCTGCCGGCAGCGACGTCGTTGGTGACACGCATTCGTCTTGCATGATTTCATCGGACGCGGCCGGCACGGGAGTGATGCTGGGAACGGAGTCCATGGAAACGGACGGTTGCAGGGAATTGAATTGCGGAGGCGGATGCCCGGGAACATGACCAGGCTCGAGAGGTGTGAGGAAATGTGCCGAGTCCGCAGCCGTGGAATCCACGGAGGGAATGGCGCCGCTGGGCATGGAATCGTCGGCCATGCTCTGCACAGCGTCATCCGCAGAATCGATGGTGGGCAAGACGGGGACGATCTCCTTGCGCGGCGATCCCGTGAATCCCGTCTCGACCGTGTCGATGCTGTCGGCCAGCGCCGGGATGGGGACATCCCGCATCTCCGTGCCGTCCGTCGAGGTGGTGGCCGTCGCGAAGTCGTAGTGCTGCTGTTCTCTGTAATTGTGATGGTCGCGTTGGTATTCATAGACTTCGGTCATGCTGCGTTCGGTGTTGGGTTCGGTGTTGGGTTCGTTGTTAGGGTCGTTGTTAGGTTCGTTGTCATTGTTGCTGAGGCTGGTGTCAATACTGGTGTCGATCTTGACGTCTATGTTGGTGTCGATGTTGGCGCCATTGTCGTTGTCGTTGTCGTTGCTGTTGCCTTCTTCCGTGCCTTCATCGAAGCTGCGGCTGCTGTGATCGTGGCTGGCCATGATGTTGATGTTGTTGGTGTTAATTGTATAATACCAATGGCGACGATGATGACGATGATGATGGCGATTGGTATCTATTCTATGGGAAGAGTCCTTCACCCAAATCTGCGAAGGCAAAGGCAGTTGCCTGTCTCTCTATTGTCAACGATGTTGTTGTTGTTGCTGTTGTTGTTGCTGCTGTTGTTGCTGTAGAATATATACTATGACACCAAGAGTGGCTGTACTTTCATGAGAAAGAGAAAGACGCAATTCAATTCAATTCAATTCAATCCAATTCAATCCAATGCTCTATGAGTATCGCAATAGCGGTGGTGTAGAATATTACTCTTGGCCTGTTTCGCGCCACAAAGAGAGCTACTCTATGTGCACAATCCAAAACCGGATGGCCACAGCAGAGAAACAGGTGGTGATGCTGAATGAATCTTTCGCCGGCAACGAACAGATACTTCCAGAGAGAGTATTGTATAATACGATCGAAAGAGGCAACACCGGCGGGAGTTGTCTGCTCTGCTTCTTTCGTTGCCTTGCTGTCCAAAAGTGAGTGAGTGAGCGTGATGGCAGTGATGGCAGTGATGGCAGTGATGGGATCTGTGTGCTATTGGTACACGTATCTGTCTGTGTGCAGAGAGAGAGAGAGAGAGAGAGTTGTGCGCTGCCAGTATCTTGATCTTGCTCCCACCACATCATGGCGCGATGTTTCCTCTCCTCTTCAGTCTTGGTCTTGGTGGCGGGATGTGGTCTTGCGAAACCGCGCCATGCGAACTTTTTTTGGTGTTGTTCTTGGGGATCGTGTTTGACACGATAGGACATTGGGGGTTGACCCATTCGAATCAATTTGAATCAGTCTGTCGTGGATCACCCACAAACGTTATGACGTAACGTTCACATGGCGTCATGGGTCGCAGTGATATTCTGATTGTGATGCTCAGGACAATCCTTCTATGCCCAAATCCCGAGCATGATCACGCAAGTGGAGTGGATGTTGTTAGCACGTCTCAACAAGGTTCGCTGAGATTGTCTAGATATATGTGATGCGACACATCTATTGTATTCTTCAGTGCTCTTCGTCATGTCCGGTTAATTATTGGGCCTTCGTCTTTCTATGGAAACCATGCGGGAAACGGTGATGTGCGTCGGGGCAATGCGTTCTTGTGTGTCGTGATGCTCTGCGGGTAGCGCCTGATTTCCGAACGAACGAATCCATGGCGGAGTCGGCACATGTGCTTGGCCGCGCACCACTGGGATGGCAATGCACGTATGCATTCCAACGATAATTGTGGAGCCATGCACGATCGAAAGAGGCGATCCAACAGCATCACGATGGCGTAAAATGTCTGCGGAGGAAGTGGGGAATCGAGAAGAAGCGCAACACGACAACACCGACATGGCCGCATTCCGCACAAATCGAATGTGGACAAGAAGCAAGTGCGAGGGTCAGCCAGGCAATCAAGAGAGGCAGGCGCCCTCTCAGCAGAAGATACGACTGGTTTTGTCTGTTTCATCACACTGGTCGCACCAATAGGTCGTACTTGTTCTCACGGACTTGACTTGACTTGAACAGGCCTTGGTCGGATTGGGTTGAGTTGGATTGGGTCGGGCTGGATTGAGTTGAATTGAAAAGGCTGGAGCATTGAGAACACAAGAAGATCATAATCACACGAACGCTCTGGCGAGCCTCCATTCCATTCAACCCCATTCAAGTCCATTCAAGTCCATACCACACCATTCATAACAGCACTGCCAACAGCACGACCACCATGCAAGACGACAGCAACCATGGCAGCAGCCGCAGCGGAGACGACGAGGGTGACAGGAAGACGTCGCGCTCCAACACGCGCAGGGAGCACAGAGTGCGTCGACAGGACCAGCGCAACCAACCGTCGGTGTCTCCACTGCCCACGTCCGCGCAGCCCATCGCAACTCCCAGCACCAACGATAGCGGACGCAGCAGGACGGTCAGGTCCGCCAGGAAGACAGGCTTTGTATCGCCCGCGTCGACGTCATCGCAGCGACGCAAGCTGACGGGGCTGCCGATGGTGCCCTCCCTCAATCCACCGCCATCGCCGGCGGCTCAGCTCAAGCATCCGTCGTCGCCGCGCAAGGCGAGACTCATCTCCAACAAGAACAACACGGTCAGCCCCGTTCGTGGCAAAGCTGGTCGCCGATCCTACGCGCAGCAGCATGGCGCTGTGGCTGTGGGTCCCAGGCACAGTGCGCACAGCAAGGAGGCCTCGCTGCTGTCGCCGTCCAACGTGTCACCCTGCGCAACGATACAACGCGTCAGCACCAACAGTGCCGGGCTGTCTCCCACCTACGGCTCGCAGCAACGCAGCAACAATGAACGCCAACGACAGTCCTACGAGGCCCTGCAACAGTCCATCCAGGCGGAACTCGATGGACACAGCGTCACAGACCACTCATCGCCGGGTGCGGTGCGTGTGCGCGGTATCGTCGGTGATGAGTACGAACAATCGTCTCCTTCGAGTTATCACGACGACACCGTAGAAGTCAACCTCAATGATAACCCCAATGGCAACCCCAATGGCAACCCCAATGACAATGGTAACGACACGACCGACGTCATCTACCCCGGTTCCGACGACAGCGACGGCCGCTTCTACTCGGAACCCATGGCCATCCACTCGGGCCGGAGCGTCGGCACGCGTCCCGGATCGGCCAGCGTCCTCTTTCCGTCGTCGGATCGGTTCACGGCCGACAGCAGCAAACTGAGCAGCAGCATGGAGTATTCCGGAGACTTCTCCATCAACACAAAAAAGACGGACACCGCACCCGTCCTCGAATCGGTTCTGGCGATCGACGATGACGTCGACTTTCGCAGACGCGCGCAACAAGAGGCGCATGCCAAGGTCCTCGCGACCGTCACGCAAGCGCAAATTGTCACGACCGACGACAAGCGGAGCGCGGAACAGTACCGCAGCAGGAAGCAGAAGCAGAAGGTCATTCTCCTCGTCGCCATCATTGCGACGTTGGCCATCATCGGCGGAATCGTGGGCTACTTTGTCAGTGCAGGTGGTGATGATGGTGGCAGCGACAACAAAGGCTCGCGCGGAACGACGAATGTCACGCAACCCACGCCCGCACCCACCGTCATCGCCGATGTCGCGAGTCCGACGGCAGTGCCCGACAACCAGGCCAATCCCAACGACTCCTGCGAGACGGCCATCACCATTGCCTCCTTATCCGATCTCGTCATGCCCGGCACCACGGCCAACGCTCGCGCCGTCGACGAGACGGGCAACATCCCCGAGTGTCCGGGTCTCGATCTCGGCAATGGCCGCGGCGTGTGGTACAAGATGCAAAGCACTGCTGGCCAATTCCTCAAGGCTTCGCTGTGTTCCAACACCACCTTCGATACGCAGGTATCCGTCTTTCAGGGATCGTCGTGCGACGCTCTCACCTGCCTTGCCGCCAACGACCAGCGTCTTGGATGCGGTGTCGGGGATCAGTCGCAAGTCACGTGGGAGATGCCGACACCAGTTGACGATACCACCAAGACGGATATCTACGTCCTCGTTCACGGCATCCGCGGTGTCACGGGCGACTACGGTCTGTCGCTGCAATCCATCGATCCGGCCGACTCATCCTGCGTCCGCCCCACGCCCATCCTCTCCGACGACACACCGGACGGTTCCATCGATGTCAGCATCATGACTCGGTCCTTCGCGATCGGCACCATCGTCGGTCGCCCGCTCGTGCGCGACGAGGTGCCCTCCATTCCAAACTGCCAAGACGTCGACTACACGTCCGTCGGTGCGTGGCACATGTTCGAATCAGCCTCCACCGGTTTCCTGCAAGCCGAGATCACGGGCGATTTCGATAGCCGTATCTCCATCTTCCGCAAGCAGGATGCGGGTGTCGATGCCTGCGATGACAATCTGCGATGCGTTCTGGCCAGCGATACGGGCAAGGTCATGTTCACGGTCGAGCGTGGCGATCGGTACTACGTCTTGGTGCATCATCGCGGCCGGGCCCCAACACGTCATGATTACACGCTGACGCTGTCGCCGGGCGGTGTTCTGCGGCCCGAAGATCCGCCCATCGATCACAGCGGGTTGCAGACGGGCAGCAACCGCAAATGTGACATGTCCAGATTCATTCCGATGCAGGCGAGCAATGTGTCGTCGTTGCGCATGGGAAAGGCATCGGGCAATACCCACTTTGGTTCCATCACGCCCGTCCCCACATGCGGCGGATTCGAACAATTCTTCTCGGCCACGTCGCAAGGGCTGTGGTACCGCGTGGAAGGAGATGGCAAGATCATCACGGCGTCGACGTGCGGCACCGAGGCCAAGTTCGGAAACTTCGACACGCAGATGACGGTCTTCTTCGGCACGGATTGCGACGACCTCAGCTGCGTCGCCGCCAACGATCAAGCGGCGTGCGGCGATTTCAGCACCGTCTCGTGGTTCGCGCTGCCACGACAGCAGTATCTCATTTACATTCACGGCGTCGGCACGCGCACGGGCATCTTCAATCTCACCGTCGAAGATGAAGACATAATTTCAGAAAATGACTGCGACGATGCCATCTCCGCGCAGCTCGGTGTCTCCATCGTCGGCACGTATGCAAACGCCACGATCGGGGCGCCCAACCAATGCTCCAATCAAATCAACGCGCCGGCCACCAAGTCGGTCTGGTACAGCGTGCGCGGGACGGGTCAAGAGATGATCGCGACGACGTGCGATCCGATCGGTGAGTTGGATTCCGTCGCCAAGATCGCCTTGTTCAACAACGGCGACGCCATCGCGATTGGAACCGGTGGTGGCAACAACACTCCGGATGCACTTCTCGCAGGAGATCCAGCACTGCAACCGAATTGCGACAACATCCAGTGCGTGAATGTGGTCATGGAGCATCACTGCGAATCGCAGCAGACCATTCTTTGGAAATCTGACGAGGGCGTGGACTATCGACTGCAGATCCTTGGCGAAGCGCAGAACAGGCGGGAAGTCTTCGTTCTCACCGTGGATAACGCGCCAACAAACCTGCGATGTGACGGTGCCATCACCGAGTCCAATCCGTGGCTCCAAGCATCTCCGATCTACGGGTACAGCTACATCGGAGGCCACGACCGCGGTGGTTTCACTGCCAACAGCCAGTGCGACGCGTCGCTCACGGGAAACTCCCTGGGATCGTGGCACAAGTTCAAGGCTCCCGACGGTGCCGACGCCATCATGTCGGCATCGGCCTGCTTTGACCAAACATCGTTCGATGTCAAGATCACAGTCTTTGCCGGTGACAGCTGCGGCAATCTGCAATGCGTCACCGCGAATGAAGGATTCACGTGCGGAGACGGCAGCTCGGCCATCTGGCAGGCAGAGCCGAATGTTGAATATCACATCCTCGTCCAGGGCGCCGATCCGATGGCGACAGGTCCGTACAGTCTGCGCATTGGGGCAGAGAACCAGATTTGCGAGTCCTTGATTCCAATCGATGTGGACGCGCTGGAAGCGACTACCGGTTCGTTGCAACTGGGTGCTTCGCCCAACATGCCAGGCGTCTCCTGCTTTCCAGTCAATTTGGCCCTGTCGAGATCCTCCGTCTGGTACGGAGTCCGAGGAAACGGACAGTATCTGCGAGCATCGACGTGCCATCCAGAGACCGATTTCAATGCCAGGGTGACCGTGTACGAAGGCACTTGCAAGAAGCCCACCTGCGTGGGAATGCTCGATGACGACGACAAGGTCTGCGGCGAAGACAAGGGCAGCATTACGTGGTACGCGGAACGAGGTGCGACATACTTTATCCTGGTGCACGGTGATCGATCCGGTAACTTCGGGCTTTCCGTTGACACCGTCCAGAACCATGATTGCGCAAGCGCGATCGACGCACGCGCAATAGGTGCACGCAACGCCGTCCCCTTCGAACCCGCCGATCCTGTCGTTGGCGGCAGCGACGTCTGCGGCGCCGTGCCTCCCGAAAATCTGGCGGCGTGGTTCACGGTGATGGGCAGCGGCGGCAACATTCTCGTTGATGACTGTCAGGTATCCGGGGACACGAACCAGATCCAAACCTCCATCATGGAAGTGGATGCAATCGCAACCGGAAGCGACACAGCATGCGATGCCCTGAGCTGCACAAACACCGCCAATGCGACGAAATGTATTCAGCATTTCCCGACAGTGTACGGACAGGAGTACAAGGTCCTTGTCAACAAGCAACCGGATTTCCCGACTTGGGAAGAGAGCTTCGTGGGAATCTCATCACCCAACGGCATTTGCAGCAATGCACACGGCCCCATCCCAGTCGGCATGAGCGTGCGCGGTTCCACCGACAACATGAGAATCGACGATGCGTACGGCAAGTGCGAAGATGCCAACAGCGCCGTCGATGGCGCTTGGTTCATGGTGCGAGGTACCGGCAAAACGATCACGGCCTTCACGTGCAGTCCCTTCACGAATATCGTCGCGCAAATCGCCATCCTCACCGGCACCTGCGACGATCTGCAGTGCGTCAAGGGGAGAGTCCGAAACTGCGGCGAAAGCGCCTGGGCGTCCTTCGAGACCGAAGTCGATCAGATGTACTACATTCACGTCGGTGCCGAAGAAGACACCGGCGATTTCGTATTGACGCTGTCTTAGAGAGAGAGAGAGAGAGAGAACGTGGATGTTCTGTATTCGAAGACGATGCGGATGGCAGAGCACTGCGTCATACTTTACTCGAGAGAGACTGAAAGAGGAAGCGACGTAAGTTACCTTCAAACAATTTAGAATATTATATTATATCATGCCAGTACGAGCATGGCAATGTGTGAAATCGCGACAGAAGTCGGTGGTCGAGTCGCCCGATTTATAGAGGCAGATGGGGTCATGTCAAACAAGGTTGCGCAGGCAGCAATCTCGGCGACTTGGAGATGAACCTTCGGAAAGGTGATGATGTTCGTGGACGATCCCAAAATGGCGCGATCCGCAAACATTCATTCAACCGCAGACGCACAACGCAACGCACTTGGAGTTGCCATTCCGCATTCAACTCATAAAATCAATCAATCAATCAATCAATCAATCAATCAATCAATCAATCAATCAAGCATAATTCACAAAGCAGCCAACATGAAGATCAACGCCAACTTCAAAGCGTTCGCAGCCGTTCAGTTCGATG
Source organism: Craspedostauros australis (assembly GCA_026770025.1). NCBI lineage: Eukaryota > Bacillariophyta > Bacillariophyceae > Mastogloiales > Achnanthaceae > Craspedostauros > Craspedostauros australis. Next base: position 59,658 of record JAMXDE010000060.1, on the reverse strand, counting down.
CCTCCAAGTACATTGCCTCTCCAGCCTACGGTGTCAACCGGTTCATGCTGGATCGCATCGGTAATGAGAAGGTGCGTGTGTTTGAAGTGGATATGATGGATATGATGAACATATAATAGATTGCTTGTGATAACACAGCGCAACATAACGCACCATAGCTCTTGTATCAACCAACACTGACTCTCACGCCATCCTCAACCAACTATTCTATTGTATAATATTATACATCACAACAGGCCCGCGCCACGACCATCGTCCAGTACCAGCCCAACTCGAAATTCCCCGAACATGAACATATCGGCGGCGAAGAATTCCTCGTGCTCGAAGGTACCTTCAAGGACCAGTTCGGCGCATTCCCCAAGGGCACCTACGTGCGCAATCCTATCCACAGCAAGCACGCACCGTGGGTCGATGACGATGGTTGCACGATCATGGTGAAATTGCTTCAGATGGCCGAGACGGGGGAAGGCACGCAGCCGTTGCATATTGATATTGAGGCAGGCAAAACGAAGGATGGCATGACGACGGACTCCGGAACCGTGCTGGATATGTACCACAACGACAAGACGGGCGAGCATGTGCAAATGTGTTGGATTGCACCGAATGCGTACTTGGCGTGGGACGATCGTGGTCTTGGCGGTGAAGAGCTGTTCGTCTTCGATGGGTCGTTGGAAATGAAGGAGAGTTATCCCAAATGGGGATGGCTGCGATTTCCAGCTGCAAAGGCAATGGATGACGATCGCAAAATCTTGAAGGCAGGCAAGGACGGAGCGACTGTGTTGCGCAAGATGGGGCATCTCACAGACGATGCGCTGAGTATGGAGAAGATACAGATTACGGAAGATTAGGATTCATTGGGAGTTGAGTTATCTAAGTAGAGTACGTTATGCATATTCATGTTCGCAAACTCCATCGCGCTGTTGGTAATAGAAACCTGCCTACTTGTATGAAACCGCTGTACCACTCTGCGCCACGCCACGCCACGCTACAACACCAGATCCCCATGCTGAACATCGGCCAGAAACAATCCTTGCGGCGGTGCCGTGATGGAAGCCGCTTGGCGATCTTTCGCCTCCAAAATGTGTCTCATATCCTCCGGCTTGAGCCGCCCGGCACCCACATCGACCAAGCATCCGACCATGTTGCGGACTTGACGATACAGGAAGCTGTTGCCGACAATACGAATCGTGATTAATCTCGGGTTGGCATCAGATGTGACGCCCAAGCCGAGCAGCCCGCCGGGCTCATTCACGTCATCAAAGGCCGACACAACACCACACGGTTGACTGTGCACCGCTATCTGCTGCATCGTCACGATCGCATCGCTGCGTTGGCAATGCGCCGCGCGAAATGACGTGAAGTCGTGCGTGCCAACCAAATAGCGCGCCGCCTGTTGCATCGCCGCGACATCCAAAACTCGTTGCATATGCCAGGATCTGTCCCATTCAAATGGCGCACCCCAGTCGTCGGCATTCCAAATGCGGTAGATGTAGGCGCGCCGCGTCGCGCTGAACCGCGCATTCCAATCAACGATGGGTGGCTGATGCGCATGCAGATTTTGGTATGCGGTATTGTCCATGACCTGCGGTGGGCGGACGCAATTCAGGATCCTGCATTCCTGACTGATGGAATGGCGCGTCCAGTCGTGGCCCAGGTTCCGGTACGTCGACAGATCGTTGCGATACCGCTTCCTGGCACGATGATGCCGATCCCAGTAAGTCTCCTGCCTCGCGAGGTGGAAGTTGAGCGCCTTGCGCATCGTCGTGTGGGCCTTGTCGTCGCTGCGCAGGTTCAGAGAATGCCGCAGGTCGACGTGGAAGGTGTTCTTGAGCGCATGCACGCCTCTGTCGGTTCGCGAGCTGACCTGCACGTTCTCGAAGTTGTCCGCGCCAACGAAGGAAGCCAACGCTTCTCGCACCCTGCCCTCCACGCTGCGGTATCCGCGAAGATCCGTGCCGTCCTCCAGAACTCGATCCTCCCGATTGCCTTGGTCCGAGAATCCCAGAAACGATGCCCCGTGGTATTGGATCGAGAACGCGTATCGCACGAAGCCATCGGCACGTCGGATGGGGGCCGCCATCATTTATGGTTAAAAAGACGAGCGCTGTGCCTTTGGTTGGTCAGGATGACATTCGGAGGTTGGCATAGATGTGGCTATGTCTGTAGCCATAGATTTAGACGCAGGCCCAGATATAAATGTAGGGAAGGTCTCGATGGCTTGGCATTGCTATGGTTTGTTGCCTTCTGTCATTGTTTCCTTCTGCAGAGAAGCGAGAGCTTGAAAAAGTGATGTGTTGGTGGACTGGATCGAGTCACAACTCGTGACTCAACAAGATCTGTCGAGATCTGTCGGTGGGAGATGGAGAAAGATCAAGAAGCAAGGCCAAACGGAGACCTCAAGGAAAGAGAGATAGACAGATAGAGGGGGAGATGGAGTGGATGTGATCCACGGAACTATTTTATGATATGTTCAATACAAGTTCCTATTATACTTGTTGATGGGAATTCAGGGACGGCAATAGTCGCTTGAGTGTTGAGTATCGACGGGTGTTCTGCCAATCTGTCTGAACGAAACAGTTTGAAATTGATTCTGTTGCGGATGATGACGAAGGACATGGCGGTCTCCTCAGTCTCATTCCGCCCAATCTTTCCCTCCTCCCAACCAAACACCATCCACCGCCCACCGCCATTTCAGATTCACGTTGGGTCAGTTGATTGGATCAAAGTGCACTGCCCTCCATTCATTCTTTCGACTGATCGCTGCCTGATGCCGCGGATCGGAATTCCGCGCACTCGATGAAATACCCGTACGCCATGTCGGCTGTCGTCCCAACAGCACCGGCCGCGATCATTGGAATCAGACCCTTCTTGTATCGCAGAGAGTACGCGGTTCCCAAGCCCACTGCGCCGACGCAGAATCTATATTGCCCCAGGAGACTGTCGTCGGCGTGTTGTATCGTGTTGTGCCGTGCGGTGGGGGAATGGACATGGTATTGCAATTGTGTGTGCGAAAACAAACGGTATCATATGTCAGGTAAGGCGTTGGCATGGAACAATGGTAATTTTGTACGGCTCGAAAGAAGACGAGAGTGCTGCGACATCAGGATTGTGACTAGAGGAGCGTTGCAGGCGGCAATGTAGGATCCTGCATCGCTTACATAGCGCAATGCAGTGGCCCACACGCACAATATTTGCATTGCGCTTGTAACAACCAACGCGTGAATTCTTACCATTGCGTCAACTTCTCTTCCTGTGTGCTGGGCCCTCCTTCGGATGGTGCCGCAGATACCTCGCCAGCTTTTGATTGTTCAGATGCCATCTGTTTCCGAATCTGTAGAAATCTTCAACTTGTGCGATGCGCTTGCCGTGTGCTCAGGCGTGCAATCGTGCGGTGATCTCATGTGTGTGTCCAAAGATGTCGGCGCAGACTTTGGAAAAGGATACAATTGTAACAAGCTTGTGGGAGTCTGTGTCAGATGGAGAAACAGAGAATTTATGAGCCATGTGAGTGAGTCGACCAGCCGTTGGTAAAGTAGAGTGGCACTTTTTCTTCGATTACAAGCAATCTAAGCATACCAATCAACTCATTATAGTGTCCATAGCAACAGGAACATTTCCCAGAAACTTAAAGTTTACAGTTTAAGTTGTATGGACCATCAAATATTTGGAATCGTTTGGGTCAAACGTAGTGTTCCACAATGTAGTTTTGTCGAAGGTTCTTTGCTATTCTGAGTTAATAATGGAAGGTGTCCATTCACGTTAGTGTCTCCAGCTTTTTCCTTCCTCCTCGTTCGTTTGGAACACGTTAAACAACGTTAGCTGCTCCGGAATCGAATGACATTTTCCACTTGTGGACATCACACACATCATCACATGCGCACGCACACATCGTCGCCACGCCGACACAAAAACCGTCACATTTTTTGCTTCATTCCAAAGCTTCCTCCGCTGATGCAATGCTCATTGTATCTGTTTTTGCTGCGGTTGTAGTATGAGTAGTGAGAGCACTAGTGACATTGGCGGTTGTTGTTCTCGCTGCTGCATCCAACACCTCTATCGGCATCACCTCCTCCACCCGCTTTCATTCAGCGTTCTCCAGTGCCATTCATCGATCAATCAATCAATCAATCAACCTCCTTTGCTACCATCAACATCATGTCCTCCATCCCCGCCAAAGCAACAATCAAGGGCGAAAGCCCGTCTCCTCGTAAGAAGCCTCGTTCCTGTGCTGCCCCTCTCGATTCTCCTTTTGATTCGGATGGCAACTTGGCACCTACTCGTGAGCAGCTGTTGCCTGACAAGCTGTCTACTGGATTGCGGAAGCCCACCGACATCACTCACGCGATCGAGGTGAAGCCAATGCTTCCAGTGGACAGCAACCTTGTTCCAACTTTGGCACATGTCGATGCCGCTAACTTGCGCGTTGACGTGCGCCTGTCCAGTGCGGCTGGTGTCATCTTTGATACACCAATGGTCACACTGCGTACGGTTGGACAAGGTGTCGGTGCTATCACAGTGGTAGACATCAGTGTGAACGTGCCACCTCCCATTGAGTCTCCTGCCAAACCAACTACCCGCGCAAGCACTGCACAGCACGCAAACGCTGTCGCTGGAGGCGCTTCCGAGCAAGTTGATGTTGACAGCGACGACGACTATGTGGATGGCCGTGATCGCAGGAAGAGGCGAACAGGCCGCAACAGAATCACCAAGAAAACGGTGAGAGGATGGCGTCGCGATGCGTTGGCCGGCGTCGCAGGGTTGGTCAAGTCGGGCCTATCTCCAAAAGTGTTCGACTCTATGCCGAAGACGGGCTTCGTACTCGGCGGAAAACACGATCGGCAAGTCTGGAGCAACATCAAACGGCTGTGGGCACCAATTGCTTCTGCGCTCTGGGATGTGTTGCTCCCAAAGCAACCGACACCGACTTGCCAGATGCATGAGGTGGTGCAATTTGTCCGAGCTGGTCAACCACTGCCACCAACGACACTTGCACCAAATCTGTACCGCATATGTGTTGGAGGGAGCAAGCTCATGCACCTCTGCGCGAGAGCTGTTCTCGCGCAGTCTGCGTCTCTAACAACATGCACAGACATTCTCACTGGATATGTCAATGGATTGCCAGAGGAACAACGCGTGCGTGTACATGGTAATCGATTAACTGTCACAAAAAGCCAACTTAGCACATTGCATCGTTGCCATGACATGTTGAGCGATGGGGAAACCGTTCCTCCCAAAGTTCTTCAATACCGTGTGACTGCATGTGCTTTGTCTGGTGTGGTGTCGTTTCTCTGCACTACGACCACGTACAAGGCTGGCTTGTGCCACGCAGTGGAGTGGGAAGGCGTCGTATTCGAAAACGTTCCAGTCTTCGATCGTGGAGGCAAAAGCATCATGGCACTATTCGACATGTACAAGACGACGACTACCAACCCAGTGGGCGAACCAGCATTCAAAGAGATGACGCAGCTACTAACACGACATGGCAAAGCAAACACAGGGCTGTCTTCCTTCGAGAGCCACTTCTTGCTGGCGATGCTCACTCTCAAACGCACGATATCGCGCCTTGTCACACTTTTGAAGGCTAAGTATCCCACAACAAACAGCGCTAAGGACGAGAATGACGTGATTTCCCGTCATCTGCGCACAGCCAAGTCTCTTTTGTACTCATTGGAACTTCTTGTTGTCTTCGTCAAATGGGAATTCACAGCATCACACATGCAGATGGAGTGTGATGACCCACTCCACTCAGCTCAATTCGCGCTCACGCCCAACGAGAAGAAGAAGACAACGACAAAACAATCCCAACCAACCAGAACATGTACGAACAAGCACAAGCTCAGGAAGAAGATCACTGAACAAATGACATGGCTTCTGCCACCAATGACACTCCAACTGTCACAATTGATATTCCAGACATCACTTTTGTGACAGATACTGCTGCCAATGACACCACCACTGCCAACAACAAACAGCCTTGCGCCCCCACAGACAAACAGCACACTGGAGTATGTAACCGTTGTGCAGGGGTGATGCGTTTTGTGGATGACCGATATGTCCCTTTCATCACGTTGCTTATGGAGGATCACCTTGCAGAACACGTGACAGAATTGGAGTCAATGATCAATGCCGCACCGGGGTTCAACAACGAAATACTGTGGTACATGGCACACAAAGTGCACAGCAAGGTTCAATTCGGACAAATTGAGCAGTACCTCAAAAATATCAACAACAGAGAGGATCGTGCGCATGTGGTGCTCGACCACAAGCAGAAAATTCTTCCAACTGGCCAGGGCGAAGCTCAACAAGAATACTGGGGCAAGAAGGGCATGTCTCTGTTGGGTGCGATGGTGATCACATGTCACAATGACACATTCACTTATCGCTTCATCGATATCATTGTGAAGGGGAGGCCAACTCAAGACACCCTCCAAGTTGGTGGGCTTCTCGAAATTGTGCAACAACAGGTGAGAAAATTGCTTCCATCAGTCACCAAAACTGTCATCCAATCCGATAACGCGTCTTGTTTCGCGAGCCATGAGCACATCCCACTGATCACATCAGTGCTGAACAAGAACCTTGGAACGCGAAATGTCCCCAAGATTGCGGCCTGGATCTACACCGAAGACCAAACAGGAAAAGGCTGCCTTGACACACACTTTGCGTATATCACTGTTGTACTGCGAGCCTACGTGCTGGAGGACAATGACATCAAAACGGAACACCAACTTTTCAACGCATTGGAAGCTGGCAACATCGTGGGAACAACCACGGTTTTGGTGGATGCAGAATGCCTCGAGGGGCGTGTTGTGAGTTTCCCTGGCATGCCAAAGAAGCGTTTCTGCGCGAAAGGGCAAAAGGTACGCCAAACGCACGAGATCAAGTTTGGAGAAGACGAGGCCAATTTGGTGGTGGCATCCGGTGTCACAGACGATGTTCTCATCCAGTGTGCTGAATGGAAAGAATGGGAAATTAACCAGCTGGGTGTCCGCACGATCGCAACGCACACGTCAGGAAAGGAACCGTTCACCGCCAAATCGCCAAAGAAGAAGAAAAAGACGCGAAAGTGGGGTGCTACCGCGGTGGAGAGCAAAGCGCTCGTCTTTCGCGACGCACTGAACATGGGGCAAGGAGAGCTACCACACGACCACACCGCAGAATTGAAAGACCAGACCGCGGAAGCCGAAATCCCCCGACTCGCGGTGAAGGGCTGGCCAGTGAAAATAACGCGCAGCAACGCGGAGTTACCATGGTACGTACTCCAGAAACTGGACGAGATGAGCATGGTCGCCAAGAAGGACAAAAAACGACCAACAGAACACGAAGCGCACCGCCGATTGATGGAGCTGGAGGGAACAGAAACCGATTGGTACATCCAGTTGCACGCAAGTCCAATGCGCGTGAAATCGTACCTTACCGCAACATACAACAACGCACAGCGCGCAGCCAAGAAAGCAACCGTGGCGCCAAGTGCGACCGACAACAACAAAAAATGGCATCACCATCACCGTCACCATCACAATCACCACCAACAGCAACAGCAACAGCAACAGCAACAGCAACAGCAACCGCTGCGGAACCAACAGGTACGCAACCATCAGACAAGCAGAAGAGCCAAGAAGAGGAAGAGATGGAAGAAGAGGAAAGGGAGAATAGGATGTGGTGTGAGGCCAACACCACCAGGAGGCACGTGGAGAACGAAGAGATGGTCCCGGAAGACGTGAGGGAAGCGATTCGGACGAGGATAAGACGGAGACTGATGGCGAAAATGGATGAACCAAATAAGGACTAAATAATTCAAAATGTGAACAAATTCGCCAAAACCAAGAACACCAGTACGTTATTTTGGATCGAACTTGCCGTATGTCTATCGCCCAGTTTAGGAGTAGTCGAAAAATGCGCACATTGACGGGTCCATAGAACCTAAACTACGGACTTCAAGGCTCTGGGTAATTTTCCTGTTGCTATGGACACCATAATGAGTTGGTTGGTATGCTTAGTTTGGTTGTAATCGAAGAAAAAGTGCCACTCTACTTTACAAACGGTTGGTCGACTCACTCACATGGGTCTTATAGACACTCAATCCACCATCTCTTCGTATCTACGTAAACTGAAGAGCCAGGGCTATCCAGACAAGTGATAACATTACAATGTTGTTACTACCATCTCGTCGATCTTAATGTGTTTGTTGACCCCCTTGGTTTGGTTTTTCCGTCGATCGACGGACAGACTGGTTGCTTTTTGGATATCGTTGGCTACAGTTGGCTACACGTAGAATTCTACAGGAGTGCGGTAGGATCTTGCCTCTTTTTTCGAGAAATTCGACCCTCCATCTTTGAAGTCTCCGCGCTAAGCATTATCTGGCTCAATCTGTACAATAGATATCATTTAAGAATACTCTCTCCGAGGCGGTCACAACTATATGATCTATATTATGTTTGAGTGAGATGGTACGGAGGTATGCTTGCGTTTAGTGCTCCCATTGAGGTCGGAATGATTTTTGACCACTCGGATCCCCAATTTCGGTGGCAAGTTTGGAGAAATCTGGTTCCAGCGCTTACGTCATGATGACGTCATGGGCGGTTGGAACACTTCTTTGGAACAACCAGAACAAGAAAACCTGCCAACCAGAAGCCAAAAAACATCCGTGAATGATGGGGGTACTTGATGGATGGCATCAGTGCTCACCGAGAAAGAGAGCAACAGCCACCAAGCTTCAGAATGGTATATATAAACGCTATGCAATAATATGAATGCAATATGAGTACAGGATGGACTATACGAGCTGAGTGCGGAGAGTTGGACCGCGGTTGATGCTGTTTCTTGCCTGTTTTTGTTCGGGACTTACGTACAAAATGTACCAGCGTCTACGTCAAAACCGACTCATACGACTAATTACCAATTGTTACCAATGGTTGCCAGAAAAATTGGCCTCCAAGCCAAAAGCCACTGGTGTTATCGCTCACTGGCTTGCTGCATTTTACATTCTGTGCAGGTCGTATCGGTGATGGCCATGTGCGACTCCGTCCACTCCAACTTGAAGTACGTGAGCCTCGTGGAAGAGCTGGTGCCGTTTACAGATATCGTGCCAACGGCGACAATTGGATGGATCATGGAGCGCCACAGCGTTCATTCGTAGGCCACGGGTCGAAGATGGAGGAAATGAGGTACGCCGCGAGACCCGGTCATGGCCGCCGGTCGTTTGCGTTGCGACTCCATGCGGCATGCGCAGACTTGCCGATGCTACCATTCTCCGACACGCAGATGCTGTGGAACCGAGAAGCGATATCTTCTCTCTCTCTCTCTCCAGAGACTTCCAACGCTTCCAGTTTCACTCTTTTCTCCTGGTCCAAAATACTATTGTATTATACGAATGCCTGGGTATGAGAATGGATTTCATGCAGTCCTCGTACCCGAAGCGTATCACCCTGGAATAAACATGAATCCGATCAAAATGGCGTGAAGCACACCTGCCATACGTACAAGAAATATTCTGCGAGCGGTCTGCATACGATAATACGAGCTATGCGGACGGAGGAGATTGGTAATGCACGTATGTATGTGCTTCTGTGGAGACGTTATAACATGTATCATATCATGGAGTAGATCGTTCATTCTTCAATCCTCGAGCTTCGATGGTATCCCTCATCCCATGGCCAAGGATTGTACCACAGCCTGGTGAGAGACCACCATCTGCCTTCATTGCTGCAACAGGAGCTGGATGCACGAGTATCCATACTCATTGAGTTGAGTCATTTGGGGCTCTTCGGCGACTTGCTTGATTTGGATGACTTGGGAGACTTCGTCTTGCTCTCCTTTGATGACTTGTCCGATTTGTATGATTTCGCCCCCTTCGTGCTGCGCATGTAAGATGGTTGGGAGGAAGGGAAGGACGACGGCGCGGATGACAGCGTGGATGACGGTGTGGATGACGGTGTGAACGACGGCGTGGATGACGGCATCTTCGAGTTACCGTTGCAGAATTCCAGTGAACCCATGAAGTACTCAAAGGCATTATTATAGAGAGGAGGAGGGTTATCACCGACAACAGCACTCGCCGCTCCCGTAAAGATAGTGAATGGGCAATTGTCGCAATCAATCCAGTCTGAAGGGATGGGAATGATGGTGTTCAAGAATTCATCCCCCAAATTCGTTCGTGTATCGATGCGGATGGAGATCACATCGTCGCTTTCGGACACAGCCAAAGGTTGATCGAATGCAATCACGTCTGTGAATTCACCATCACCTCTGGCCTCGATCGTTCCCGATGCAAGTTCTGTCCAATTCCCGGGTGCATCCCACGTACTTGGGCGATAGAAGATTGTGAAATTTTGGTTCCCCATCGATGGCAGGACAAGCCTCATGCCTGTGATGTCGACGCTATCCAGAATCTGAATGTCGTGTCGCAGTGAAGCGACCGTGTCAGTGAAGAATAATCTTGGGAGACCTGCTGTTTTTGCGTCGCGGCAGGTGTCTGTTGGTGCCTGTGAGGGGCCTGCGGATGGCTGGATTGTTGGCGATGCTGTCGTAGTGGGGGAAGCAGATCCAGTTGGCATGTCGGTGCCCGAATCCCGACAGAATTCGAGGATGCAGTGAAAGACGGGGAACTTATCGCTGAAATTGGGCGGTCTGTTTCCAACTTCGAGGCTACCTTGTCCGGAGAATACTTCGAATGGGCAGTCTGGGCACTCGAAGAAGCCCTCTGGGATCACAATCGGAGATAATGAGGCCGCAATATCCAACCTGTCAGCCATGTCAATGCGGAAGGATACAATGTCATCATCCGCAGACACCGCCACGGGCTGATCAAATATGAGGGAAGGGCTGAAGCCAGACGAGTCCTTGTCTCCGTTGTTTCCTGATGCAATCTGAGTCCAGTTGCCATCGGCATCCCAGGTGCTTGGGCGGAAGAAGATCGTGTATGGCATGTTGGTGAGTTCAGGAGCCACGGGGATCTTGATGGCGGTGAATTCGATGCTGTCCAGTATGCGGACATCGAATCTGAATGACTCAATGCGCTCATCGAAGCGTAATTCGGTGGACTCTCTGGGCGCCCACGTGCCACAACTTTCGGTTGGGACAGACGAAGGGGTCACACTCGGAGCATTCGATGGGGCTGATGACATTGATGGTGCCAGAGAAACGGATGGTGCCACACTTGGCGATCGACTGAAATCTCCTTTCACGCTCACCGTCGCACACATGGGTGTGGCCGAGTCATCATCGATGTTGGATACCGAAATGACGATCCCATCCAGCAAAGACGACTGGGCATCAATTCTGTACGATGGTTGTGTCATGTTCAGGATGGCCTCCAGATGAGAGAATCGGTCCTCTGTAGTGTTGTTGTCTTGTGCCCTTGTCACGAGGACCTGATCCCTGCCCAGTGGAGAATCGGCGTTGAAGCCAATGGCTCTGTTGAAGGCGATGTAGTAGTTCAATTCACTCTCAGGATCGTCAATTCGGATGATGACGTCGAAACTGGTGTCAGTGGGGTCATAATCGACCACTCCGCAGAGCCTTCCCTCGAAGTCGATGTCTTGACCTCCGGTGAGCAATGTGGTCTGATCGGAGTACCACCCCATCACCCAGCTCCCGGCACCTATGTGTGGCGGAGGGGCAGGCGCATGAGTAATGGTATTGAAGGGGTAGGTTTGTAGCATGAGCATGAGGGTGTGAAATGATTTGGCGCGGACGTAAAGAACAAAACGATGGAGAAGGGAATGATTGGTGAGACAGCGTACGTGGAGTGTCGCATCGCACCGGATGTGATGAGGTGACACGACTCCTCCTGCAACGGAATCATCTGAACCCTGGCTCTCCACAAGGCGATGGCGCAGGAGCACTTACCGTTGTACCCTCTCTTATTGGCCAGAGTTTCATTACCGAATGGACCATAAAGTGATCCACCCATCGCGCCGCTGCGGAATAATAGTCGATGTTGGGGTCGGAATCCATTGACCGGAGGACGTCAACAACGAGGAAGAGGATACACGAAGACGGGTTAGATGGGCTTCGAACGATAAACAGGTTTCCTGCAATGTGATGAGGACCAGAACATGGCAGACGTGTCTAATGTGCTCTCTCCAAAGTTCGACTGTGTCCGTTCTTGTGTCCGGTCGTCCATCCGTCCACAAAGATTGATGCAGAATGTCACAGATCATGTCCAGTCTCTCTCTCTGCTGGCACATTGGCTGCGCTTACCTGGAATCTTCGTCCAGCACCCCGTTCCGATTGGCAGCGCCAAGCCCGAAGTTGCTACCGAGGCTGCTGATGATGACGGAAGGGTTGGCTGCCCAGTGCGTGCCTGGATAGTTTCTGATACCGTTGTACATGCTGACCTTTTGGTCGATATAACCGTACGCTGTGAATCAGTGATGTGTCAGTTGCATTGGTGCGCGCGTTGATAATCGGGAGAGTTTGATTCGCACGGAAGAAAGATGGTATGGCACGATGGAGTGAGATGGGACAGATAGGAGTATGAGCACGGGTCGAGCTCGTCACGATACCAGTGCGTCATGTTGATAAGGAAGATACGAGTTGTGTGGCCCTTGTCAGCACTTACCGGTCCAATCACGTCCAAAGCGGCTATCCAACGAGAAAGGGACCATGATCAAGAAGAAATCAAAGTCATCATAGATCTTGAAGTCCTTCCGTAGAAATTGAAGGACGAGATTATCAACTGTTGTTGCCTGGAGAGCGCCGGGATCAACGTTATTTGAAAACCTAATTGTCAAAATCCCATCATCTGCCCCATTCGTCGGCATGGTGGAGAGCCTCAGCTTGTCAAAAGACATGGCCGCGAAATGGTCGGTGAAGTTGGGCTGAGCGCCGAAGATCCCGTCTTTGATGAGGGACTTGGGAACTGTGAAAATTGTTTGGAAGACGACCTGGATGAGGAGGAACTTCTTGTCGCCAGAACCACGGACATCAGGGGTGGTCAGAGAACGACCATGTCCATGGCCATGGCTTTGTTCGCTTCGTTGATGATGCTCGATCGTCATGTCATCGATGATCTTCAAGTCCGGTAGCTTCAAGGAGAAGTCGGTGACATCGATGATGACATTCTCCAGAAACAACGTGGACTTGGAAGAGGAAAATGGCCATGCATGGTTGACGGCGGCCCATTCCGGCGTCAGCCCTTCGATGGCCATATGCACAGGCCCATGTGCTTCCTCATCGGATCCTTGGAGCATGCAAAACAAGTCAGTTGCATCCGTTCCGTCGGCAGTGCCAATGATACGCGCCGAGACGAGGCATGGCTCCTGTAGGGTACTGTGTTCGTTCGAGGCAGCGTCATGCGTCTGAATTGAGTTCGATTCAGTTGTTGGTTGTGTGATGAAGGACGTGACGTGAAGTGACGTGATGTAATGCGTTGTGATGTATTGCATAATACAAGGTACAGAATCATGGTTGAGTTGAGGATGAGGTAATTGAATTGGATGCACGTACGCGTATGTCTGTGGATGCGGATGCGGCAAGGCGAGAATGCCAGCAAAGAAGGAGCCCCCACGCGTCGAGACAACAGTGACGGTTGCCATCTTGCTCGTACTCACCGTCAACCTTGACGCCGGGGATGCCACTGCCGTAGCGGCAAGCGCCACAAGCACCAGAGCAGCAAGGATTCGTTGGTAGAAGTGAGAATGCATGGCTTTTCGTCATCAACGAGATGAAGGATTTATGAGATGATTTGGAGTCCGAGGAAGGAAGGGACGAACAGCAACAGGAACTGCTGCCATTCCTTCGCCAGGGGTGTCTTCATGCTCGGTGGTGGAGCACTTGTATTGGCACGGTATCCATGGAGAAGAGGGGTAAGTGGATGGGCGGGAAAGCATCTGTCGCAGAATAGTGGAGTAGCCATGCATACACCTGTGGGTTGCTGTGTCTGAGCACGCGTACGACAATGAGTCGCTCGCTCGCGCATCACGTGTCATGGTGGGTGGTACTGGTGTTGTCTCTGTGGCCGTTCGCTGGAACCTTGTGTGCCGAGGTTGCTCAACTCCATCACGTGATTGTGTGGAGAAGTCATCCCCGACAGTTCGCTTGGAAAGATCCGGCCAACACCAATTTTGTGGAAGAACAGAACAACGTTGTCGTATTGATGTCGTCGGAACGATCCGTTTGTGGATCAACCTCGTGTCACACGGTGTCAACGGAACTCAAATTTGTGAGTGGAACTACCCTGAGCGCACTTGAGAGATGGTGACATCGGATTGGTGGCATTTTGCGCCCTTTGGGTCATTGAAGTGACGATCGGGGACAACCGGCAAAATGGGTCGAATTAGTCGATGTTGGAGATGACTGTCCCAGCCAATCAGAGCTTTCTGTATTGGCGATGACATCTGTTTTCCCGAGAAGATAGTTCTCGACCCAAACTGGTGTTCTCGGGAACTCTTTGTGGGTCACAGACGACAATTTCATTTATGGGACACATGGGGAGAAACTCCGATAATGACCCTCGCTAAGTGTGCCTTGGTTAAATCCCGAGAAATCGTGCCAACACCAAGCCCTTGATTGATTTAGACGTCATTAGAAATAAATAGTCGTCATTCGAAATAAATAGTCGTCACAAGATTTATTTAGGCATTATTCGAAATTAATAGTCGTCTTTCGACTTATTTAGATTTAGGCGCTGATTGTCATCGGTATTGACGGGACTCGGTCATTTGGGCCAGCGGCATCGATGCCTTGTTGTATTTGTCCGGTATAGGGCCAACAGGATGTCTCACTAAGTTCTTCGAAAGGAGGTTCGTTCTTCGCCAATCGCGGAATGTCAATTGCGGCTTTCTTGTGTCTGTTGACAAAATCGGTTTTGGATGTCGAATTAGTCGTACTAGTCGATTTTCCGTCTCCGCTGCTTTTTGCCAGGTGTCCCTGTCGAAATCTGTCGGTGGGAGACGGAGAAAGATCAAGAAGCAAGGCCAAACGGAGACCTCAAGGAAAGAGAGATAGACAGATAGGAGTGGATGTGATCCACGGAACTATTATGATATGTTCAATACAAGTTCCTATTATACTTGTTGATGGGATTTCAGGGACGGCAATAGTCGCTTGAGTGTTGAGTATCGACGGGTGTTCTGCCAATCTGTCTGAACGAAACAGTTTGAAATTGATTCTGTTGCGGATGGTGACGAAGGACATGGCGGTCTCCTCAGTCTCATTCCGCCTAATCTTTCCCTCCTCCCAACCAAACACCATCCACCGCCCACCGCCATTTCAGATTCACGTTTGGTCAGTTGATTGGATCAAAGTGCGCTGCCCTCCATTCATTCTTTCGACTGATCGCTGCCTGATGCCGCGGATCGGAATTCCGCGCACTCGATGAAATACCCGTACGCCATGTCGGCTGTCGTCCCAACGGCACCGGCCGCAATCATTGGAATCAGACCCTTCTTGTATCGCAGAGAGTACGCGGTTCCCAAGCCCACTGCGCCGACGCAGAATCTATATTGCCCCAGGAGACTGTCGTCGGCGTGTTGTATCGTGTTGTGCCGTGCGGTGGGGGGATGAGCATGGTATTGCAATTGTGTGTGCGAAAACAAACGGTATCATATGTCAGGTAAGGCGTTGGCATGGAACAATGGCAGTTTTGTACGGCTCAAAAGAAGACGAGAGTGCTGCGAGATCAGGATTGTGACTAGAGGAGCGTTGCAGGCGGCAATGTAGGATCCTGCATCGTTTACATAGCGCAATGCAGTGGTCCACACGCACAATATTTACATTGCACTTGTAGCAACCAACGCGTGAATTCTTACCATTGCGTCAACTTCTCTTCCTGTGTGCTGGGCCCTCCTTCGGATGGCGCCGCAGATACCTCGCCAGCTTTTGATTGTTCAGATGCCATCTGTTTCCGAATCTGTAGAAATCTTCAACTCGTGCGATGCGCTTGCCGTGTGCTCAGACGTGCAATCGTGCGGTGATCTCATGTGTGTGTCCAAAGATGTTGGCGCAGACTTTGGAAAAGGATACAATCATGTGAGGTGTGGCCAGAGAGATCGTTTCTTCGTTGGCGTGTCTTTTGTGTTGGATCCTTGTTGTTTCTTTGGGAGATTGTAACAAGCTTAGCCAAAGGTAAAATACAAAATTCCGATGTCTGCCACTGTTATTTGATCGATCGATTTGCCCAAGTGGTCTGCCTTGCGTTCTTGGAGCTTTGATTGATGGCCCGAATGCTGTCTTGTAGTATTACGTACGACTACTATGTGCCTGCGTACAGGGGTAGATCGGATGAGTTGAGATCCTGCTAATTGCATTAGTACTACTGGTCTCTATTGCTTTGCGCCGAAGCATAGCGGAGAACCTCAATTGATCGTGGCCTCAATGTCTCTCGCCAGCTCATTCTTGCGGCGGTTCCTTGACGGGTTTGCGAAGAGAGAGGGTGCGTTCGGTAGTTGGAATGATCTCGATTGTGGTGCTGTTATCATCGGCCACAGTCACATTCGCTGCTGCGATCAGGGTGGATGCGCATCCTGAATGATTTCCGGGCTTCATCACAAACGTATCCAAACAAGTGGTCGAGTTTTCTTCTTCGCGCCCAAACTGCATACTTTCGAGGGAGATATTCAGTAAGGGTAGTGTCGAGCCGACGAACGGTGGAATAAAATCTGCATTCATCTCCACACGTGTGCTGTTTTCCCATTCGCCGTTCGCAAAGGCGTCCCCCAAACGAACTCTCACCGTCTCCAACCCACCACTTCTTGCGTTGTTGTGGAAGGATGACATGTACGGAATCGCCGCACAAGAAACACCAACGACGTGCTCCAAAAAATGGGTGCTCGTGTGCAGCTCGATCTGCTCCGCAGGCCACCTATACTCGACAATCATCACAAGGTCGTTGATGTCATGTCTGGAGAGTTCTGTTGGTTCGGTGGTTGGTTCTGATTCCGTTGATGCTGGTGTGGGTATGACCGAAGCGGTTGGTGAGCCGGTTGGCGCCGGTGTTGGGACGACAGTGGGGCTGCTGCTTGGTCCAGATGTTGGTCCAGATGTCGGTCCGTTCGTTGGTCCAGATGTTGGTCCAGATGTTGGCCCGCTAGTAGGTCCGCTGGTTGGCCCAGACGTTGGTCCGCCTGTAGGTCCGTTCGTTGGTCCAGATGTTGGCCCGCTAGTAGGTCCGCTGGTTGGCCCAGACGTTGGTCCGCCTGTAGGTCCGTTCGTTGGTCCGGGCGTTGGGCCACTAGTTGGTCCGCTCGTAGGCCCGCTGGTTGGTCCAGATGTTGGTCCACTGGTAGGTCCAGATGTTGGTCCAGACGTCGGGCCGGAAGTAGGTCCCGAAGTAGGTCCACTTGTTGGTCCAGATGTCGGGCCGCTAGTTGGCCCGGATGTTGGTCCAGACGTCGGGCCGGAAGTAGGCCCCGAAGTTGGTCCGCTGGTTGGTCCAGATGTAGGTCCGCTTGTAGGTCCAGATGTTGGTCCACTTGTAGGTCCACTCGTAGGCCCGTTGGTTGGCCCGCTCGTAGGCCCGCTGGTTGGTCCAGATGTTGGTCCAGACGTCGGGCCGGAAGTAGGTCCACTTGTTGGTCCAGATGTCGGGCCGCTAGTTGGTCCGGATGTTGGTCCGCTGGTAGGTCCAGATGTTGGTCCAGACGTCGGGCCGGAAGTAGGTCCCGAAGTTGGTCCACTTGTTGGTCCATTGGTTGGTCCGCTTGTAGGTCCAGATGTGGGTCCGCTTGTAGGTCCGCTTGTAGGTCCACTTGTAGGTCCACTTGTAGGTCCGCTCGTAGGCTCGGACGTTGGTCCACTTGTTGGTCCGCTCGTAGGCCCGCTGGTTGGTCCAGACGTCGGTCCAGATGTAGGTCCACTCGTAGGCCCGTTGGTTGGCCCGCTGGTTGGTCCGGACGTTGGTCCGTTCGTCGGTCCACTTGTTGGTCCAGACGTCGGTCCGTTCGTAGGTCCGGATGTTGGTCCAGAGGTTGGTCCGCTGGTTGGTCCACTCGTCGGTCCAGATGTAGGTCCACTCGTAGGCCCGCTGGTTGGACCAGAGGTTGGTCCCGACGTTGGACCAGAGGTTGGTCCGCTGGTAGGTCCGGATGTTGGTCCAGATGTTGGCCCAGATGTCGGGCCGCTAGTTGGTCCGGATGTTGGTCCAGAGGTTGGTCCGCTCGTAGGCCCGCTTGTGGGTCCAGAGGTTGGTCCGCTCGTAGGTCCGCTCGTAGGCCCGCTTGTGGGTCCAGAGGTTGGTCCGCTCGTAGGTCCGCTCGTAGGTCCGCTGGTTGGTCCAGATGTTGGTCCGCTTGTAGGTCCACTTGTAGGCCCGCTGGTTGGTCCAGATGTTGGTCCGCTGGTTGGTCCAGATGTTGGTCCGCTGGTCGGTCCAGACGTCGGTCCGCTCGTAGGTCCGCTGGTCGGTCCAGATGTTGGTCCGCTTGTAGGCCCGCTGGTTGGTCCGGACGTTGGTCCAGATGTTGGTCCGCTGGTTGGTCCAGACGTTGGTCCAGATGTGGGTCCACTGGTTGGTCCGGTGGTTGGCCACGAAGTTGGCCACGAAGTTGGCTCGGTGGTTGGCCCGCTGGTTGGCCCGCTGGTTGGCCCGCTGGTTGGCCCGCTGGTTGGTCCGCTTGTAGGTCCGCTTGTAGGTCCGGTGGTTGGCCACGAAGTTGGTGCACTGGTAGGTCCCGATGTTGGTCCCGATGTTGGTCCAGACGTTGGCCCAGACGTTGGCCCAGACGTTGGTCCGCTGGTTGGCTCACTGGTTTCTGGGACGCACATGTTGTCGTTGTCACACATGTAAACCACAGGGTCGGCGTACGGATATCCGCCCGTGGGCGGATAAAGTACCTCGCAGTCCGTCTCGTCGCAGCATTCAAAACTATCGATGTCTGGCAGTCCTTCAATGCTATCGAGAGCTTGCTCGAAGAGGAGTGTATAGATTGAAAGCTTCGGTATTTCTGCCCCGCCCAGAAAATAGAGCACTTCGTCCTTGGGGAGCTCAAAGGAATCGATATCCGCTTCCGCAAGCACTGATCGTTTCAGCACCAACGTCGCCGTTGGCTGGTTGGGCGGCTGCTGGTCGTCGACCACCCACGGATCTATCGGCGATAAGATGCTGTCGTATTGACCATCGAGGCCGTTTGAGATTACCGCATCATACGGTTCCTCGGTCAAATCCACAGTGAGACGGATCGCATCATCTCCCTCGCACTGTTCGTGATTGGTGATGGCCAACTTTGCCTGTGGAAGTTCCAAAAAAGGGAAGATCACAGGGACTTCGAAGCTGGTGCTCTTGGAAAATGTGAAGATTTTGAGGTCCACCACAATTTTGGCTTCGGCTCCAACAATGAATTTGATGCCAGCATCAAATTTGCTGAAATGGAATAGTCGGTCGGGGTTGAGCTGTGCGAGTACTGGAGGTGGGTTCGAAACAACCTCGACAGCGAAGTATGGGCCAGCCTTGACGGAAGGGATGACATAGAGTGTTCCATAAACAACCACTTCAGCTTTCATTTGCACTCCCCCGAACAAGTCCACCGAAGCCTTGCCCCCGAGGTGGTCGTCTAGGTCAGTAGTTGGTCTCTTGGTGATTGGTCGTTTAGTCCACCCTGTGTCCAGCGAGTAGGCGACGTACCAGCCCAAAGTAGCTTGTGTTGTTGCAGTTACCTCAAAGGCAGCTTCGAGGTCATAGCTGCCGTCAGCAAAGAGATAGGCCTCAGGAGTCACACTGACGAACACAGGAACCCACCCAACCGCAAACCTGAAACGCATTTTCTTTCCTTTCACCAACAATCTTTCCTTGCTCACACGTCCCTTGGCATTTGATCCTATTTTGCAAGACGCCGTTGAAGTTAGTGTTGCCGTGAGTTCAGTTGAGACATCGAAGACCCTGCGGCTGCGGAAAAAGGAAAAGTTGATCTCCAATGAGAATTTCAGCACGAATTGCAATTCAATCGATTGACCAACTGTTACTCGTCCAAAAGTCACTTCATCCTCAGCTGTAAAAGGCACGCGAACGGTGCTCCGGAGGTCAATGTCAGACCCTAACAGGCGACCCGCTCCGGGTGATCCACGCACGCCGTCTGATTCGTCCTCGATGTCGAAAGCCGCTGAAACGCTGAGACGTTCGAAGATGTCCACGATGCTTCCGTGCTTCACCACCCAAGACATTGTACCGCTGTTTCCCTGGTTACCAGTACCTTCGATTGAGAGGAGTTGGACAATGTAAGGCTCGCCAGAACTGTCCAAGCCCGTAATCCAATTTCCCACAACGAGGTCTGCGCTTTGGCTTTCTGGGAATGTCATTGAAGCATTTCCCTCACGCTGGACCAGATCAGTGTCTTGTTCCATGGAAACGACAGTGATGTTTGGGTGAATGACGGGATCTGCCGAGGAGACAATCAGGGCGACGGGCTCACGGTTGGACGACACCCAGTCATCGCTGACCTTGGCGACGATGAGTAGGTTCAACAATGCTCCGTTGGTAAGGTTGGTAAGGGTGAAGTTGAGATCGGTAATCTCGATGGTCTCCACGAAGAAGTCGTCACGAAGATCTTCGAGTGTGACGTTGGTGAAGTTGACGCCGTCTTGCGCGATGAACAGTTCGTAAACGATATCTTGGCAAGTATCGGCCTCAAAAGTCTCGGAAGCATTGAGGAACTGGGGAGGATACCATTCCATCTCGATCACTCCTTGGCGTGCCGAGACGGCAGCTGCGAAGCCCACGAAGAAGAGGTTGGCATCATCTGGGTTGCAGGTCGTATTGGTGTCATCGAACTTTGGTCGTTTGGACAAGGTGGAATGGGGATTTTGAAGTTTGGGAAGATGGTGATTTGCAGGAGAGGAACACGAGAAATCGTCGGTCGATTGATGAATAGATCGATTGCTGTTTGTTAGAAGAGCTTGCTCGAAGGGTAGGTGGGTGACATGTGCAGGTTCGTGGAAGGCAACCAGGCAGCATCAACGCGAAGGTGAGTGGCACAAGGCAACCAGCTCAACGCGAGAAAGTGGATTCTTCAAACGCTTCATGATTTTCGATTGAACGTACCAACTTGCGCGTGCGAATCATGGTGGTGTCGGTGGGTCCATTTCCCGTGTCTCCACTCGCAAGCACAAGGCAGGCGAGGGATAGAAGGAGGATGAGACGACCGCTGATGGTCGAAAATGGAATCATGGTTGCTCGATGCCGTACTCGTTGATTGGTTGTGTTGCTGATACTTGTGAAGATGATCCAATTTGGAATTGTGAACCTTTGGTTTGAATTTCATGAAAGCAACTCCGTCGGGTCTACCGCCGCCGTCGGCACCACAGTTGCTACCGTAGTTGGCACTACGGTTGTTTCTGCCAACATTGCTGCCAACATTGCTGCTTGAGTTCCTTCGGCAATCGCTGATGCTGTCGTCACCGCCATCGTCGCTATGAACATTGGTGCTGTCATCGTGGTGCATAATTTCCTTCTTTCCAGACGAGCATGGGATTTGCTGAAGATGATCGAGTGATAGTTGCGGTATCGGAACCGGTGGGTGCTTGATCTCATAAATACGGCAACGGCAACACTGCTGCCACGACGTTGTCGCTGCGGATCGTCGACGACATTTATCGAGCTGAGGTGGAAAGTGGTGAAGACTGATGCGGTATGGTACCGTGGTGTGTGGACGCAGAATCGGAACTGCTTCATCGAGCGGCGTTTGCTTGCTCATCATTGTCTCGATTGAGGACCTGTGCAAAGATCGCCGCAGCGAACGAAACCTTCAATCCATCTCTGTCTTCTACGTATGTTTGACATGTTACCATCTCGTTGGAGTATCCTCCCGTTGCCATGGGTGCGTCACTGTGTCCGTATCCAATCGCCAGCATAGTTTGCAGCAGTTCCTCATCGTTGCAATAAGTTCCAACATGGTGACATCTTGCCAAGTTGTGTTGACAAAGAAATCATTTGTCGACCATCGGAATCCGCGAATGGCAAGATTGTAAAGCAAGAGCAGGTGCCCGAATTTGGAATCGACTCCTGCAAGTATCTTGGGCTCACATGCACTTTGGACGTGTCTCTGGAGCAATACCCAAGCCCGAGGAGTCGATCTTGAACTCAGTCGAGCGATGCACGGATCTTGGGCCGGCTTCAAGGGCATGCTCGTCTGGCTTCATAAATCCCATCGTTCAGAGCTTGGTGTTCCCACCCAATGCGTGCCGCCTTCATTCCAACTTGGTCCCGACCGCAGAACTGACGCAGCCAAGGCCGCCGCCATGGCCTCTCCTCTGCCGGGGGTGGTCGTCGAAGCAGGGCATCTGTCTCTGTGCGAGGATCTTTTTGTGATCTTCTGTTTGGAGTTTGTTCTTGGTTGCCGATGTCGTCACCACTTCTCACAAACGAAGATGGTAGCTAAAAGCAAAATACGATGTTCATGTTGGTATACGGTCGAAGGCCAGACGGAGCAGCAAATGAACCCCTGTTCACAGCCTCAGCAGAGACAACAGAGACGAGTCATAATAACTTCACATCACACACACACACACACTACTCGTATCGTCTCCCGATCATCACAGTTCATTATTCCGACCACTTTGATAAGCACGACTGCGCAACCAGAGACTGCTGAAGTGCTTTTTGGATGGAATGACGTCACCGGACACACCCAATAATGTCATTTGTGCTCACACAAAATGTTCCCAAGCTCCGCGGAGATTCGTCGCGGTTGCTACGCGCTCATCTTTTGGAGGCCACGAATAGTCGCACTCCATCGAACGAGCAATCCCCCTCCAGTTATGATTTGGGCGGCCTGCATCACTTTCGAGACCTGAATGAGTGCTTTATCACCATCACCTCTGCCTCTCTGTCTACTTCACAACCTACTCATTCCAAATTCGAAGCTGCTTTGTACGCATGTCGCAGGCATTCACCGACACCCGCGCGTACGTTTCGTTTTCACCGTTGCAATCAAGAGCGCAGTGATTGACAGCCATGCGATTACGCACGTTGGGGGTCCGTGGTTTCCAATGCCGCATCGCTATTGCATGATGTCGCAGGTGATGCCCCGCCCACTGTCTCTTCATGCTGCGAGAGGGTATTGAGAGGGCATTGCGTTGGAATGGTTCCGCCACAAATACATGTGCCGGTCATGACATCATTGCTACTTGCGTCGTTGCGTTGTCCATCATTATCTTCGTTGGAATACTTGCGCATTTTGTTGATCTAGCTGATGCCGCAGGTTTGCGCTCACTTTGGACGGCGTGGATGATGCCGGGCATGTTCTGCTCGTTCATGCTCCAATCAGACCATCGCACAAACAAGGGTACATGTGATCAACGAAAGTGGTGGTCCCAACGCATCGCAGCCGATCGTAGAGGCATCTATTGCTGCCAGCGCGGTCGCTGCCCATTGTAAACGTCAACCACTTATATGTCTTCCTTGCTTCAATGATTGACTTGGCACCGTCTCCGTCTTCCACGCTTGGCGGCGGACTGCGTTCCTTTTATTTTGCCTGTTGTTGGTTCCGCAGTTTTGAGTGAAGATGTGAGCGTTGGTTTGTCGTTGTGGATTTGTCGCACTTCTGTTCAATTGGCGGGAAGTCATGTCTCACCTAGAAGATAATTAGCTACATCATCGCTACGTATCTGCTGCTCTACTTGGTGAAGGGTGGACAATGAGATAAGCGTCTCTAGCGAGACCGCAAACAGCATTATCGTGTGGGTGGCGATCGGAAAAATGAATGGCACAAACAACACAACAAACACGATCTCGCGAAAATGCATCCACGAGAGGCCAGCCACCGTATGCACATACCATGCCTCTCGGCGAATAACAAGCTCAGCCGAAGACAAAACAAGATCAATCGAACGCTGTACAATCGGACAATAGTAGAATATGTGTGTGGATATGTGTTACCACTACTTTACTCTTCTTGGATGTGGACGAATGGAGTTCGTCGTGGTGGATCTGCCTTTGCCTCTGGGTGTTGGGCAATTGGTGGCTCAATCCAAATCCAAAAGAGTGCAAACGCAAGAGCTCAAGCGATCGGTTCAGGGTCAAGCCCAGGTCTTCACAATTCAGGATTAGAATCATTGCCTTCCTCTTGATGGCAAATCTCACCGTCAGGGCACTTCGATCTTAGACTGAGGGGAATACATTTGAATAGTACGCAGAAAAAATGCCGCTCACAGTCACTGTTATTGCAGCATTCGGAGCCGTATGCAGCACCCAGCTGCCCTTGAATGTCCTTCAGATCTTGAGCAAAGAGAAGAAAAGGGAACGGAAGAGGTGGAATGGCCGCATTGGCCGCAAAGTACAGAGTCTGGTCACCCGAGGAAAGACGACGATCGGAGAAAGGAGTCTTCGCCGCTGAATCTGGCACTATCAGGCTCACTGTCGTTGGGTTTTTGCTCTCTTTTTCAATCTCCCAAATGCCTGCTGGTGCAAGGGCGAACTTGTGCTGACTCCCGAGTTTGTTTGAGACTAAGCCACTGAAATCGGTCTCCTCAATCTCAATCTCAAGATGTGTCAGGTGCTGTCCTGAGCAGAGGTGACTGGTGGTGGCAACGAACTTTACGGTCGGGAGTTTGGAGAGGGCGATGTCTTTTGAATACTTGAAGATATGTTCGCGGTAATAGTTCACAAGTTTGAAGCCGAAGACATTGAGGTTGATCTGGATTGCCGCAATTGCTCCGATCGCGTAGCCTAGGTCGACATCGAATTTGGTGAAATGGAAGAGTTCATTGATGGAATGATCATGATGCGACGGCAACAACAGTTCCTTTGGGGTGCTTGCGGCCTCGATAGAAAGCTTCGGTCCAGCTTCAACGAAAGGAGCTAGCTTGAGGACTCCATAGAGTGCCACATCGGCTCCCAGTCGCAACCCCCCATAAAGGTCCAGCGATGCACTGGCACTGATATCGTAGTTGAAGTGCCTCTCTGGGTCTGGGCTCTTTGCGCCTGGGCCCCATCCTTTCCCAAGCACGTAGCTGGCTTGCCAATCGAATTCGTCTCGCGACGTAGCAGATACCTCAAAGCTTGCTTCAAGATTCGCTTCGGCTTCAAGAACGAGGTCAGTGATGGGAGTGACTTTGATGCTCACCGGAACTCCACCCACCACAAATGTGACCCATCTGCCCTTCCATTTGTGCAATGCGATGGTTTTGGAGAAGTCAGAGGATATGGACTCTGTGACTGTGAGCGATGCCGTTTGTTCGAGGACGACGGAGACTGCGACCGATGCATCGAAATGAGGCTTTCCATACCAATGCACCCCCATGCTCACGTGAGAATCCAGCCAAAAGCTGAACTCAACGGAGTAGTCGATGTCGATGTGCCCAATGCTCTCGCTCTTCTCGACCTGGAAAGTGAAATGAGCGGCGGACAAGTATTCAATGCGAGATTGCAAAGTGCCACCGCCGCCGCCGCTACCATCACTGTCTCCCGGATCTTTCGGCACCTTTACGACCGAAGACATGTCGAGCAGATCGTAGATATCCGAAAGGGTTCCAGTCTTCGCCCTCCAGGCGACTATACCCGAGCTGGATTCTCCGCTCGTACTGTCTGTGTCCAGCACTGAGATTAGGTTGACGATGTAAGGCTCGCCGTCCCTGTCGTTGCCTGTGATCCAGTCTCCCTCCTTAAATGATCCGCTTTGGCTCTCTGGAAAGTTAATGAAGACCTCGTCACCCTCCTTCACGCTCCACACATAGTCCGTGTCTTCTTCCAAGTAGATCACGTTCTTGCGTTGGTTCAACACAGGGTCGACTGTCGAGATCTGCACTGGGCGGAATTCTCGGTTTGAAGACACCCAGTCATCGCCAACTTTAGCAACGACGAGCAGACTGTGATGGGCTCCAACCTTGAGGTTTTCGACGACGTGGAACAGTTCAGTAGTTTCGTGGTTGTACACTGACTCATCCGCACGAAGATCTTCAAGCGAGGCATCTGCGAAGTTCATGGCACCCTCCACGACGAATGCCTCGTATGTGATGTCTTCGCATTCCTCACCATTGAAGTCATAAGCGGCGTCATGAAACTCAGCAGGGGGCCACACTGCCTCGACCGCTCCTTTGCGTGCCGAGATCGCCGCAGTTAAGCCTGGAAAGATGAGCTTGGCTTGCTCTTGGCTGCATGATTTGAGCGGGTAGTCGCTCTATTCGATTGGACAATTGCGGTGTGCGATTGCATTGCACAATTATCGTTGGAGACAAGGGAAGGTGATGGATTGGCTCATTTTGTGTGAGTAGGGTTGTAACCACGGTGCCCAAGTCAAACAGGTCCCTCCTCAAAGATCGATGAACAGAGGAGGCATAGCAATACCAACCGGCTGAAAATCGCAGCCGCCATACCTCAGCCTCGTTGTCCGACACTGTGCGGCCTATGTGACAATGAACTTACCGGTTGCCCTTGATTGGTGTTGGCGGCTTGGACGCCCATGCTGCCACTCGCAAGCACGAGGCAGGCGAGCGATACAAGGCCGATGAGGCGACCGCTGATGGTCGAAGGCAAGGTCATGGTCCGTGTTGGTTTGTTGTTGTTGTTGTTGTTGTTGCTGATGCTTTCGAAGATGATCCAGGTTGGAATTGTGAGCCTTTGGTTTGGATGTGATGGAATGAGACGACACAGAACAGAACAGCACGCTCATTCTGTATTCGTCGCGAATGGACGCTGGGCGAGGCTCGGTAGCAACCGTCTGTGCCAAAGAGCTGTTCCGGATTTTGTTTCGGCTTGTTTCTCCTCGTCGTTTTCTTCGACATCGACCCATGACGTCCATCTTCACCCTCCCTTCGCAGCTGGTGTTAACGCATCAAGCAGAGGACTTCATCGGCCCCTGCCAACATTCGGATACCAAGGAAAGCAGACAACTGCTGCTCATCCCGACCATAAATCTCAATGGCGTGTCATCTGCTTGTTGGTGGCACCGGGAAACGTTTTCCCTCAACATGCAACCTTGCACATGTGTGAAAGCAGGAAAAGAGTATGCCAAAGTGCGACCGTTGCATGTTGGCGAAAGCAGGAAGAACCATGCATCAAAGGCACAAATCTGAGAAGGATGAGATCCTTGGGAGCACGAAGCGATGCAACTTGACTTTGGTCCAGACAACGAACCGCTTTCAGAGTACTCGTGCGTACCGTCTCCACATAGCCAGCCGGTCGACTTTGACTTCAGCTTGGCTAACATCCCGATTCCGGACGGAAGAGGCGCAGATCCGATCCCAACATGGGGATATAAAGTATCTTCAAGTCGATCTTGATGGTCTGGGCACAGTCGAGTGATGCTGGTCCAATAAATCTGACTGCCTGTGACGGCAAACAGGATCTCGTTGGTCTGCTTCGTGCTTCGTGGTCGGCACTTCTGCATCCCATTCCCCATGCATCCTTCAATGCAACATTCTGTGCAATCTTCCTGTGTCCCACACGCATGTTGATCCGAATTGAGTATCATCTCCAGCGCATCGTCGGCACGTCGGAAACCGAAGACTTTCATCACCGTCAGAGATGCCTTTGTGTTCCTTTGTCGAGAGAGCAAGAGAGAGAGAGAGGTCGTGTGTGTTGGTGTGTCGGTTCTGTCCATTTTCTGCCCGGATGTGTGTTGTGTCTGTGCTTCTGTGCTGGCGGCAATCCCATTCAGTCGCTGTGTGCAGAGTGATCATGTTTCGCAACTAGGACTCTCTCCGAGGCTACTGTGTGTGCACAAGGACTCTCTAGAAGTTGTCACGGGCATTGTGCTATTCTTCACGGCTTTTTGTTTGTTTGTCAACAGTCACGAGAACAGGTCTCAACGGCCTCTTCACTACGGTCCAATGAAGGCTAGAGTGAGTGACTTGAGATCTCTAGACGTGGTCGACATTGCACCATGCTAAGGCAAACGATACGTGAATATTGAGATGTGCACACGCGTGTTGGTACTCGCACACAGAGTCTGTAGTGGCGAGAACGTGGTACAGCGATCTCCGTCAGATTTCCTTGTGCAATGGCATTGACATACTCTCCGAAAATGCGTGTCGACACACAGCTATCTTCGTCGTCGAATGTACTACACGAGCGTGTCTACGCAGCGACTGGATTATTGGACGTGGATCTTGAATGTTGGCTCAGCGGCGCGTGGTACCAGTAGATCGTATAATAGAATAGACCAAGAACACTCACAGAGTTCTCGTAGCCCACACTTGCACAGCTGGGATGCGAGAGGGAGGCAGATCCTCCATGCCTACAAGAGCGCACCCGTGGCAATTGTGCTTGTGCAATGAATGAAGGCGACAACTGGCTAGAGTATTCTGATACTATGCATCGCCTCGCGTACTCGTACCATACTACTTAGTCGCCCTGCATCAGCGCAAGTCACCGGCAGTTATCCTTCGTGACCTGAAGTCATGCACCGCCACCAGTATCCACGCCGCCCACAAGAGCTCGATGGAACGCAACCCAACTCTCCCAACGAGCCGCCCACTCTGTCTGTGTCGATCTATCCCGCTTCTGTGCAACCGACCGAACGTGCAATCGAGCAAGCATTCAGGATTTAATACATGTACAAGCCCCTCACAGAGCAATTGCGAGAATCCATAGATCCGCGACACATATCCATGGTGAGTTTTGTTTCACGGTGTTCTTAGCGCGCCTGCTTTTAAAGGCAGATCGGGGGGTTCGCAGAGGGCCAATTCTGCCTTTAAAGGCAGGCCTGCCTTTAAAGGCAGAATTCCGGCCCCTCAGAGGGGGTCAAAATCCCAAAAAAACAGACCCCAACGCAAACATGACACCCCACTGCGTCAAAACAACACGGTTTTTGCTCTACGCGATGCATACGGACGTTGCAACCGCAAATTTACTTCTGGTTCCTGTGCTTTACAGACTAGTGCCAAAATTGCAACACATGCACACGCAGCACTTGATGTGACCATGTATTTTACACTATTGCATACAATGCTTCAATGCCAATGGAAATTGATCCACCGTATTCGTCGTATGCAACTATATCAGAATTGGTGGTAGATACACTTTGATTGTCATCGGCTCGCCTTTAGTTTGACGTTTACATTGCAGCGGTTTGCGTCTAGAGAGCGTCTACCTGCGCCATTTCTCTTCGCGGTTCTTCGTGTTGTTGTGTGGCATCCTTGTGCTGATCGTCGGTGTTGGTGTCGCGTTGTGCCTTTTGGTGGTTGGTTGTTGCGACATTGGTCGTGTATCACCCCTCGAAGGACAGACCTCAGCCATCGAAGATGAGCCTTGGATCCTGTGTGTGGAACGTGTGGATGTCTATGGACTTGACAAAGTTTTGTAAAACATGAGCTCCGATACATGTGCCACACATGATCTTCTTTCGTGCGTGTCTCAAACAAACCTCGTACAATTACCGTTGTTCTGTCATCGCTTTGCTCAGTGCTCGATCCCTTGTGTCCGTTGTTTTCACCGGCGGTTAACGGCGACGATTTGACGTTACGATGCCAACTCTGCTGTATTCGCGGCCCATTCTGTCACCGGTACACGTTCGACACGGATGACAAACAGCATCAGCCAATCAAACGAATTATGGGTCGCGCATCCACTTTTCTTCGTTCTCCGGAGCTGCCTCCGTCTTGTGCAAAAATCCAACACATCCGCCTTTCGGCATTCACCACAACAAGCCAAGTCAATGCGTGAGGACGAACAGGCACAACTGCACCGTACTCAGTCTGCAAACGACAATGGCAAAATCAATCCAGACTCTGCAAGGACAGTCAAATGCCATGTACGTATTGCACCAACGATCAGTCCAATGCAACATCCAACTGTGCAGATGTAACCACCATGAAAATCTTGGTGGATGGATGAGAGGGCGTTGTTGCAGTTGTTCATTTGAGGCATCGACAGAGAAATAAGCGAAAGGTGCAAGAATGCCGCATGCTTGCATGTTGGATACCGGCTGTGTGTGGATGACACAAGTCATTGCAACAACTCTGACAATAATTAAAATGCAAAGATTAGATTACCTCCTGGGCATCTGCTCCGTAGGCACCTTGCTCCGCCTCTTTGCAACTTCCTGCCGTGCGGGAAGAGAGCACGGAATCTGTAGTACGTATTTGATGTGCATCCTGACACTGGACGAGCTCCCTCGGCGACCCTGCTAACTTCCACTGGGATCGGGCTGGGCGTGCTGCTTGTATTGAATCCAGCGGAGCAATGTACCATGGGCAATCAGCTCCGCCAATATTCGTGCAGCCTGCTCCAGCCAAACCGTGGCCTGTTGTACCAGCGCCTCCCTTCCTGGAGCTGTGCGGACCATCCGCTCGTGGCTTGGCTGAACTTCCTCGAGGTGACACCGACCTGAAGCTACTCGCTGCTGCAAAGCTTGCTCCATTTCGGCTTCGACCGAGTCTTCTTGATGAAACTGCGCTTCGTTCCGAAGCCGCCATTGCTCCCACGCTATTTTCCAGATTCGTCGAATGAGTTGTGCTGACCACTTTCTGGCCGTTTTTCCGTGTCCTGACTTTTCAGAAATTGACCTTGGAGGATACTCCATTGTTCGGAGACCAAACCCTTTCGCAAGGCCGTCGCTCCTATGGACTGCTGGCTTCCCAACGCTGTCTGCATGCCCGCACTCATATCCGCCGGACGTAACAGGACCATGGTGCTGATTTGGCTGCACAGCGCTGAAACTATCGCCTGCATGACGTCCGGGCTTGTGGGATATTTCTGCATCCAGCCGCATATGCTTGCCACGTGCCTGGTCGCCACTTGCACTCTCGCCCGGTCTCTGCATTCCCAAAAGTGCTCACTGCTCTCCCGTTCCCCACAATTGGGACACTTATCAGAGTCGCACAGGCCCCATCGCTTCATTTGTTGGCCTGCAGCCGCCTCTCCAGCTATGAGCTTGATTGAGAGAATCTTCTTTGTGTGGTCAAGGCCTTGCAACGCTCCCGCGACGGCTGCCCAATGTACCTGGTCGCCGTGATGGAGCACTCGCCTTGCCTGCAGGACCCCAATGGCCTCCTGGGCTGCGTGCCGCTCCAAAACACTGGCAAACCGTACCGACATCAGCTTGGACTGACGATGAAATGACACTTGCTCCCCATATATATAGCCCGGTAGACGTGCTCCTCTGGCAAGGACACTCTCGCCGCGCCCGCCAGACAACCCACCTCCACATTGACATTCCAACAACTATGGATGAGCAGGACGCATCAAAGGAATAAAGTTGGAGGTTCCTACGAAGTTTGAGGTTGAAAGGCTGCGCGGAAAGTATTGACAGAAAGGAACAAGCGGAGGACAATCGGTTTCCAAGGGATGATGAAGCACCTATCACATGACTTTTTCTGGTGTGGTGGTGCATATGAACATCCATCACATTGCCAACCCACCCATGCAAGCTATGTGAAGCATCAAGCCACGAATGGGATGGAGAAGTGCGGATTAGATTTATTGAATGGAAGAGGTTGCAATCGATCAAATGCAGCAAATGCATGTTATTGACATGACAGACAACTGACAATGGCACCAGCATCAGGATGGATTGAATTGCAGAGATGCAACTTGGAGCAATTTGGGATACATCAGGGTGTCCTCAATACATCAGGTTCTGGGGTGTGCTGCATGAGGAGAACTGACATGGTTGCGAGCAAGAGATATGATCCAGCACAGCAGCCACCTCCGGATCGACCTTCATTGCCAAACATATTGGTTTTCAACTGTGGACTGACAATGTGCATTGCATGGCGATATAATGTGGCATGCTTGTCACGGGTGGCTATGTTTAGGGTATATGGAGACAATGTGGCAAGTAGGTGGAAGGAATGACTTGATGGCACACATCATCTTGGATGACGAAGTGACAGCTGTATGATGCCCTCCATAGTTTTGGGGAGCACACCTCATGTTATCATCGGGAATGATGTTACATTTAAAGTCAATTTAAATTTAAATTCAATATTCTTATACATCGCCAGTGAGGTGTTCGCATGTCACACTTCATGTTCTTTTCGAATGATCCTGCGCTGACACATAGCATGATAAGCGCTTCTTGGGATCTAATGCAATGTTGCTCTGGACTGAACTGTCCAAGCTAACAAGTCTCACACTGGAGTGCCAAAACGTGACAGCAAGTGCTATTGATTTGACAAAAGTGTGGTGCATCAAAACATGCATGCGATGAATGGTGGATGCAGATGCAAGAGCCTGATGGATGTGATGTGATCTGGAGTGGATAGGCGTTCAGATGCGAGAGACCTATGGATGTGATTCAATCTGGAGCGGATGGGCGTTGAGACGCGAGAGACCGATGGGTGTGATGTGATCTGGAGCGGATTCTCGTTCAGGTGGGAGAGACCGATGGGTGTGATGTGATGTGGAGCGGATGGTCGTCCAGGTGCGAGAGACCATTGGGTGTGATGCGATCTGGAGCGGATGGGTGTTCAGATGCGAGAGACCAATGGGTGTGATGCGATCTGGAGCGGATGGTCGTCCAGGTGCAATCGACCAATGGGTGTGATGCGATCTGGAGCGGATTCTCGTCCAGGTGCAATCGACCAATGGGTGTGATGCGATCTTGACTGGATGGTCGTCCAGGTGCAATTGGCCAATGGGTGTGATGCGATCTGGAGCGGATTCTCGTTGAGATGGGAGAGACCAATGGGTGTGATGCGATCTGGAGCAGATGGTCGTCCAGGTGCGAGAGACCAATGGGTGTGATGCGATCTGGAGCGGATGGTCGTCCAGGTGCAATTGACCATTGGGTGTGATGCGATCTGGAGCGGATTCTCTTCCAGGTGCAATCGAGCATTGGGTGTGATGCGATCTGGAGCGGATACTCGTTCAGATGGGAGAGACCGATGGGTGTGATGTGATCTGGAGCGGATTCTCGTTCAGATGCGAGAGACCGATGGGTGTGATGCGATCTGGAGCAGATGGTCGTCCAGGTGCGAGAGACCAATGGGTGTGATGCGATCTGGAGCGGATACTTGTCCAGGTGCAATTGACCATTGGGTGTGATGCGATCTGGAGCGGATGGTCGTCCAGGTGCAATCGACCAATGGGTGTGTTGCGATCTGGAGCGGATTCTCGTCCAGGTGCAATCGAGCATTGGGTGTGATGCGATCTGGAGCGGATACTCGTTCAGATGGGAGAGACCGATGGGTGTGATGTGATCTGGAGCGGATGGTCGTTCAGGTGCGAGAGACTGATGGGTGTGATGCGATCTGGAGCGGATTCTCGTTCAGGTGGGAGTGACCGATGGGTGTGATGCGATCTGGAGCGGATACTCGTTCAGATGGGAGAGACCGATGGGTGTGATGTGATCTGGAGCGGATGGTCGTTCAGGTGCGAGAGACCGATGGGTGTGATGCGATCTGGAGCGGATTCTCGTTCAGGTGGGAGTGACCGATGGGTGTGATGCGATCTGGAGCGGATGGTCGTCCAGGTGCAATCGACCAATGGGTGTGATGCAATCTGGAGCGGATTCTCGTCCAGGTGCAATCGACCATTGGGTGTGATGCGATCTGGAGCGGATGGTCGTCCAGGTGCAATCAACGAATGGGTGTGTTGCGATCTGGAGCGGATACTCGTTCAGATGCGAGAGACCGATGGGTGTGATGCGATCTGGAGCAGATGGTCGTTCAGGTGCGAGAGACCAATGGGTGTGATGCGATCTGGAGCGGATACTTGTCCAGGTGCAATTGACCATTGGGTGTGATGCGATCTGGAGCGGATTCTCGTCCAGGTGCAATCGACCAATGGGTGTGTTGCGATCTGGAGCGGATTCTCGTCCAGGTGCAATCGAGCATTGGGTGTGATGCGATCTGGAGCGGATACTCGTTCAGATGGGAGAGACCGATGGGTGTGATGTGATCTGGAGCGGATGGTCGTCCAGGTGCGAGAGACCGATGGGTGTGATGCGATCTGGAGCGGATTCTCGTTCAGGTGGGAGTGACCGATGGGTGTGATGCGATCTGGAGCGGATGGTCGTCCAGGTGCAATCGACCAATGGGTGTGTTGCGATCTGGAGCGGATTCTCGTCCAGGTGCAATCGACCATTGGGTGTGATGCGATCTGGAGCGGATACTCGTTCAGATGGGAGAGACCGATGGGTGTGATGCGATCTGGAGCAGATGGTCGTCCAGGTGCGAGAGACCAATGGGTGTGATGCGATCTGGAGCGGATACTTGTCCAGGTGCAATTGACCATTGGGTGTGATGCGATCTGGAGCGGATGGTCGTCCAGGTGCAATCAACCAATGGGTGTGATGCGATCTGGAGCGGATGGTCGTCCAGGTGCAACCGACCATTGGGTGTGATGCGATCTGGAGCGGATGGTCGTTGAGATGGGAGAGACCAATGGGTGTGATGCGATCTGGAGCGGATTCTCGTTCAGGTGGGAGTGACCGATGGGTGTGATGCGACCTGGAGCGGATGGTCGTTCAGGTGCAACCGACCATTGGGTGTGATGCGATCTGGAGCGGATGGTCGTTCAGATGCGAGAGACCGATGGGTGTGATGTGATCTGGAGCGGATGGTCGTTCAGGTGCGAGAGACCGATGGGTGTGATGCGATCTGGAGCGGATGGTCGTCCAGGTGCAATTGACCAATGGGTGTGATGCGATCTGGAGCGGATGGTCGTCCAGGTGCAATCGACCAATGGGTGTGATGCGATCTGGAGCGGATTCTCGTCCAGGTGCAATCAACGAATGGGTGTGTTGCGATCTGGAGCGGATTCTCGTCCAGGTGCAATCGACCATTGGGTGTGATGTGATCTGGAGCGGATGGTCGTTCAGGTGCAATCGACCAATGGGTGTGATGCGATCTGGAGCGGATGGTCGTCCAGGTGCAATCGACCAATGGGTGTGTTGCGATCTGGAGCGGATTCTCGTCCAGGTGCAATCGACCATTGGGTGTGATGCGATCTGGAGCGGATACTCGTTCAGATGGGAGAGACCGATGGGTGTGATGTGATCTGGAGCGGATGGTCGTTCAGGTGCGAGAGACCGATGGGTGTGATGCGATCTGGAGCGGATTCTCGTTCAGGTGGGAGTGACCGATGGGTGTGATGCGATCTGGAGCGGATGGTCGTTCAGGTGCAACCGACCATTGGGTGTGATGCGATCTGGAGCGGATGGTCGTTCAGGTGCGAGAGACCGATGGGTGTGATGCGATCTGGAGCGGATTCTCGTTCAGGTGGGAGTGACCGATGGGTGTGATGCGATCTGGAGCGAATGGTCGTCCAGGTGCAATCAATGAATGGGTGTGTTGCGATCTGGAGCGGATTCTCGTTCAGGTGCGAGAGACCGATGGGTGTGATGCGATCTGGAGCGGATTCTCGTTCAGGTGGGAGTGACCGATGGGTGTGATGCGATCTGGAGCGGATTCTCGTTCAGGTGGGAGTGACCGATGGGTGTGATGCGATCTGGAGCGGATGGTCGTTCAGGTGCGAGAGACCGATGGGTGTGATGCGATCTGAAGCGGATACTTGTCCAGGTGCAACCGACCATTGGGTGTGATGCGATCTGGAGCGGATGGTCGTTCAGGTGCGAGAGACCGATGGGTGTGATGCGATCTGGAGCGGATTCTCGTTCAGGTGGGAGTGACCGATGGGTGTGATGCGATCTGGAGCGAATGGTCGTCCAGGTGCAATCAATGAATGGGTGTGTTGCGATCTGGAGCGGATTCTCGTTCAGGTGGGAGTGACCGATGGGTGTGATGCGATCTGGAGCGGATTCTCGTTCAGGTGGGAGTGACCGATGGGTGTGATGCGATCTGGAGCGGATTCTCGTTCAGGTGGGAGAGACCGATGGGTGTGATGTGATCTGGAGCGGATTCTCGTTCAGATGCGAGAGACCGATGGGTGTGATGCGATCTGGAGCGGATTCTCGTTCAGGTGGGAGTGACCGATGGGTGTGATGCGATCTGGAGCGGATGGTCGTTCAGATGCGAGAGACCGATGGGTGTGATGCGATCTGGAGCGGATTCTCGTTCAGATGGGAGAGACCGATGGGTGTGATGTGATCTGGAGCGGATGGTCGTTCAGATGCGAGAGACCGATGGGTGTGATGCGACCTGGAGCGGATGGTCGTTCAGGTGCAACCGACCATTGGGTGTGATGCGATCTGGAGCGGATACTCGTTCAGATGGGAGAGACCGATGGGTGTGATGTGATCTGGAGCGGATGGTCGTTCAGGTGCGAGAGACCGATGGGTGTGATGCGATCTGGAGCGGATTCTCGTTCAGGTGGGAGTGACCGATGGGTGTGATGCGATCTGGAGCGGATACTCGTCCAGGTGCAATCAACGAATGGGTGTGTTGCGATCTGGAGCGGATACTCGTTCAGATGCGAGAGACCGATGGGTGTGATGCGATCTGGAGCAGATGGTCGTCCAGGTGCGAGAGACCAATGGGTGTGATGCGATCTGGAGCGGATGGTCGTTCAGGTGCAATCGACCATTGGGTGTGATGCGATCTGGAGCGGATGGTCGTTCAGGTGCAACCGACCATTGGGTGTGATGCGATCTGGAGCGGATGGTCGTTCAGGTGCGAGAGACCGATGGGTGTGATGCGATCTGGAGCGGATTCTCGTTCAGGTGGGAGTGACCGATGGGTGTGATGCGATCTGGAGCGAATGGTCGTCCAGGTGCAATCAATGAATGGGTGTGTTGCGATCTGGAGCGGATTCTCGTTCAGGTGCGAGAGACCGATGGGTGTGATGCGATCTGGAGCGGATTCTCGTTCAGGTGGGAGTGACCGATGGGTGTGATGCGATCTGGAGCGGATTCTCGTTCAGGTGGGAGTGACCGATGGGTGTGATGCGATCTGGAGCGGATGGTCGTTCAGGTGCGAGAGACCGATGGGTGTGATGCGATCTGAAGCGGATACTTGTCCAGGTGCAACCGACCAATGGGTGTGATGCGATCTGGAGCGGATGGTCGTTCAGGTGCAACCGACCATTGGGTGTGATGCGATCTGGAGCGGATGGTCGTTCAGGTGCGAGAGACCGATGGGTGTGATGCGATCTGGAGCGGATTCTCGTTCAGGTGGGAGTGACCGATGGGTGTGATGCGATCTGGAGCGAATGGTCGTCCAGGTGCAATCAATGAATGGGTGTGTTGCGATCTGGAGCGGATTCTCGTTCAGGTGCGAGAGACCGATGGGTGTGATGCGATCTGGAGCGGATGGTCGTTCAGGTGCAACCGACCATTGGGTGTGATGCGATCTGGAGCGGATGGTCGTTCAGGTGCAACCGACCATTGGGTGTGATGCGATCTGGAGCGGATGGTCGTTCAGGTGCAACCGACCATTGGGTGTGATGCGATCTGGAGCAGATGGTCGTCCAGGTGCGAGAGACCAATGGGTGTGATGCGATCTGGAGCGGATACTTGTCCAGGTGCAATCGACCAATGGGTGTGATGCGATCTGGAGCGGATGGTCGTCCAGGTGCAATTGACCAATGGGTGTGATGCGATCTGGAGCGGATGGTCGTCCAGGTGCAATCGACCAATGGGTGTGTTGCGATCTGGAGCGGATTCTCGTCCAGGTGCAATCGACCATTGGGTGTGATGCGATCTGGAGCGGATACTCGTTCAGATGGGAGAGACCGATGGGTGTGATGTGATCTGGAGCGGATGGTCGTTCAGGTGCGAGAGACCGATGGGTGTGATGCGATCTGGAGCGGATTCTCGTTCAGGTGGGAGTGACCGATGGGTGTGATGCGATCTGGAGCGGATGGTCGTTCAGATGCGAGAGACCGATGGGTGTGATGCGATCTGGAGCGGATTCTCGTTCAGGTGGGAGTGACCGATGGGTGTGATGCGATCTGGAGCGGATGGTCGTTCAGATGGGAGAGACCGATGGGTGTGATGCGACCTGGAGCGGATGGTCGTTCAGGTGCAACCGACCATTGGGTGTGATGCGATCTGGAGCGGATACTCGTTCAGATGGGAGAGACCGATGGGTGTGATGTGATCTGGAGCGGATGGTCGTTCAGGTGCGAGAGACCGATGGGTGTGATGCGATCTGGGGCGGATTCTCGTTCAGGTGGGAGTGACCGATGGGTGTGATGCGATCTGGAGCGGATGGTCGTTCAGATGCGAGAGACCGATGGGTGTGATGCGATCTGGAGCGGATTCTCGTTCAGGTGGGAGTAACCGATGGGTGTGATGCGATCTGGAGCGGATGGTCGTCCAGGTGCAATCAATGAATGGGTGTGTTGCGATCTGGAGCGGATTCTCGTTCAGGTGCGAGAGACCGATGGGTGTGATGCGATCTGGAGCGGATGGTCGTTCAGGTGGGAGTGACCGATGGGTGTGATGCGATCTGGAGCGGATGGTCGTCCAGGTGCAATCAATGAATGGGTGTGTTGCGATCTGGAGCGGATTCTCGTTCAGGTGCGAGAGACCGATGGGTGTGATGCGATCTGGAGCGGATGGTCGTTCAGGTGCAACCGACCATTGGGTGTGATGCGATCTGGAGCGGATGGTCGTTCAGGTGCAACCGACCATTGGGTGTGATGCGATCTGGAGCAGATGGTCGTCCAGGTGCGAGAGACCAATGGGTGTGTTGCGATCTGGAGCGGATTCTCGTCCAGGTGCAATCGACCATTGGGTGTGATGCGATCTGGAGCGGATACTCGTTCAGATGGGAGAGACCGATGGGTGTGATGTGATCTGGAGCGGATGGTCGTTCAGGTGCGAGAGACCGATGGGTGTGATGCGATCTGGAGCGGATTCTCGTTCAGGTGGGAGTGACCGATGGGTGTGATGCGATCTGGAGCGGATGGTCGTTCAGATGCGAGAGACCGATGGGTGTGATGTGATCTGGAGCGGATGGTCGTTCAGGTGCGAGAGACCGATGGGTGTGATGCGATCTGGAGCGGATTCTTGTTCAGGTGGGAGTGACCGATGGGTGTGATGCGACCTGGAGCGGATGGTCGTTCAGGTGCAACCGACCATTGGGTGTGATGCGATCTGGAGCGGATACTCGTTCAGATGGGAGAGACCGATGGGTGTGATGTGATCTGGAGCGGATGGTCGTTCAGGTGCGAGAGACCGATGGGTGTGATGCGATCTGGAGCGGATTCTCGTTCAGGTGGGAGTGACCGATGGGTGTGATGCGATCTGGAGCGGATGGTCGTCCAGGTGCAATTGACCAATGGGTGTGATGCGATCTGGAGCGGATACTCGTCCAGGTGCAATCAACGAATGGGTGTGTTGCGATCTGGAGCGGATTCTCGTCCAGGTGCAATCGACCATTGGGTGTGATGCGATCTGGAGCGGATGGTCGTTCAGGTGCGAGAGACCGATGGGTGTGATGCGATCTGAAGCGGATACTTGTCCAGGTGCAACCGACCATTGGGTGTGATGCGATCTGGAGCGGATGGTCGTTCAGGTGCAACCGACCATTGGGTGTGATGCGATCTGGAGCGGATGGTCGTTCAGGTGCGAGAGACCGATGGGTGTGATGCGATCTGGAGCGGATTCTCGTTCAGGTGGGAGTGACCGATGGGTGTGATGCGATCTGGAGCGAATGGTCGTCCAGGTGCAATCAATGAATGGGTGTGTTGCGATCTGGAGCGGATTCTCGTTCAGGTGCGAGAGACCGATGGGTGTGATGCGATCTGGAGCGGATGGTCGTTCAGATGCGAGAGACCGATGGGTGTGATGCGATCTGGAGCGGATTCTCGTTCAGATGGGAGAGACCGATGGGTGTGATGTGATCTGGAGCGGATGGTCGTTCAGGTGCAATCGATCAATGGGTGTGATGCGATCTGGAGCGGATGGTCGTCCAGGTGCAATCGACCAATGGGTGTGATGCGATCTGGAGCGGATGGTCGTTCAGGTGCAACCGACCATTGGGTGTGATGCGATCTGGAGCGGATGGTCGTTCAGGTGCGAGAGACCGATGGGTGTGATGCGATCTGAAGCGGATGGTCGTTCAGGTGCAATCGACCATTGGGTGTGATGCGATCTGGAGCGGATGGTCGTTCAGGTGCAACCGACCATTGGGTGTGATGCGATCTGGAGCGGATGGTCGTTCAGGTGCGAGAGACCGATGGGTGTGATGCGATCTGGAGCGGATTCTCGTTCAGGTGGGAGTGACCGATGGGTGTGATGCGATCTGGAGCGAATGGTCGTCCAGGTGCAATCAATGAATGGGTGTGTTGCGATCTGGAGCGGATTCTCGTTCAGGTGCGAGAGACCGATGGGTGTGATGCGATCTGGAGCGGATTCTCGTTCAGGTGGGAGTGACCGATGGGTGTGATGCGATCTGGAGCGGATTCTCGTTCAGGTGGGAGTGACCGATGGGTGTGATGCGATCTGGAGCGGATGGTCGTTCAGGTGCGAGAGACCGATGGGTGTGATGCGATCTGAAGCGGATACTTGTCCAGGTGCAACCGACCATTGGGTGTGATGCGATCTGGAGCGGATGGTCGTTCAGGTGCAACCGACCATTGGGTGTGATGCGATCTGGAGCGGATGGTCGTTCAGGTGCGAGAGACCGATGGGTGTGATGCGATCTGGAGCGGATTCTCGTTCAGGTGGGAGTGACCGATGGGTGTGATGCGATCTGGAGCGAATGGTCGTCCAGGTGCAATCAATGAATGGGTGTGTTGCGATCTGGAGCGGATTCTCGTTCAGGTGCGAGAGACCGATGGGTGTGATGCGATCTGGAGCGGATGGTCGTTCAGATGCGAGAGACCGATGGGTGTGATGCGATCTGGAGCGGATTCTCGTTCAGATGGGAGAGACCGATGGGTGTGATGTGATCTGGAGCGGATGGTCGTTCAGGTGCAATCGATCAATGGGTGTGATGCGATCTGGAGCGGATGGTCGTCCAGGTGCAATCGACCAATGGGTGTGATGCGATCTGGAGCGGATGGTCGTTCAGGTGCAACCGACCATTGGGTGTGATGCGATCTGGAGCGGATGGTCGTTCAGGTGCGAGAGACCGATGGGTGTGATGCGATCTGGAGCGGATTCTCGTTCAGGTGGGAGTGACCGATGGGTGTGATGCGATCTGGAGCGAATGGTCGTTCAGGTGCAACCGACCATTGGGTGTGATGCGATCTGGAGCGGATGGTCGTTCAGGTGCAATCGACCAATGGGTGTGATGCGATCTGGAGCGGATGGTCGTTCAGGTGCAACCGACCATTGGGTGTGATGCGATCTGGAGCGGATGGTCGTTCAGGTGCAACCGACCATTGGGTGTGATGCGATCTGGAGCGGATGGTCGTTCAGGTGCAACCGACCATTGGGTGTGATGCGATCTGGAGCGGATGGTCGTTCAGGTGCAACCGACCATTGGGTGTGATGCGATCTGGAGCGGATGGTCGTTCAGGTGCAACCGACCATTGGGTGTGATGCGATCTGGAGCGGATGGTCGTTCAGGTGCAATCGACCAATGGGTGTGATGCGATCTGGAGCGGATGGTCGTTCAGGTGCAACCGACCATTGGGTGTGATGCGATCTGGAGCGGATGGTCGTTCAGGTGCAACCGACCATTGGGTGTGATGCGATCTGGAGCGGATGGTCGTTGAGATGGGAGAGACCAATGGGTGTGATGCGATCTGGAGCGGATGGTCGTTCAGGTGCGAGAGACCAATGGGTGTGATGCGATCTTGACTGTATGGGCGTTCTGACGCGTCTGTGGATTCGAGGGCTTTTTGGCCTTCATGCATTTTGCTTGTTTGCAGATGCCAAGGTCAATGGGTGTGATGTGGTGCTTATGCGACGGTCAAAATGAAGAAATTGCTGAGCGTCGATGCGATGTCATGGTGCAATGGACGCAATGGATGTAATGTATGCAATGTCGGTGTATGTGGTTGGGATGCGGATGTGATAATGATCAAGTTTTTCGATTGTTGTGGTGACGGTCCTGTGTCTGACGCTCAATCTGGACTCCGTTTGCACCACTCGCCGAGTTTTTTGCTGTTGCTGTTTGGGACGATGGACTCGTGTTTGGATGATCACGGGAGTATTGGTAATGCGCACCACGCAAAAGTTTTCAAACTCAACGGATGGTTTCTGAAGTCACTGGTCTCTGCCTGCACTGAAATCAACGGTTGTGTCTGGAGGTTTGGAGCCATTTGTTGGAATGAAATTATTATTCCCCACACCCTCCTCATGTCATAAAACGCCTCAACCCACGTTGACTCGCGTTTGGGAACATCGAAAGCCCGTCCACACCAACCACTGCTGAGCCAGAACCGAGATTTGGGGAGGGGGACATTTCTTCCGTGACTCAAAATCTCTTGTGGGACTCAACGAATCGATCAAATCTCTCAACAACACTATCATCATCAAATCGATCTATTAATAGCTTTTGGAACAAATAGAGCTGCTGCACTCATCTACCCCACATTCCACTTGTACCTCAACTTAGTTCATCGCAGCCAGCCCTGTGCAAGATTCTTAGATTTGTGTTACATCTATTGAGTGACCATGTCTTTGGATCATGCTTTCGGAGGCAATGATGACTTGTGGGAGGATGATGACAGCAACGGAGGCATTGATCCAGACAATCTAGACTTGGAGCTACTTGATGAAGATGCTGTTGTCCATCCTTCGGATGACAACACAGTCATTTGGACTCCTGATGACTTTGATCTGGACGATGACAACGATGACACTAATGGAGATGACTTGGATGCAACAGATCCCAAGAGTAGCACCTCCAACTCCAACAGCAACTACCTCATATCAGAAGAGAACGAAAATACAGCTTCTACGCAGGATAACAACATCTCGAACACCAACAATGCCAATCCCACTCCTACAATTGCACTTGCATCCACCCGCAACACCAAATCCGATGCAGCAAAGCTGGCAAGCATGAGCCTGAAGTGGAAGCTGCAGACAGGGGTGGACGAGAAGCATCATGTCACAGTTGGTGAAGCCCGTGCAGACAGCAAAGTCATCATGAACAAGGAGATGGTGCACATTCGGAAATCAATGCAAAAGCTCACCAACAGCAAACGCCCAACACCGAATGATATCATTGATCTTGTCTTTGGTACCTCATCTCGTCTGTACACAGAAGCATTTGCAAAGGATGATGTGAAGATGGATGCATTGGAGTACCTGCAGTTCATGGTTGCATTCAGCACACAGTCAACCTTCCGGACATCTACGAAAAACATGTACACCATGGGCTTGCTGAGCACCAAAGTGGGGTCCCCGAGCAAGACCGAGTACAATGATTGGTGGTGCAAAATCCATGCAGACAGCAACAAGATTGAGTCCAACGCTCACTACTTCTGGCAGGATCTCCAGGCTCAGTGCAATCACACTTTGAAGCAACTGGTTGTGAGAGGCATGGCCGGCCAACGCACTGTGACAATCGATGATGATAAAGTGCACTGCGAGAGCACCAAAAAATCGCGAAGTGGCATCTCCCGGCACAAGCATCCAAAGGCCAATAGATGGGGGTGAGTTGTACTGTGCACAACCTCTGCTTTTTGGATCATGGATTGAATGTATGTCATGATTGTACAATTGTCGATAATTTTGAATCTCACAGGCACCACATGCATGTCTGCATCCCTCTCTTTCTTGTCGAATCTTGTTTCTTCTCTATCTCTTGAACTTGCGAAATGTCCATGCAAAGATTCACCATCGATACCTTGGCAATGACAATGTCCGGGGTCCCTTGCGGAGTCCAAGTCATCCAGGAAACCAAGACGAGCACCGCATTGGCTCTGATCAAGACCCAATTCGAAACCACCAATGGTTGCAGAACACAGAAGTTCTTGCTGATCGTGGATATGGCTCTCTCAAGCTCACACAGGGTCTTGTTGAAGGTGGAGCGGACCTTCAAGGCACTCACAAGAGGGCTCCACACATGCCATTCATCAATGGAACGTACCGGACCAACCCAAACCAACTCATGATCAGTGTGACAGAACCCACAAGACTCTTCCTTGCCACCTCCAACAAGGTGAAGGGTGCAACCTACTGTTGCTATGGTCTCCGAGACAACGGAAAGATGATCATGATGGCAAAGACGGGAGTTGGAAGGTTCGAATGGGATCTCACCATGGCAAAGGTGAAAGAGGAGATCATGTACCTTCGCCACGTTCAAGCCAAGCGCACGAATCACCCAGATCTTCTGGCTCATCCAGAGAAGTTCCCAGAGTA
The DNA here is from genome assembly GCA_026770025.1 of Craspedostauros australis. Taxonomy (NCBI): domain Eukaryota; phylum Bacillariophyta; class Bacillariophyceae; order Mastogloiales; family Achnanthaceae; genus Craspedostauros; species Craspedostauros australis. The sequence goes on along the minus strand of JAMXDE010000060.1, from coordinate 15,676 downwards.
CTTCTCTGCAGCTGTCGTGAACCTGGAGAAGTCTCCTGCTGCGGTTGCTCGCAATTCAGGCCAGAGGCGACGCAATTCAAGCCATCCAGAATGCACCGAATGACCCAGATGCAGTCAAGGCAGCCGTCACCCTTGCCAAACAAGCCTCACAGGCAGCGGATGATGCGGAAGACAAGGCAAGGATGAGATGGGCACAGAAGATTCGTGACCTTGATGTTGTTGGGATGACCTGCGAACAGCGAGATCCGCTTTGGTTCATGTTGCGAAAGTTCTGCTTGACAAGCTCCACCGTCCACAACATCATCAACGTGGTCCTGGCCAGCACCGAGTGGTGCAAGGAGACGAATGGCCATGTTCTCCATCATCAGGCATGGGAAATCATTGCCACATTCATGGGCATCGACGTTGAAGCCAGAAAGCAACAAGCCATGTGGAGATCGGAACAGGTGAAGTCAAGAATTGGGCACGGGAGCGATTCAATCTCCTCACAGATGATGCCGAAGACTCAAAATCCATCGAGCAAACAATCACCCAAGTTCTCAGAATCGCGACAATCCTCCTGTCGACTGGCTGCTCGAAGATGTGACTGAATTGGTGGTGCTCTTCTGTGGCGGATTCAAGCCAAAAACAGCTGACAGTATCTACAAGAAGCTCAGGACTGTGATCCAACGACAGCAGAAGCCGGATCGCCGGTATGTTGCCATTACACCAAAGACCATGGCGGCAATCTACAAGGCAAGATTCCCCAACTCTGGCAATCTTCCGGCAAAGGGTGAAATGATGAAGGCATTGGTGCGGCATGACAAAGCATCTATCACTTCGGCTCTTGACAATCTGGAGGTGGACGGTTTCCGACGACGATGTTGAAGGCAACAGCACCAGCAATCTTGCCCGTTTCCCATCGGCCGACAATGGCATTGGCATCGACTCTCTGGCTTCCCTTCCTGTTTGAAGCCGATGTCATGCTTGCCACCGACACAATGTCGAAGGCGACACCGAAGGCATCAGCAACAACGATGTGAGGAATAACGAAGAGGACGGAGGCATGATGGCACTGAAGGAGGCCTTGGTGAAAGAGGCGCTGAAGACATGGTTCATGAAGCCTTTCACTGGTGAGGAGCGACGTGCCACCAGACTGGGCCACACCAATGAGCAGCCACTCATGAAGAAAGCTGAAAAGATATCGGAATTGACTGGAGATCCTAGCTGTGTGAAGGCCGCATACACAGCAGGGTTGGTGCATCGTGGAGACAAGCCCTATGCTCGATCATCCTGTTGACTTTCTTGCAGTTGTCGGAGACAGCACCAACGATGAAGATGATGAGGTCTTTTGTTGTCGAGATGAAGACCAGGGCCTCGCGCAAAACCAAGGAGGAGGAGAAGGAGCATCAGTTGTCTGTGCAACGCCAATACAGGTTGGATCCCAACTTGCATCTCTTTGCAGACTCAGAGAGCAACATCTTTCGGGCATTGATCCGCAAGGAAGGCGAAAGACTCCAGTTGCTCCATCATGCATTCGTCTACGGTGTCAGTGGAGCACTCATGGTGATTGGTAAGTTCGATGGCATTGGCATTGACTATGTGTGATGAGATCCGGTCCATGCTGCTTCCACCAATGCACGATGTTCGCATGCTTTGACACCATACTAACTCGTTGCTCACTCTGCTACTTGTGATACTTGATTTGGAACGGCATGGCAAGCAGGTGACAGCGGGGCCGAGATCCTCAGATCTGTTGCGACCAGATTCACACCTGCATTGATGGAAGCCTATGCCTTGGTGCTTGACGATCTGTACAAGCTTGTGATCGAGTTTGCATACGAAGGAAGATTCACCGGGACGAACTCCATCTGAAGATCTCATGAGGCAGTTCATGTCATCCAATCCGGGCAGCGGCAACTTCGAGGGCAAAGGCTCCCAACCTCCCGAACATGTCAGAGGATGACCTCTTCCATCAGCTCATGATGTGGAAAGGATGTGAAAATCTCACCTTCCCGGTCCCTCGTGTCAAGACCTTCCTTCCAAAGCTGGCAGCAAGATGGAACTCATGAAGGGTGGTTCCGATATCATGTCAAGATTGATGGAACAGCACAAGGTTGAAGCCCCCAAAAGTCTCCTTCCAATGCGTACTTGTGTCGCGTCTGATGCAACTGATGATGACGCTCGTGCACAAGCTAATCCAGATCACGGGACAACAGGGCAATCCGAGACAAATGCAGATCTCGATCGATCACCATCGTTGATCCATCTTCGGAACAAGATGAACAAGAAGTTGAGCTACCGTGACTCCCTTGCTGCACATTACCAAACGCCTATCCCACCACTTGGCTGTGGCTTACACTCAAACCCGACTGGCACGTGAAACCAAATGACGAGACGAGGCTCAGACACATTAGGGAAAAGCTGAATCTCCCGCCAGCAGCATCGAATCATGCAATGGCGGTGAGTTCAAAATTGAATGGAGCAACCAGAGGACTCGACAACCGTTGCTTGCCATCCTTGGGAAGACCCCAACTGAGAGGACTGCAACAGAGGCATTGTTCATCGAAGGCCTTGTACAAAGGGGACCATACCCTTGTGACGGTTCCAAACAAGAGGAGAAGCTGCGTCGTGTGCAATCAGCAAGTCACATTCATATTGCACAGGATGTCATCTGACAGTCTGCGGAGTGGGCACACCGACAAAGTCTGCATGGATGGAGAAGTGCGGCATCCCAGGTCGTCTGGCACTGGTGAAGGCATCCACGAAAGATGGGGTCCTGGAGATTCCCAACACATGCCACCACATCCTGCATAGCAGAGACACCAAATGGTGCCACGAAGGTTGGGTAAAGGATTGAAGAAGGCTGCTCAACCTGCAGTCGTGGCAGTTCAGAACAGTCACGAACCAGCTGAAGAAGCTGGAACAGATGGCAGGGCAGCGCAGCAGCAGTAGCACAAGTAACCCAAGAGGGTGGAGATGACAAACAGGGTGAAGAAGAATCGCAAGCAAGGAGGGAGGCAGACAACAGGAAGGCTGCGGCAGAGATGAAGAAGAAACGAGCGGCAGCTCAATTTGCCGCTGAACAGAAGGCTCGCAGCAAGAAACGACACCGCACAACCTGAATGCACTCCAGAGAGATCCGCGCCAACAGTAGGGAAAAGCAGCATCAATAGCATATCAGCTCACCTACGCAGATGCAACAGATCTGTGCCAGAAGACAGACAATGACACGAAAATCAAACGGATTATGAACGCGAAAGGCAAACTACGGGAACTGAAATTAACACGTGAATACACGCGAAAGGCGCAACACAAAATCAAAAATAACACGTGGATACACGCGAAGGCATAACACAAAAATAACACGTGAATACACGTGAAAGGCCAGATGAACCAAATGCTCTCGACTGAGATCGTAAGAATTATAAACTCGAGAAAACAAAGAAAACAACAAATACAATTTGTAAACGCAAAGTAGCGAAAAAAATCGCAAGGTTACTATAGAGCATCTCATGATCAGGAAAACAATTTGAGCAAATTGGAACAATCCATCGCAACATCTCAACAAAAAAAAAGGGATCGCCCCGCAAGGAGATCCAATACCCGTAAGGAAAAATTTTTGTGCGGTGTTCTCGTAAGTGGACTCACCGATCCACTTATTTTGCCACCTTCGCAGTAAGTGGACTCACCAATCCAGTTACGTAAGTGGACTCACCAATCCACTTACGAGCACAAAATGACTCGTCAGATTACCCCCTCTCTGAGATTGGAATAGTTCGACTCGCCCCAACATCCATCTTTTCACCGATTCTCGTGATGTTTTTACACACTGCGTGTTTTGTCGATGTTATTCTTACGACATAAACTGTCCCGACGTTGCAGCTTCTCCTTCCAATGCGTTGTAACCTTTGTTGTATTGGTGGTGTGTACTACGTCTGGTGCTAGCGTTATAGAGGATATTGCACATACATGTACTGTGGCAGAAGCCTTTCCGCCCATTTCGACGTGCAGTACAGCAATTTGTTTGTTGTTCAGCCTTGCCTGGCTGCCGACCTATGCACCGTCATATGTTGTGTCTACTGAGCCGCTTGTTGTATCCTGTGGTGCCTTGGGCTTGTCGTGCCCACTTGCGTTGATGCACACGCCATCAAATTCGTCCTCATCTTCCTCTCGTTGAAGAGCTCCCTGCTTCCGACACGCTCATGTCTCTCTTTACTACACCAGGGCTAGCGTTATGAACCTACTCTTTGGTGGTTGTGCTTTTCTCTCTTGATTATTTCTCCTCTATCTCCGATGGTTTGATACGTGTGTGTGAGCTTGCTTCCCAGTGCTGCTCGCTATAGTTCTTCGAGCAGGTGCTTTGCGTCCGTGCCTGCAGTGTCCTGCTGTTTTTTCCACTACCATGCTTCTCACCTTTGGCAGTTCCAGTCTCCACAGCATTCGGCACTGCTGTGCTAACTTTCTCTTCAAGCTGCGATTGTCACCTTGTCTGCCCACCCGCTCATCTTGGTGAGCAATTGGTGGCAAGATTTTGTATGATCACCGCACCTCTCCTGCGACTCTTCAAAGCCACAGTGGGGCGATGCCACATTCTTCAGCCACTCCTGTTCTCCTGCTACATGAAGCCACAAGCATGAATGTAGCACCAGGGCAAATCCTCTTGTCCTGGCTGAACATACAATGCAAGTTCCTCTCTGTCGGTTGTACCGTGATTGTGCTCTCCCTCTTGAATTGTTTTGGCAGCTTTGTCCTCCTCCGAATGCAGGGAGGAGGACGAGCTACAAAGGACTGATTGCACAAACATTGATGGTTGAATGAGGACAAGTCCGGCATGGTTGTAGTAATCGCGATTCAAAGGAAGGACGCGGGTAGGAATGCAGTTCTGAGTGACGCCCCCCGCACTCACCGATCACCAAAACACTCCCTTTCACACTATTAAATGTGATTGAAACCTGCAGCATCTTTCATTTGCTTTGATCAATGCTCAATATGAAGGGCTTGCACGACTCCAAGAATATGTGGATGGTGCTTGGGATGCCATGGACCCCAGGTGTGCTTTTGTCTGATACGCCTCCTTCCTCCCTTTGCGTTTCAAGCTGTTGTCCTTGTTTTCATTTCCACGATAACAGCTTTGTCTGTTGCATCGCCTATGGGGTCCCAACAATACCGATGAAGTTGGCAGATGCGCAAGTGTAGCCTTTGCCGCCCTTCTTCACCAGGCCCACCCTAAATGCTGCACTGAATTGGCTGCTTCCTCCAAGCATGCCCTGGCAGTCCATTGCCACTTGCATCAGCGGCTCCTCATTCATGTGGTCGAGTCTGGCATACCTGTTCGCCCGACCTTTCTGTGCTGTCATGAACCATGACATCAGCGCTGTTTTGGCATGTTTTTTTGCTCTTCAGGTTCTGGAAGTCTGCGGAGCCAATGGACCTCTGCCATGCCCAGATTTGCAATCGTCTGCTGTCATGGTCATCGACCCGGCCACCAGAGGATCACTGGCTGCGGCTGGTGTTGCGGATGGTGCAGTAGTTTGTGTAGATTAGTTCGTTTTCAATGATGCTGGTGTGGGATTGATTGTTGGTGGAATACTACTCCTCTGCCTCCCACCTTGTCAGTCTGCAATGCTTGCTCATCGTCTTCCGATGCAACCGGATTCATAGATCTGAACTCTGCGTTTTGCGTGAGTGCGTGCGATTCAACATGTCTGAGAAGCTGCCATGGCTCAAGGACGAGGCAGAGATCCAAGGACCTAAGATCAGGCTGATCAACTGGTTATATTGAAATGGATGAGGTTGGGGAACCACAACAATCTGTGGTGGTACAGCTGAGTTGATGAACCTCATCAAGAAGCAATTCGTATGGTTGTACCGCATGGGCATTTCCCCACTGCAAACTGGAACTCTTCATTTTGGGATCAAGAAGGAGCCAACGAGTGATCACATGCTTTCGTCAGCCCGTTCTGCTTCTGATTGGTTGTGCTCTTGCATGGAGTGCTTGTATGGTAGAGGCATGGTGGTTGGCGTTGTCATGGATGGAAGAAGGTTTCCTCATGATCCCCCCTTGCAAGAGGACTCACCACTTCGATCAACATCAGCATCAATGTTATCACGCTGATGGCGTTGGATTCCACACGCTATGAGTGTCCTTGTTGCTTTCAGTCATCAGGAGAACGAATACTCGATCACTGTCAAAGGTGTCGTCAACGCAGTTGGGGTCGAGGTGGTTGTCGTCGCTGTCGCTCACAGTTCCAGTCAACACTCCGTTTCATGAGGGATAGAAGGGATGTTGAAGCACGCATGATGCAGCAGAGTGATACATAGTGTAGAAGGCAGCAATGATTCGTAGGTATGCAGATGACAGTGTGGAACAAGGATCGGAAGGGGTTCAGATGGAAATGAACATCGAACGGATGCAGATGGAGAAAGATGAAAATCCACACGGGTGTGTAGAAGACACTGACAGGCAATGCAAAAGGGAGATGCGAGGCGAGCGATGAAGCTGCGGAGCGCAGACTCGGTTTCGCTGGTTGGCAAACAGTTGGATCAAGCCATGGCCCCATTGCGGAGGCGAGTCTGGTGTGGTGACAGAGGATGACACCTGGAAAGCCTTGCTGTGTATTGGTTGGGTCGGTACAAGACAAAGTTCGTTTTAATGGAAGTGCGCAGAGTGGTGGAAGGTCCAGCCTGGAGGGTAGCATTGAGCGGTCTGATGGCGCAGGGCAGGCAACGGGGGGATGAGCGTGTTGTGTGACTACAGGACTGGACAGAATCGGATGGACAGGAGGCAGGATGTCCGGACGGCGACACCCACGTTCGCACATGGGTCCTATGGGGGTGACTCACTGCGGGTCAGCTGGGGGTGCGTGCATCGTGGCTGGTGATGGTGCTCCAGGATACAAGGGCCACCTCCAGCACCCTGTGTGGGGCTCACAACCCCCAGGTTGCGCAGTGTACAGGCACCTGGGTCTGTGGCTGTTAAAACGCGGAAATGACAGGAGTGGCATATATTCGTGACATACTTGACCTACCTGGTGCAGCCATGGCATGTGCGGGCGAGGCTATAGCCCTCGGGCATCCCTATTATGGGTTTAATTGTTGTGGGTTATTGTTATTGTGTTTTTTATTATTATAATATTAATACGAGAGGGAAATGCACCATGTGTTGTTGGGTTGGAAGAATAACGCGACAAAACACGCAGTGTGTAAAACATCACGAGGAATCGTTGAAAAGATGGATGTTGGGCGAGTCGAACTATTCCAATCTCAGAGAGAGGGTAATCGGACGAGTCATTTTGTGCTCGTAAGTGGATTGGTGAGTCCACTTACGTAACTGGATCGGTGAGTCCACTCTACGAAGCAACCAAAAATTCCCCAAGTGGATGGTGAGTCCACTTAGCGCTAAACGGACTCACGAGTCATTTTATTTTCCTCACGGATACAACACAACTCTCTATTCCTCACGGAAACCAAAAAATGAAACACTTGCCAACACCAAACCAAAAAACAAACGATGGTGTCACAAGTCATGCTAAAAAATGACAAGAAGATGATATTACATTGAAATGAATCTATACACTATTTCAGTGAATGGCCACCTATCAATGTGGATGCTATTGTGCGAGCTGGACACGGACGGCATGGTTGGATCGAAGTGGATGTGTTTGTCGATGCGATGCTGTTGGAGAGCATGGACAATGGACGGCATGATTGATCGATGCGGACTGTGTTTGTCGATTGTGATGCTGTTGGAGAGCATGGACATGGACGGCATGCTTGGATCGAATTGGATGTGGCTGTCGATGTGATGCTGTTGGAGAGCATGGACATGAACGGCATGCTTGGATCGAAGTGGATGTGTTTGTCGATGCGATGCTGTTGGAGAGCATGGACATGGACGGCATGCTTCAATCGATGCGACTGTGGTTGCCGATGTGATGCTGTTGGAGAGCATGGACATGGACGGCATGCTTGGATCGAATTGGATATGTGGCTGTCGATGTGATGCTGTTGGAGAGCATGGGACATGGACGACATGCTTCAATCGAAGTGGATGTGGCTGTCGATGCTGTCATCGAGCTTGGACACAGACGGCATGCTTCAATCGAAGTGGATGTGGCTGTCGATGCTGTCATCGAGCTTGGACACAGACGGCAGCTTCAATCGAAGTGGATGTGGCTGTCGGTGCGATGCTGTTGGAGAGCATGGACATAGACGGCATGCTTCAATGGATGCGGCTGTGGATGCCGATGTGATGCTGTTGGAGAGCTATGGACATAGACGGCATGCTTGGATCGAAGTGGATGTGTTTGTCGATGTGATGCTGTTGGAGAGCATGGACATGAACGGCATGCTTGGATCGAAGTGGATGTGCTGTCGATGCGATGCTGTTGGAGAGCATGAACATGGACGGCATGATTGGATCGAAGTGGATGTGGCTGTCGATGCGACTGCTGTTGGAGAGCATGGACATGGACGGCATGATTGGATCGAAGTGGATGTGGTTGCCGATGTGATGCTGTTGGAGAGCTATGGACATGGACGGCATGCTTGGATCGATGCGACTGTGTTGTCGATGTGATGCTGTTGGAGAGCATGGACATAGACGGCATGCTTCAATGGATGCGGCTGTGGCTGCGATGTGATGCTGTTGGAGAGCATGGGAACATAGACGGCATGCTTGGATCGAAGTGGATGTGTTTGTTCGATGTGATGCTGTTGGAGAGCATGGACATGCACGGCATGCTTGGATCGAAGTGGATGTGGCTGTCGATGCGATGCTGTTGGAGAGCATGAAACATGGACGGCATGATTGGATCGAAGGTGATGTGGCTGTCGATGCGATGCTGTTGGAGAGCATGGACAGGACGGCATGATTGGATCGAAGTGGATGTGGTTGCCGATGTGATGCTGTTGGAGAGAATGGACATGGACGCGCATGCTTGGATCGATGCGGACTGTGTTTGTCGATGTGATGCTGTTGGAGAGCATGGACATAGACGCATGCTTCAATGGATGCGGCTGTGGCTGCCGATGTGATGCTGTTGGAGAGCATGGACATAGACGGCAATGCTTGGATCGAAGTGGATGTGTTTGTCGATGTGATGCTGTCTGGAGAGCATGGACATGAACGGCATGCTGGATCGAAGTGGATGTGGCTGTCGATGCGATGCTGTTGGAGAGCATGAACATGGACGGCATGATTGGATCGAAGTGGATGTGGCTGTCGAGCGATGCGTTGGAGAGCATGGACATGGACGGCATGATTGGATCGAAGTGGATGTGGTTGCCGATGTGATGCTGTTGGAGAGCATGGACATGGACGGCATGCTTGGATCGAAGTGGATGTGTTTGTCGATGCGATGCTGTTGGAGAGCATGGACATGGACGGCATGATTGTCGATCGATGCGACTGTGTTGTCGATGTGATGCTGTTGGAGAGCATGGACATAGACGGCATGCTTCAATGGATGCGGCTGTGGCTGCCGATGTGATGCTGTTGGAGAGCATGGACATAGACGGCATGCTTGGATCGAAGTGGATGTGTTTGTCGATGTGATGCCTGTTGGAGAGCATGGACATGAACGGCATGCTTCAATCGAAGTGGAGTGTGGCTGTCGATGCTGTTGGAGAGCATGGACATGGACGGCATGCTTCAACTCGAAGTGGATGGGCTGTCGACTGCGATGCTGTGGAGATGGATCGAAGTGGATGTGGCTGTCGATGTGATGCTGTTGGAGGCATGGACATGGACGGCATGCTTCAATCGAAGTGTTTGCGATGTGATGCTGTTGGAGAGCATGGGACGGATGGCATGTTCAATCGAAGTGTTTGTGATGTGATGCGTTGGAGAGCATGGACATGGACGGATGATTGGATCGAGGGATGTGTTTGTCGATGTGCTGCTGTTGGAGAGCATGGGACTAGACGGCATGCTTCAATGGATGCGGCTGTGGCTGCGATGTGTGCTGTTGGAGAGCATGAACATGGACGGCAGCTTCAACGAGTGGATTTGGCGTCGATGCGATGCTGTGGCAAGCATGGGCATCGATGTGGAGTGATGCTGGGGGCTGGGCTTTTCAGTTTGGTTTTTGCTGTTGATGTTGCTGTGAGTGAGTTGATGTTGTCATTGTCTTTGCTGTTGTGGTCACTTCAGTGTCACTTTCATTTCTCACTTTCGTCGTGGCTGTCGTAGTTGCTTTCGTAGTTGCTGTGCTGTCGGCTTTTCGTCTTCATGCCCATCCTGGTGCCTTGATGTGCCAAATGGACATGAACAATGACGCAAGCCCACACCAAAACAAGCCAAGTTCCTTGTTCTGGGCCACTCAAAACCGATGACTTTCATTGGCGCAGAAACCGGGACACAACCGTCCAACCCAGAACCTGGATACCGCGAACTGTCGTTGCAGACACAAACGACTCTTTTTTCCATAAACGGAGTGATTTCGAAGTTGTTTCAACGCCTCGATGAAATTTGTTTTGAAATTGAATGTAACATTGTGGAAGAAGTACTCATGCAGCTGGAAAAACGAATCAAAACACGACCGAGATGGACGCGAGCGCACCCAGAGGAGAAGAATCGGAACCACCTCCTATCTACACGTGGAGGAGGGACGTCCTCTTCATCTGTCAGTCTGAACGTCAACTGCATGTAGACGTAGCAAAGCAACCATGAAGCCAACTGTACTAAAGTAATAAATCGAAATATTATTGCAATGACTATTACCATTATCAATCTTCCACATGCTTAGAAGAAGTATAGACCAGCTATTGTCGAAGGAGAGGCATTGGTGTATTATTCATGCTCACATCAAGTGCTGCCATGAGTAAGCTTCAATAAGCTTCAATTGGCAGTAGTCTGTAAGGCACAGAACCAGAAGTAAATTGCGGTTGCAACGTCGTATGTACGCGTAGAGCAAAAACCGTGTTGTTTTGAGGCAGTGGGGGTCATGTTGCGTTGGGGTCTGTTTTTTGGATTTTGACCCCTTGAGGGGCCGTAATTCTGCTTTAAAGGCAGGCCTGCCTTTAAAGGCATTTTTGGCTCTGCGAACCCCCCGTCTGCCTTTAAAAGCAGGTTGCACTAGGGGGGGGGGGAAAGACGGTAATTTTGCATTTCCATGTGATGGCAACAACAGTTTCTTCATAATTACAGTCCAAAGTCAAGAACCCAAACTGATAAATTTGCATCTTTCAGCCTCTTCCTGTCGTTGTTGCACAATCTCCTGATTTATGCAAAATCCAGATTCGTGGCTCCATTTTACTTTTCCACTGTCGCCTGCTCGTGTGTGTTGTCCGGACATTCCTCATTGTCATGGCCAACTTGTGCTTCCTTCTACTCTCCCATACCCACACAATGTCATTCTTCGTGTGTACAAATCAACCACCGTACTTCTCGTTTGTTCGACATCATGAGCCCACTACATCCACAATAGATTCTCAAAGGTTGTGTATCATTCTCACGTTGTTGCTTTAGTTTGTTGGTGTATGCTCGTTTCCGTCACTGCCCCATTGTCACCCTGCCTCCTCATTCGGTCATGTCCATTGCCTCGTCCACATTCAATGGTGCTTCTGCAGCATTCTATGGTGCTTCTGCAGCATCAAGGTATGTTGGGTCCTGCACTATCTCAAAACTTCGACCACCGAGTTGTTGGTTGTTGGCCCGTCCCCTCGCCTTCAGGTTGGTTTGGCGGCTCCTGACTGGTCATCTGAGCTCCTGCACTGCCTGCGGATTGCCCACATTCTCCCTTCGGATTCTGATTCGTATTACAGCTGTGGACCCGCTGTGATGGGGTTGTTGCAGTTGCAAGGTGGTTGCTTTGCTGCTGCTGCTCCCACCGCTGCTGCCTCTGTCAGTTTGTGGGCTGTCCGCAAGGACAGCATCTTCACATGGATCAATATCGTGGTAGGGAGGAGAATCTGAGTGTTGTTGTTGCTGATATTCCTTCCTCCGTCGTGCGGAAGGCTCTGCCCTGTGCTGAGTTGCTGCGGATTCGTCGAATGCATGTTGCCCGTCCCAGTCTGACCATCTGCCTCATTGCCGGGTGTGGATGATCCTGGCCCTTACGAAATACGGTCTGGTGAGGTCGTCCCTTTTGTTGACGACACCATCAGGAAGTTGTGGCAGCCTCATCAGAAGCTGTACCACGTCACCACCATTCCCGGACGGCTTCGTTGAGCTGTCTTGCGTCTCAGCTCTGCCTTTCTCTGGCAGCCTGCTTCGCCGGACCCTCAGTCAAGTCGGCCACCTCTCAACCTGCATCGAGTTGGGCTTCCAACACCTGAGTGTACCTGCGTGCGTGACTGATGCTCGTCTCCATGAAGCAGTTGCGTGCTCAAAGGTGCGAGATTCTTGTCGTTCTTGCCGATCGGAAGCGTGATTGAATGCGGCTGCCCATTGGGCTCCTGGGTGTAAGGGTGTGCCATGGGGTCACCTTCTGGCATTGCTGGCAGAGGGCGGGTTGCTGGAGTTGCTGTGTTGTCCGTGTATTGGGGGATTCTGTGTGACTGTGAAGTAGATTTGTGACTTGGCCCTTTTTCGATGGCATGGTCCGCCTGAGTTGAAACCCAATGTGCGGCATTTTTGAAAACTTGCCAGTCATTCCCACAGGTTTGTCTTTCCTCACCCTCGTCGACAAGATGAGGACTTTACGTGGTTGCCATTGTGTCTGGCACACATGATTGAGCCAGACAACGCCCCAGCGTGCGCAAGCGGATGGCAGAAATGTGTCGATAGCAAAGGGCATCGCAGAAGCATTTTCACCAGTGCCCTTTGCAAAACCGGCCTTCTGCATTTGCAGGTCGTGTGCTTGTGCCTTCTGTGCGCGCGACGAAGTGGGACCTGAAGGTTGCAAATGGCCTTGCATACCCCTTTGCCCCAATGGCCACTGGAGCCGATACTTCAGCACCACAAAGGCCGAGGGCACCCCACCACTTCGCGATATGAATGGTCAGCTGTGTATCTGCTGGATGTGGCTGCAGGATGTAGAAGGCGATGGATCATCCGGAATGCTCTCCTTCGGCCTCCACAATTTGGTAGTGTTAGAAGACGTCCACTTGTGTTGGGCCGGAAGAGAACTGGGCGGACGCGCGAGTTCTCGGCCTGTCAAAGAAAGCCCATATCTTGCTGTCAGTGAGTTGTATGGTGGAGGGCCTGTCATGCCCACAACTTCAATGTTCATCATCGAAGTCATTCTCGACAAACACTGATGAAATTTTCTCGCCAAAGTTCGGCCATGGCCCAGTCTCATTAGGAATGCAACATTGGACCGACCCATTGGTGCTTGATGCCATGCGAGATGGGTTTTGATCCCCTTCTCCATGCAGCTCTGTCTGTGTGGTGGCAGCGTTTTGGAGGTGCCGTCATTGTGGGTGTTGTTGTGGTTTCGCGACGGCCTTTGCAGGAGGAATTCGAGGGCTTTGTGTTTTCGAGGCCCTCTGGTATCGATGGGCGAAGATGGCATGGCAGTTACCGATGCGTCGGATGAGCGTCCATTGCTGCCAAAACCATCACAAAAGCAAACGATGAAGAGATCGAGTGGTGCTTGGAGTTGTGGGTGTTTGTGCAGCTGATCAAAGCAAAGTTTTGGAGGACAGAAAATGCAACAGGGCAATCGCCACACCCCACGAATGTGTCCACCGAGGTTCGGGCCCACACGTTGCCTGCATTGGAGTGATACCAAAGAGATCTTGTTCTTACGAGCGTTTTTTCAGTATCACATACCCTTTGATGAGTTCTTGCGGATCTTTTGCGAGGTCGACTACTTGTCTCGGATGGAAGGCTCCAACATCCACAAGTTGGATCAGCTGCAAGCTCACGGATGAGGAGCTGGCATCGCCTCCGTTTTCAAGAAGCGAGGGGCTCGTTCTGGTGGCGTCTATGATCAGTGTGGTTGTGTTTTGATTTGTGTGACAAAGGGCACCTCGCTCAACTCAGGCTCCAGATGTGCTCTGCCAGAGAGCGCAGTGTTGGTGTAATGGATGTGGCGTTGCGTGATGCGGTTTGTGTCGTCTCATTCGCAGAGTGGATGGGTGCTGCTGTGTGGTTGCCAAGGACAGGAAGATGTTTGCTCGCAACGAGCAAACAACCATCGCAGCAATTTCTTGCCACGACGCATTACGGCGTGGTGACGCGTGTGGTGTCTTGCACACACACGTACACTATTGTAATTCTGGCCATCTGACATCAGAAAAGAAATGTCAAGGATCTTGCATTGGCTTGAAGTGTTTTTTTGTGTCCTGTCCGTGGCGAAAGACACCGGCTGCCCAGAAGGGTGTATTGTTCCCCGTACAACTGAACAATGGCCGATTCAAAGGGGTCCTTCACCAATTTGCGCACCGTCGAAAGTCCTTCGCGGGATGGGGACAACGCGAAGGATGGCAATGTCGTCTTGGAACCCCAAGGTAGGTACAGCATCTTTCCTCGTACAAGACTTTTTGCGTTGCGTTGAAAGCGTACTTGGTCCTACGTGACAACACACTTTTGCGCTTGTAAGGATAATCGGTCCTACGATACAAAACGCACTTTGCGCGTATGGCTAAAAGGCATACTTGGTCCTACGGTGACACCGCACCTATTTTGCGTTCTGCGTAAAAGGCATAATTGGTTCCTACGATCATAACGCACTTTTGCGATGTTTGGTCAAGGCATACTTGGTCCTACGATCATAAACGCACTTTTGAGCTTCTGTTAAAAGGCCATGATTGGTCCTACAATCATAACACACTTTGCCTTCTTTAAAGGCATAATCGGGTCATATCGATTCATACACGCACTTTTGCGCTTGTATTAAAGGCATAATCGGTCCTCTTCATTACGCAATATTGGAGTGTATGGAGCGCGGGAAAGGATGAAATTTAACGTCTATGCCGGTGTTCACAAGGGCTTAATTTGCCGTAGAATCACTTTTTTTTGAGGGTGAAAATGCGTTATGACCACTCCATAAGGGAATATTCACACGTTGGATTGGTGTCATGACCACTTAATGATGCCGTGTGTGATAAGGACTGTATTGTCCTTACGAATACCGGCGGTTGGTCACATTGGATAGGCATAGCGCTTCATATTGAGTCAGATAAGCTAGTCGTAAACATCCAATTCAATTTCATGAGGGATTTTCTCCATAGTGCGAAAACACCTCGATGGATAGAATTATAAGCGCTGTCTGGGCCTTATGGAGGCTTCACACAGCACGATTATTTGCGTCTTATGCATAACTGCTGTGAGGACGAAACAAAATGTGTCTATCTTATAAGACTCATCGCGTCCTTATGGATAGCGCAATCCAACAGGGTCAGAAATGCATCTGATTCTGGCCCATAGCCGCAATATGCTTTAACGACGGGCTTATAAAGGGAGATTTGCACTATGATTCATGGGATAGGCGCAGTTTTATCCATCTGAATAGCACCATAAGAAACAATTCTATCCGGTAGTAGAGAATGCTCCCCTTATGAAAAATAAGCAGGATGGCTATGGGATAAGAATAATCTTACCGGTAGTGAATGCTCTATGAACATAAGGCACAGATGGCTTAAGGCGATAAGAAATAATCTTATTCGGTAGTGAATGCCTAAGAAAATAAGCAGATGGATTATGCGGCTAAGAAATAATCTTATCCGGAGGGAATGCTCTATGAAACTAAGCAGATGGCTTATAAGGATAAGGAATAAATCGTTATCCGGTATCAGTGAATGCTCT